>CM074726.1:174191206-174488706 GCA_037306005.1 Rhinophrynus dorsalis
TGAGGAAGAAGGTGATTGATGGACTCTAGGAATGAGAGCTAGAGGTAAATACAGTGAGGAAGAAGGTGATTGATGGACTGTAGGAACGAGCTAGAGGTAAATACAGTGAGGAAGAAGGTGATTGATGGACTGTAGGAACGAGCTAGAGGTAAATACAGTGAGGAAGAAGGTGATTGATGGACTGTAGGAAAGAGCTAGAGGTAAATACAGTGAGGAAGAAGGTGATTGATGGACTGTAGGAACGAGAGCTAGAGGTAAATACAGTGAGGAAGAAGGTGATTGATGGACTGTAGGAACGAGAGCTAGAGGTAAATACAGTGAGGAAGAAGGTGACTGATGGACACAAAGAGAGAAAACTACGTGCGGAAGAAGCTGGAGGGGAGGAAAGCTCAAAATATCCCCCTAAGTGTAGTGTTGGACTAGCAAGAATGCAATGACTAAAATATAGATTTCAAACACACACACACACACACACACACACACACCTGAATTATATACATAAAGTAAAAATGGAAGAAGCTGACTGGTGGACATCAGTGCCTGGGGAAAGTGTCTAGCGATGTTCAGACATATTTGGAGGACTTATTAGCGATGAAGTGAGTTGGGTAAGGGTAGTGAAACGGTAAGGTCATATTAACGATTTATATACTGATTTAAAACATAAGCAGCATAGGCAAAATTCCTCTTCTTTACATACCCAATACGAAAGTACTGTGCACCCATGGGCTTGTTTTTCATTGTTAATTTGATATCGCAGACTGCAGATTCCGCAGTGTTTATCGGCATCAGTTTAACACACAGGCGCTTCTTCTTAGACATGTTGACTTCTGGATGGAAAACACACAGGTTACATCAAAGGCTGCCTCTAAAAGGGCCAGCCACTCGCAGTAACACAATCAGCAAAAGATTGTATATATATATATATATATATATATATATATGTATATGTATGTCTGTGCATTTTTATGTGTGGCTGTGAGGGCGTGTGCCTCAGTTAAAGGGATAGCACTGCTTATATTTAATAATTTTAATATTGTAGAGATTAAGAATATGAATTAAATGAAGTATGTCCCATCTGAAGTTCTGGTTTCACAGATGTCTGCCATCTAGCTGAGAAAAGCAAATTCTGGTCCCGGGACCATCCTGCGGCTCTTCAGCAGAGCCGAAATTGCTCAATATTGAAATAAATACTTCTTTGGAACAAACACACTTTGTAGCCCATTACAATTAAGTGTTTATTTCTATATCTCGCTATTTCGTCTCTGCTGAAGAGCCGTATGATGTCCAGAGACCAGAATCTGCTTCTCAGCTAGATGGAAGACTTCTGTGAAACTGGAACTTTAGATGCTTCGATTTCTCAAACTATAAAAGTTTGAGAGATGGGATATCCCTCATTTTATTCATATTTTAAATTTGTGCAATATTAAAATTACTTAAATATAAACAATACTATCCTTTTAAGTCCGAACCGCATGTAGAAATGTGTGAGCGGTGAATGTTCATTCTACAGTCTGTCAGGCTGATGTACATAAAAACACCTAGAGCAATCCTGGGGCAAACTGCAGCACAGGGGACCATAAACATTTGTATTGATTTAAATGGGCCTTTTAACCACTAAAGTGTTAGTAATGTCCCATATAATTTTTTATAGATTTGTAGAGGGTAAAATAAGAATCTCATTGCCCCAAACCCCATGTCTCAAAACGCTATGGTTTGAGAGATACTGGCAATCAAAATCCCCCCTTCCCTCCCCTTCTCTTGATCTCTGCTGTAAAGCTGACAGAAGGAGATGCGTGTCGGCCGACACGATGAGGCTCTTCAGCAGAGCCGAAATCCCGTTATTAGAAGAACTACTTCATGGAAAAGGTCTACAAATTGTGCTTGCAAACCTGGCACACTTTGTAGATCTTTCCAACAATGTAATTATTTTCTAATAACGGGATTTCGGCTCTGCGGCAGAGCCGTCGGCTGGTCTCCGGACTGGGATCTCCTGCTGTCAGCTAGACGCAGGCATCAGGAGAAGGGGAGGGAGGGGGAACTTTGATTGCGAATATCTCTCAAACCATAGCGGTTTGAGAGATGGGGATTTGTGGCAATGAGATTCTTTCTTTCTTTACTCTCTACAAATCTATTAAAATATTTTATGGGACATAACTAATACTTTAAATGCATTCACAACAAACTGAAAACTTATCTAGCATTCAATGGGTTATAAGCCCCATTTAAATCAACGGGACTTTGTATGGTGCCGCGGCTCATTCCAGTATTTGTCCAGAACATCACAGTCAGTGACTGTATCCATGGAATCTCCTGTGTGTGTGCTCACAGAATATGGTTGTAACAGTGGGGCTGATCGACTAAGGTGGCGATTCCCAACCCACACTCCAAGGACCCATCATGCACTGCGTCTTTAGGATTTCCTTACTTGTGCACAGGTGAGTTAATTAATGACTGAGCTGATTAACTGCCCTGTACACAAGTAGTGAAATCCTGAAGACATGACCTGTTAAGGCTCCCTGATGAAAGGGTTGATAAAGCATTGGTGGGCAACCTGAAACACTCCAGTTGTTCAGGACTGCAATTCCCATCATCCCCAGCCAATGGCTGGCTGGGGATGATGGGGAATTGTAGTCCTGAACATCTGGAGGGCCCCAGATTGCAGTGGTTCCCAGCTTATCAATAACTCAACCAGTGCACAAGCAGGGAAACCCTAACGACAGGGCCTGGTAGGGGTCCCTAGGGAGAGGACTGGGAATCACTGTACTAAGCAAAAGTTGAACAAGTAAAAGACAAATCAGCTTCTCAATAGTGAACAGATACAAGTCCCCATTAATTTAACCCCTTAATCCCTTCCCGACAATGGACTTACCACGCGAAAATGTCACTTAGTGACAGATGATGTACATGGTAAGTCCAGGAAGTCATTTGCTATAATGCAAAAAAAAAAAAAAAAAAAAAATCCCCATCGTTAAGTGCCGGCCACGCGCGCACTAAGGGGTTAACCCAGCAGTCTGGGGGTCAGGTGCTCTGGTGGAGCAAAGCACTTTTTTTTTCCCATTTAGGTGATCTGTTCACACAGTGCTGCGATCACAAACTTCTGTAATGATCCAGGACGTCATTGGTGCTTAAAGAGGAACCTTCAGGGAGTAATAAGTTCCCTTCAATAATTAAACATATGGCGACTAGCATCCTACTACATGTATTACCTCTCTATAGTGCCACATTCTAAAGAAATCCTTGATCTTTGGAGATCGGAAGCCAGGCATCAGCACAGACATCTTGTGTGCGCGCCTGCGCTGTCAGTCCCGGTCTCCATTGAGACACAGTGCAGTGTGCCACAAGGTAACCGGAAGGGACTGATGGCGCAGGCGGCACTAACCTGACCGTCAGTCTCCGAAGAGTAAGGATTTCTTTAGAATGTGGCACTTTAGAGAGGTAATACATGTATTAGGATGCTAGTCGCCATATGTTTAATTATTGAATGGGGACTCATTACTACCTGAAAGCTCTGCTTTAACGTCCAGACAGCATGATGTTCCTGGCACGTCATGCATCCTTAAAGGGTTAAATGACACTTTCAACACTTTGAATGTCAGAAATGTCTTCAAAGCGCGCTGGTAGCATTCAAGGAGTTAAAATCCCCATTTAAACCAAAGTGGATTGAGGACTTTTTTGTGTGTCCCTTAAAGTGCAGGTCAAGGGGCGTCCATCCACATTTCCTCAGTCATGGGTCATGTGATCACAAAGCCCTAAGTATGAGGTCCGCATTATTTTATTATCGATAACAATGGTGAATTATAGCCTGTCGGCTATGCAAAAACATGGGTTTAAACTGTAATAACACTGGAAAGATAAATCTCTCAGCAGTGGGAGTACCCTTATTTTGCTCAATAGGAAAATCCCTACAATATATATTTTTGTCATAAAAATAGTTTACTGCTCCTTTAATTAACTAGCACACAAGAACTAGTAGGTCAGTAAGACCTAACCACCTGCCTGCCAGTTCTGTACAGTTTAAGAACAGATGTCTGTTACATATCAGTATTGTCACCTGACTTGATCAATAAAAAAAAAAAAATCCATATTTTTGTTACATTAGCAGTGCCCTCTAGTGGTCAAATTCTAATTAGATTTCCTGTTAGATTCTAATGGAGAGGAAAGTCAGAGACATACAATTCTCCATAGAATGTGATAGAAACTGCCTGTCACTTCCTGTCAGTTAGAACTATCAGGAAGTAAACACAGTAAATTCACTTCCTGTCAGTTGGAACGTCCAGGAAGTAAACACAGTAAATTCACTTCCTGATTATTTAACCGGATATAAATTTTGAATAAAACATCTGACAGCGAAGGAAGCGACCTTGTTTTATTCAGTAGGAAATGCTCTGTGAAATATATGTTTTCATAAAAAATAGTTTACTGCTCCTTTAAATGCACTTATGGAAGATGTATCATTCAAATGCACTTATAGTTGAAACATGCTCAGTTTCTTAATGTGGTGCTTTTAACAGAAAAGTAGATCTCAGAGTCTTCTCTGTTTTAAAACTAACACATTGCTCTATGTTTAAAGGGGATGTATCACATTCTAAAAAGAAGTTCCCATATGCTTTGTTAATACAAGTTATACCATGAACGCTGTTTTTTTTTTCTTTCTTTTAATTGAACTACTTTAAAAGATATTTTATCTTCAAGTGCAGAAGAGCTGTGCAGATCAGCATAGCGTGTCCCATGATGCTGACCGGCACGTCGTACTTCTTCTCCCACCTCCCTCCCAGCAGCCCCAGGGAGCGCGTTCACGCTTCCCTTCGGTGTGCTGTGAACGGCTTGCAGCGTTACAGCAAGCTGGGATTAGCATTATACTGAGGTTTCAACCTCAGTAATACTACTACTGGAACCTCAGTATAATGCTAATCCCAGCTTGCCGTAACGCTACGAGCCGTTCACAGCACACCGAAGGGAAGCGTGAACACCCTCCATGGGGCTGCTGGGAGGAGAAATAGGAAGGACCGAAGATCAGTGCTGTGCACAAAACGCGGAAGTGCACAGCACAGAAGATAAAATATCTTTTAAAGTAGTTACATTGATACATCCCCTTTAATCACTTACTTTTATATAGTGCCAAAGATATTACAAGTAATAAGATCCCCCTCCAGCCTCTTCTGGCCGCGTCATGCTTCTTCTTACTGTGGTCCGGCTGGAGAGTGGCAAGGGACAAACTTCAATAAGCAAAGGAAAATCCTGGTAGCAGGATTGGTATAAAATTGGTAGCAGGAAAGCTATAAAATTCTTAGTTACTGAGGTATGAAGCGAAGGTTGAACTTGATGGACTTGTGTCTTTTTTCAACCTAATTTACTATGTTACTATGTTACTATGTCCTCCATCAAGGGGGGGCAGCGTTTTCCTTATACTTACTCACTGAAGTTTGTCCATCGCTGCATCTGTTCATCCCATGAACGGACTGCAGCACCAAGGGAAGGCGGACAGAAGGGGCATCTTTTTACATGTAATATCTTTGGAACTATATAAAATTAAGTGATTAAACATAACACAATGTGTTAGTTTTACAACAGAGAATACTTAGAGAGCTACTTTATGGCAGACATTACTATCCCTTTAAAGGCACAACATGTGGCAATATGCTCATTTGCTTGGCTGCATGAGTGTCCCTTTAACGATGGATACAGGTGTCATGTGGTTTGTAGTGGTCGGAAGGACAGACCTATATAAACAAGCTAGTATTTAGTCCTATTGGATCCCCACTCGCAAACTGCAAATCTTTCCTGTTTAAAAGCTAGCCAGTCTTACTAAGGAAATATTACATTTTTGATTGGTGGTTTCGGTGATCTAAAATAGGTGTTTTATCAGGTTTTAACTGACCACAATCTACGTGTTTCCACAAAAGAGCTCGATCAAGTGTAATTCGTGTTTTAATGAAGTATATATATATTGGATAGTACTCGCTTGTAATGGGGTCCCTTGGCGTGGTAAACGAGCTTAACCATACTTTGGCCAAATTATGCTACAAAACCCTCAATTGTTTGAAACAATTTTCTGGGTAATCTGTATGTATTAGAGCAGGATTGTTTGGGAATTTGAAGACTCCCTTCTTTCCTTGCTGCTTCTCATAACTTATTCACTAGGTATCTTAATTTTATTGCCTTGCAGCGCTGGGGTTCTGGGTTCAAATCCCACCAAGGACAACATCTGCAATGAGTTTGTATGTTCTCACTGTGTTTGCGTGGGTTTCCTCCGGGTACTCCGGTTTCCTCCCACACTCCAAAAACATACTGATAGGTGAATTTAGATTGTGAGCCCCAATGGGGACAGGGACCAATATGAGTGTAAAGCGCTGCGTAATCTGTGTGCGCTATATAAATAAAGAATTATTATATTATTATTATTATTATATTTATGGTGTCTTACCGCTGTGAGTTTTTCTTTCCTTCATGTGTGCTAGTTAATTACGTAAAACATGTTTTTTTTTTTTTTATTTCCCATGGTGTAGATGGCTTGCTCCAGTAATTCTTAGTAAGTCAGTAAAATGTTATTCAGGAATTATCAAAAGGCAGAGCATATAACAGGACATTGAAGTTATACAGCAAGGGTAGACTGGGCAGCGCAAGGCTCAAATAGGACAGAACATTCTATGTCCCTGTAGATCCTCTTACTTGGGTCAATGTACTCTCCGATGAAAGCATATCCCACTGGCAAAGCAGCCTTTTCACTCAGTACCTGGACATCTGTGATCACTTGTTCCAGACTCTGTGTAATGAGACACAGTGAAATGAGCGTGGAGTGAGGTTGAGAGACACAAAAATGAGGTGGAGGTTAATACAGTTTGGGGAATAAAGATAGTGAATGGGAACTAAAAGATTAAGACTATTCAAATGTCCAAAGAGGGACACTTTTATTTTAGGTGGTGTATGTGGCGGTGTGGCTAGTAGGCAGGGCATTACCAAAAATTTTTAGGTTATTTCATGGCCTAGTGGTGTCTCTTTGTGCAACCTAATAAATCACTTATAACAAGGCCAAAGTATTTTACTTACGTAGACTAATTTATAAACATATATAATGAAGTTTAAAACAAACATTAATGCTAGTTTTTTGCTGTAGAGCAACATTATACTCTTATATACATGCTGCACAGTCGAATCTCCTAAAAAAAGGGACACCAGGGTGGGAAAGAGGGATTTGGGTCTAAAAGAGGGACACTTGGGAGGAATGGACCCCTAATATCTCCTAAAGAGGGACACTTGAGAGGTATGGACCCCTAAAGAGGGACACCTGGGAGGTATGGACCCCTAATATCTCCTAAAGAGGGACACTTGAGAGGTATGGACCCCTAAAGAGGGACACCTGGGAGGTATGGACCCCTAATATCTCCTAAAAAGGGACACTTGAGAGGTATGGACCCCTAAAGAGGGACACTTGGGATGTATGGACCCCTAATATCTCCTAAAGAAGGACACTTGGGAGGTATGGAGCCCTAATATCTCCTAAAAAGGGACACTTGGGAGGTATGGAGCCCTAATATCTCCTAAAAAGGGACACTTGGGAGGTATGGAGCCCTAATATCTCCTAAAAAGGGACACTTGGGAGGTATGGAAAAGGTAAGGGAAAGAAAAAGTGAGATGAGGGTGTGTGGGGGAGAAAGAAAAAGCAAGATGTGGATTTAAAGGGGATCTGTCACCCAAGTACAAATGTGTGTTAAACGTTATATTACCTAGCGATTAGGTGGATTTCTTGAATTCTTTTTTATTTTTATCCTACGTTACAGAAAATTAACGTTTAAAGTCTGCACTTCTGGACAGACTGCGGATACAGCGCTATACCTGCAGTCTGGCTAGATATCGATCTCTGCCAATGAGGGCGCTCCAGCTTACATACAGAAGCCTCCATCATTGGAAGAGGCTAGATAGAGGGAGGGGAGCAGAGGCAGAGTGACAGACTTCAGGTATAGAGCTGGTAACCACAGTCTGTCTGGAAGTGCAGTCTTTAAACTTTACTTTTCGGCAACATAGGATTAAAAAAAATAATAAATTATTAAAGAAATCCACCTAATCGCTTGATAATCTAACGTTTAACACGCATTTGTACTGGGGTGATAGATCCCCTTTAAGTGGGGTTGAAGGAGAGATGCCCTTGTTAGTTTTCACGTACATTATGACATGTCATGAAATCTCTTCCAAAAAAAAATGTCTTAAAAGACACACTGTCACCTAAAAACAACTTTGGTGATTCTTAAAGAGCTTATAAAATCAACTATAAGCCCTACTTATTTACAGAACTAGTTTTTGATTTATTTAGCGGTGCAGATTATACCAATTAAGACATACCATGCACTTCCTGTCTTGGCCCTACATTACTTCTCATATTCACTGACACTGCTCAGCACAGCATAACCATGGTCCCTAGCACTGAAAGGGCTGTG
This sequence comes from Rhinophrynus dorsalis, assembly GCA_037306005.1. NCBI lineage: Eukaryota > Metazoa > Chordata > Amphibia > Anura > Rhinophrynidae > Rhinophrynus > Rhinophrynus dorsalis. Next base: position 174,199,639 of record CM074726.1, read on the forward strand.
TCTGTGAGTGGGGGAGGTAAAAATAATAAGACAAGAAGTCTCTGCAGGGCATGCCTTAACCCTTGGAGTGCCAGAGAGTTATTCTGTGCTGCACCTTAGCTCTGGAATTCTCTCCCCCGCCCCATCTGACTCTCCCCCAGCCTTCAGATGCTCCCTGAAAACTCACCTCTTCAGGGGAAGCCTATCAACTACCTCCATAACCATTATCACCAATAACCACCCCTTCCCTGGACCACTGCACTCAACAGCACTTCTCACTTCTACCCACTGACTGACAGTTCACTTACACCCAATAGCACTTACTCCTTCTAAGTCCAACCTTCCTTCCTCTAGACTGTAAGATCTCACCAGCAGGGGGCCCTCCGAACCTTCTGTTCTCCTCATTTGATTGGTACTATTTATTATCTCTGTATGTCTATTCCCTATTGTACAGCGCTGCGGAATAAGTTGCCGATACAAAAATAAAGAATAATAATAATAATAATACCTCTCTTGCATCAAAAGGGATAAATTACTATCATCTACAAATCTAAGCTCAAAAAATTGTTTTCTAAAAAAAAAAGAAACTGTAAATGCAAACGCTTTCAAAATCACTAAAGCTGTTTTTAAGTGAAAGGGTTAACTTCTGATGTATTAAACACTTTGTAATTAAGAAACCAGTTTAGCAAAGTGCCATAAAGGTCACAAGTCGCTGATTCACGAGTAATCACCAGTGAGCTAATCACAGTAATGTGTTTAAAGGGATAGTAATACTTAATATGTAAAAAATATATAGATTGTAGGGCTCATTCTCCTAAAACAACTCTACTGCTGAGAGGTGTTTTATTCAAAAGTTATTACAACTTAAACTTCATTATTTTTAGGTGAAGTATCACACTGGCCTGAAAATGTACAGTGGTGCTGTGCTGTTGCAATTCTGGTCAGCTGAGCAAAAATCCCTATAAGCTGGTGTAGCAACAGCGCCACTGTACAATTTCAGGTCACTAAGATACTGCAGCTAAAAAAAAAAATCAAGTTTGAGCTGTAATAACTTTTGAATAAAACACCATTCAGCAGTAAGAGTGCCCTTGTTTTAATCAAGGGGATAAACACTACAACATATATATATTTTTTTTTTTACATTTCAAGTATTGTTATCCCTTTAACCCATATAGTGTCTTTGTAGGACACGCTGGATGTCACCAGGTCTAATACAAACACAGCATGCCATCAGCAATGTACAACAGTCACAATGTCTGATGTACTAAGAACTGGAGCACTTCTGGGGCAAATCAATTGCACTGTAGGGGCCATGTAAAACTACCCATTGATTTAAAGCGGAACTACAACCCGACCACAATCTTTAGCTTCACTAAGTCCCCATCTGGCGACTAGCTGCTTAGTAGAGCAAGTCGCCAGAATAATTACCTTATTTAATAGATTTCTGCTCTCTTCCCCGGATGACAGGCAGGACGGAGCGCGGATATCTTGCCATTGTGACGTCCGCGTGCCTGAGCTGTCAGTCCCACCCGGGTCTAGGAGGCGTTGCTAGAAGCCATTTGGCTCCGGCTGGAACTGACAGTGCAGAAGCGCGGACGTCACAATGGCAAGATGTCCGCGCTCCGTCCTGCCTGTCACCCATGGAAGAGAGCAGACATCTATTAAGTAAGGTAATTATTGCTACTAAGAAGCTAGTCGCCAGATGGGGACTTAGTGAAGTTAAAGACTGTGTCGGGTGGTAGTTCCCCTTTAAATGGGTGTTTTAAAGCAGAACCATCATGCCAATAACATTGCCCCCCCACCACTATACTTCTAACCTAGTGATATGCAAAGTCCGCGATATTGCTGAAAAACCACATCTTCGGCAGGAACGAGAGGACAGACAGCGCAGACATCTTAGAGGAAATGTACCTCTGAGTCTGTGCTGTCTGTCCCATTCACTGCCAGCGCTGGTGAGTGGCGTTCCTTGGTGGGTCAGTCCCTTGGAGGAAAAAGGGACAATGACAGTGATCCAGTCTGAACGCTAATTAATTCATAATGCATTTCAGGGTTACTTTTACCTCTGGGTTTGTGCTGTAACTCAAGTACACAGCAGATTTCTGGTTAAATCCCTTCACAAAGTTGGCAGAGGCTCCTTCCACCGTCGCTACAATCTATTGAAATAAAATCAAATAACAAAAATGTAAAAATGGAACAATACATAAACTATTTGGACTATAACTGTCATCTCCTCCAACAGTCACTGGCTGACTGAAGATGCTGGAAACTGTAATTTAGAAACTGGAACACTAAACAGGTTGTATACCCCTGCTCTATGCCCACCACTCTACACACTGGCACTTCAACCTGCAGATGTCCAGGCTCCTTCCTTCAGCTGGTACGTCAAGGCCCTCTTCAGTTTAACCCTTTGAGTGCCAGAGGGGTATGGAACGCATTGTAAAGCAATGCATTCTGTACCCCTCTGGCACTCAAAGGATTAAAGTAGGTACCAAGGTTTAGGGACATTCTTACCTATCACATTTAGGAAGTATGGTGTACAAATTAAAATGAGATGGGGCACATTCCTATAACTGTTCTGTGGAACTGATCTGTACCCATTACAGGAATAAAAGATTATTATCTATAAATGTATGCCTTACCATGTTGTATCCTTTGGGACACATAGGCTGGCTCGAGGTCCAGACCAGTCCAGTGAAAGGGGTGGATCCACTCTCCATGTTGAACAGACCAATTAAAATCGAGTGTTCTATGAAGGGAAACAAAATGGATTGTGATGACTTCTGGCAAAGATAATTCCATCTCTAAAGCAACTCAACTATATTCCCAGATTTCTGCATATTCTAGATAGCAGTTGGCAGGCAACGTTGTCATTCTTGCTGATGGGGACGCTAAAGGTTACCTACTTCCGTTCTTGATACAGCAACTGAGAATAAAAGACCCCTCAAAGAGAGAGGTTGCAGTCTGATGGACAGTCTAGAACAGGTAAAGTAGTCTGATAAGTTCTCTATGGAAGCTAGCTCAGGACGTTATCTAGGTAATAAGTCCTAATCTACTGAATCTTTTAGGACAAGGAGCTCTAGCCGATTTGACACTTCTTTGGACAGGTAGCCCTCTACTTTAATCATATGCTGCTGAGCCTTCTAGGATAGGTTGTCTTGTACTACTGAAACCTCTAGTACAGGTAGCTCTCTAGGATAATTGTCCATATATTACTGAGACATGTAGGGTCCCTGGTCTCTAACTTTAGTTTGCCAGACATAAGAGATATTAATATTTCACAATAAAAGCACCTCCAACTAATCTTCATAGTATTTAGGCCATGGACAGTGTTATTTCTATACTGTCAGATTTGTAGTACGAGTAATTGAATGATAAAGTATCCCCCTCCCGCCCCTTTTACTGATGTAACACTGCTCACACCAGAGCAGCAAGACTGTCCGGATGGATCACAGAGAGGGACAATCTTCAGTGATCATAAGGAAAAACCTGTCAAGGAGGGCAGGGTTTTCCTTATAATCACAGTAAGAAGATTGTCCCTTGCTGCGACCTGTCTGGTCAAGAGACCAGATGACACACCTGAGGGGAGGCGGCTTACACTAGGTAAAAGGGGTGGGAGGGGGACACTTTATCATTCAGTTACTCTTGTACTACAACTCTGCCAGTAGTGAAATAACACTCTCCATGGCCCAAATACTATGAAGATTAATTGGAGCTGCTTTTTTGTGATACATTACTATCCCTTGATGTTATCCCGTTTTCTTTAAAGAACTTGATAAAAAATGTGAATGTTGAATTATAAAAGTGTGTTTATGGAAACTTTAATGAACACTAGGCTTGTTTTTGTTACACTGATTGTGTGACCTAAGAATACCTATACATGACTAATTTCTACCCTTCATAACACCATTGATAAATAACATATAACACCTTACAGGTGCCCCACAAATCTATAGACTGTTAGGGATGCCCTGAACAAAAAGACTGCAAACCACTGCACTAGAATAAGTTGCTCTGTATAAGTAACTCTAGACCATATCCTATATGATAAGTACCCTTCTAGGATCACGGATCATCCTATATAATAATTTGCTAGGATGTTTGTCAGAAGCCATCATGCGCAGTAGAGACTGCTGGAACGCTCAGAATGCTGGGAGTTCTGTGCTTGGAGCATTCTGTGCGGAATGCTGGGAGTCCTGTGCTGGGAGCATTCTGTGCGGAATGCTGGGAGTCCTGTGCTGGGAGCATTCTGTGCGGAATGCTGGGAGTTCTGTGCTGGGAGCATTCTGTACGGAATGCTGGGAGTTCTGTGCTTGGAGCATTCTGTACCGAATGCTGGGAGTTCTGTGCTTGGAGCATTCTGTACCGAATGCTGGGAGTTCTGTGCTTGGAGCATTCTGTACCGAATGCTGGGAGTTCTGTGCTTGGAGCATTCTGTACCGAATGCTGGGAGTTCTGTGCTTGGAGCATTCTGTACGGAATGCTGGGAGTTCTGCGCTTGGAGCATTCTGTACCGAATGCTGGGAGTTCTGCGCTGGGAGCATTCTGTGCAGAATGCTGGGAGTTCTGGGCTGGGAGCATTCTGTGCGGAATGCTGGGAGTTCTGGGCTGGGAGCATTCTGTGCGGAATGCTGGGAGTTCTGCGCTGGGAGCATTCTGTGCGGAATGCTGGGAGTTCTGCGCTGGGAGCATTCTGTGCGGAATGCTGGGAGTTCTGCGCTGGGAGCATTCTGTGCGGAATGCTGGGAGTTCTGCGCTGGGAGCATTCTGTGCGGAATGCTGGGAGTTCTGCGCTGGGAGCATTCTGTGCGGAATGCTGGGAGTTCTGCGCTGGGAGCATTCTGTGTGGAATGCTGGGAGTTCTGCGCTGGGAGCATTCTGTGCGGAATGCTGGGAGCATTCTGTGCGTTCAGGCAGTCTCTACAGCGCACCGGGTGTGTGATGGCAGTACGCAGGGCAGGAACAACCTTTTAACCCTTTGAGTGCCGGAGATGTATGCAACGCATTGCAAAGCGATGCATTGCTTACCCCTCCGGCACTCACAGGGTTAATATCACCAACACCTTGGCCCGTGTATACGGGCTTTTATACTAGTACAGAAATATTGGTCTTGTACTACCAAGTCCTCTAGGACAATTTCCCCTACACTACTCAGCCCGCTAGGACAGGGGGTCCTGTAGAAGAATTTGTCCTGTACTACTGAATTCTCTAGGACAGATGACCCACTAGAATGACTGGTCCTATACTACTAAATCCTCTAGGACAGGTGGCCCTCCTACATTGATGAATCTTCTAGGACAGATTACCCTCTAGGACAGGGGTGAGCAATCTGAGACCCTCCAGCTGTTCGGGACTACAATTCCCATCACCCTCAGCCACTGTCTGTCTGAGGATCATGGGTACTGTAGTTCCGAACAGTTGGAAAGTCTCATCGTGCCCACTGCCGCACTAGGATGATTGACCTTACACCACAGAGCCCGCTATGATATTTAAACCTATACTATAGTGCCCTCTATAACAGGTATGATTGCCAGTTGTACCCTCCTTACCTACCTATTAATCACTCTTCGAAGGAAGATCCTGCTTGTAACGTTAGTGGAACAGTGGTTCAGCCAGACAGATTCTCTTCACCTCCTGTAAACACCTCCAGAACAGGTACAGCAACTTCCTCACTTCCTGATTCCCAGCACATACGTAAAAAGAAGAAAACTCCAGTAATACAAAACTACATTTCCCAACATGCATCGCGCACTGAACCCTTATGGCGTAGCGATGACGTCTGAACAGCTGAATAACGCATGTGCCATGTTCTAAGTGGAGAGGCTCTGCGCATGCGCTTGCAGTAGCTAAATGCAATGTGGTTTGGTTTTGTGGCTGGAGAATTTTTGGAGCAATCAAACGTCACCACAGGGGTTAAATCATAATTCTCATTGATTTAAAAGAGGATTTTTTAAAGGCTTTGTGTGCCATGGTTGTATCAAGCGCATACCTCCCAATATTTCCCATGGCCAAAGAGGGGCACTTGTGTTTTAGGGGGTGTTGCTAGTGGGCAGAGTATTATAAGTTTTAGGTTATTTCATGGCATACTGACTCAACTGTTTGGTAACTGAATCAATAATTTGGAGCAAGACGAAAGTATTTTGTTTACAGTGGCTGATGTATAACCACATATACTGAAGTTTATACACACATTAATGTGAGTTTTATTGTTGTGGAGCAATGTGATACACTTATATACACATCACACAATTTGATCTCCTAAAAAGAGGGAGACCAGGGAGGGAAAAACTGACAGTAGAATTTGGAAGTCAAAGAAGGACACTTGCAAGTGATATTGTTATATACACCCCACACAGTCTGATCTAAAAAGAGGAACACTGGGGTAGGAGAGAAGGATTTGTATGTTAAAGAGAAACTGCCAGTTTCTTTTTGAGACCCAAATTCTTCTCTCCCACCCCGGTGTCCCTCCTTTTAGGAGATCAGACTGTGTGGTGTGTATATAAGTCTATCACATTGGTCCACCATACTACCCAACATGTCACGTGGCCAAAGAGGGACACTAGTGTTTTAGGTGTTGTTGCTGGAGACAGGGAATTACTTAGATTTTTTTAGGTTATTGCATCACTTTTTGACACCTATTTGAGTAAACCAATAAATGATTTAGAGCAATAACAAAGTATTTTAGTTACTCTGACATATATAAACATATATACTGAAGTTTAAGCAAACTTAATGTGAGGTTTATTGCTGTGGAACAATGCAATACACTTATATATACACCACACAGTCTTATGTCTTGAAAAGAAGGACATCAGGGAGGGACAGAGGGATTTGGGTCTCAAAGTGGGTACTGTCCCTCCTAAAGAGGGAAACTTGGGAGGTACGGAGCCCTAATATCTCCTAAAGAGGGAAACTTGGGAGGTATGGGGCCCTTATATCTCTTAAAGAGGGATACTTCGTAGGTATGGACCCTAATATCTCCTAAAGAGGGACACCTGGGAGGTACAGAGCCCTAATATCTCCTAAAGAGGAACACTTGGGACGTATGGAGCCATAATAGCTTCTAAAGAGGGACACTTAGTAGGTATGGTCCACAGCAATAAAACTCACATTAATGTTTGTTTACACTTCACTGTATGTGTTTATAAATTAGTCTGGAAGTAAAGTACTTTGGTCTTGTTCTAAATAATTTATCCAGCTACACAAAGAGGTGTCAATAGATTATGAAATAACCTAAAAATTCTCTTTAATGTCCCGTCCACCGTTCACACCCCACCAACTCCAACTAAAACAAAAGGGTCCCCCTTTCACCATTTGAAATGTTGGGAGCATACCTGGGAACTCTAAGGGTTTGACCTAGGGTGACCACGTGTTCCGGAATGCCTGGGACTGTCCCTTAATTGAAGGCTGTGTCCCGCATCCCGGGTCACCCCCCACCGGGACAATAAAGAGTCCCGGAATTAAGAAAGCCACCCACAGCATAGACAGACTCAGCTTTATTCTGCCAGCCCACAAACACACACGCATGCGCACTACCAGCCAATGAAAGAGGAGAGTATTTGACAGTGGTCCTCATTGGCTGGTTGGTGTGTGTTAGACACTGGGGATGATGCACGAATAAAATATTTGGAGTGATTGTCAGAGGAGGAAGTCTGGATGCGGTGACTGCTATCACAAATTATAATGGCACGATCTCCAACACATTGTGAAGCAAGGCTAGTACTAGAGGACATGATCATTAAAGTTAGCGAGTAGAAGACTCTAGGTAAAGTTCATCCCAACTCCTACTCCAAAACTGAAAGGGTGGTAGATTCATGAAATAGCCCCTGCTACTTCTGTTTGGCGGCCATCACAATTTGACAATAGAAGAATGCTATGGGTAAACAACTCTTATGAAGATTTACTAAGATCAGTGCTTTTTGATAGGGAATGTGCAGACTAGATGGACCAACTGGTTCTCATAAGATATCAAAATTTATGTTTTTAAAACTGTGACACATATTATGCTGAGATGTTGGCATGTTTGGGCACCAGGATTGGAGTGTCACCTTTCTAAATAGTCAATGTACTGTATTGTTTTTTCTGCACTCATGTCACAGAAATGATTAATTATCTAGCTATTCATATGTCACAACATTATTAAAAAAAAAAAACAATTACAAACACTGGCAGAAACTGTAAGCAAAACAAGGCAATGTAACATTTGAGTGTCATGAAGCAATGTGTTGCACAATCCTCTGGTACTCAAAGGTTTAACCTGTTAAGAGGGGTTCTAAAACACAAAAAAGTAAAACTGAGCATTTCCTTTCTTATATTATTCACACTCACTTCTTAAGCCTTTGAGTGCCAGAGAAGTATCTAATGCCTTGCAGCGCAATTGAATACCTTTTTAGCATTCAAAGGGTTAAATCCTGTAGACCGGGGTAGGCAATTGACAGATCTCTTGTTGTTGGGGACCGCAATGTGTTGTGCCCTCTGAGGGACACGTGATGATGTCATGTGACCCTACCCGCACAGCCACGCTAGAGCTTAGAAGTACTTTGCCGCTATCCTGTACACAGTGTCCCTGAATGGCAGAAATTAAATGTGGTCACCCTAGTTTGACCCTGAGAATCAGGGTTTTCAACCAATCTCAGGGTGAAAGGCAAAATTCTCCGGGTCAGAAAGTTCAGTGTTTCCTACTATATGATTTACATACACCTTTAATAAGGCTTACGATATGTCTTGTTATACTTAATTTTCATGTCCAGATTTGTGGAATCATAGCAGATGTGGCCGGTTTAACACTAGTAAATATATTGTAACTAGTGTGGGATTAGACATAAAATAGATGCTTCCCGTTTTTCTTTTGGATGCAGGATGTGTATTTTCTTTAGATACATAATGTGTATTCTTAGGAGAAATAAACTTGATTTCCACATTTCCAGGTAGCATTTAGAATTTTGTTGAGGTGTTAAAAATCTTATACCTATGATTGAGGTCCATTTATAGACCTTGAAGTCTTTAGATGTGGCTTTTATTATTTCTAGTAGTTGAATGCATGATTTTAATTTACATATTTGTTTATAATCTTCACTTTTAGTGTAATTAAAAAGGTGGCTCCTTGGGAATAGACAGCATTAGTGAAATTCTAAGAGTTAAAATGCGGATACAGATATATGTTACACTACGGCTGTCTTTCAGAAGGAGCGAACCAGAGACCTCTCGCTGTGGTCTACTCATCTATATTCTATAGTCTTTACTTACATGTGTTCTATGATGTGGTTTGTTAAGAACCGGACCTAGTAAACACATGTATTTGTAATTTTATTGCTTTAAAGGGATATTAATACTTCGTTTTAACTTTATTTTATTTTTTAGGCATTAAAAAACATGAAGAATGATATAAGTCTTATCTCTCAAACCTTTATGGTTTAAGAGATATTCACAAGGAAAGTTTCCCCTCCCGCCCCTTTTACCTAGTGTAAGCAATCTCTTCTCAGATGTGGAATGCAGTCCATAGACCAGACAGATAACAGCAGGGGACAATCTTCTTCCTATGAGAACAATGAAAGCCCTGCTCACCTTGACAAGTTTTTCAGGTTTTTCCCTTATCTTAATTGAAGATTGTTCCTCTCTGCAGTCTACCTGGGCACCTCCCTTCTGATCTGGCTGAACAGTGTTACATCAGTAAAAGGGGCGGGAGGGGGATACTTTGTCATTGAATCACTCTTGAACTACAACTCTGACAGGATTGAAACAACACTCTCCAAAGTCCAAATACTACGATGATTAATTAGAGCTGCTTTTATTATGAAACATTACTATTCCTTTAAGGCATGCCTAACATGCATTCTGGAAATTTCAGGGCGCCCCTAATAATTTATAGGACATTTATCAAGGAATTTTTGAAGCTAGAAATATAGTTATTCTTAGGTCTAACAATCATAATATGTTCTGCATAAAAATGTCTATAAATATATATTTGAAACATAATATTCTCATTTTTTTGACAGCTTCTTCGTAGAAAATGGCGGCACCCTAATCTGGTGCTCAAGGCACACCAAAGTGCCATGGTGCCCTCGCTGAAAGCCGTTGGTATACATGAGACGTACTTCAGCATTTACTCTGTATGCTAATTAACTATTTTCACTCTTATTAAGCACTAAACAAACACTAGGAGAACGGACCAATATTACAGTATAAATGATGATCATCAAATGTGGTACTAGCAACAATACCCACAATTTATGATCATCATTTACATGGTAATATCGGACCACTCTCCTCACATTTGTTTTGTGCTTTATATTTTCAAGCTGTTCCTGTGAATTACAGTGCTTGAGAGATTGAGATTGGCTGGTTCATAGTCATCTGGGTGGGGGCAGTCATAATATCCTCCACAAGTGTGAATAGATGCTGATATTCTGACTAGCAAATGTATAATGAGTTAAACTAGAGGTCACGATTAAGCATTATACACGCGAAACGCGTTGATCTGTTTGCTCACGCCTGCCCCGTATAGACTTCTCACGGTCTGTACAAGTTTATATATATTATTTGGATATTCTTCAACATTGTGATACATTGAACTGTAATAAAGAAACAGTTGATTTTATGGTTACACTGTGTCAAGGAGCATCTATGTTAGTTCAGCCGCTTCTAGTTTTGCATATAGCTCTTGGGGTCATAGGCAGCATTCCTCCCCCTCCAAACACAGTGAGTTGAGTTGATACCAAAGAGCTCGATTTTGGTCTTATCTGACCACAACACTTTCACCCATTTCTCCTCTGGATCATTCAGATATTCATTGGCAAACTTCAGATGGGCCTGTACATGTGCTTTCTTGAGCAGGGGGACCTTGCGGGAGCTGCAGGATTTCAGTCCTTCACAACGTAGTGTGTTACCAATTATTTACTTGGTGACTATGGTCCCAGCTGCCTTGAGATCATTGGCAAGATCCTCCCGTGTAGTTCTGGGCTGATTCCTCACTCTTCTCATGATCATTGAAACTCCGCAAGGTGAGATCTTGCATGGAGCCCCAGACCGAGGGAGATTGACAGTTATTTTGTTTTTCTTCCATTTGCGAATAATCTCACCAACTTTTGTCACCTCACCAAGCTGCTTGGCGATGGTCTTATAGCCCATTCCAGCCTTGTGTAGGTCTACAATCTTGTCCCTGACATCCTTGGACAGCTCTTTGTTCTTGGCCATGGTGGAGAGTTTGGAATCTGATTGATTGATTGATTCTGTGGACAGGTGTCTTTTATACAGGTAACAAGCTGAGATTAGAAGCACTCCCTTTAAGAGAGAGCTCCTAATCGAAGCTTGTTACCTGTATAAAAGACACCTGGGAGCCAGAAATCTTGCTGATTGATAGGGGGTCAAATACTTATTTCACTCAGTGGAATGCAAATCAATTTATAACTTTTTTGAATTGCATTTTTCAGGATTTTTTTTATTCTGTCTTTCACTGTTCAAATAAACCTACCATTAAAATGATGGACTGATCATTTCTTTGTCAGCGGACAAACGTAGAAAATCAGCAGGGGATCAAATAATTTTTTCACTCACTGTATGTAACTGTAGCATGTTAAAGCTTACTTGAGGACTGATTGGATCATCTCTGGGATACAGTAATCATTAACATAGCACATAGAATCTAACCATGTTGCTGTGATTAAAATGGCATGAGAATCTCGCACGGCATGAACATAAGATTCTCATGTTGCTTTGTTAAATGGTGCTTCAGCCCTAATTGATTAACTGATACTGGATCCTTTATGCACTGGAGTGAAGGAGGGAGAGAGAGGCCAGAGACAATGTAAGCTATACTTCCGGCAAACAGTACTGGATGGAGACGCTCGCATGGATTGTATTGTAACACTGAATCCAATGATTTTGCTAGATGTATTCATTGTGCACTCCCACATAACACCTTGGGTATTTGATTTCTCCCCCTACTGTTGGTATACCTGCACTTCCATTATCCTCTTGAGTGCCAGAAGGGCATTCAACACATTGCTCTGCAATGAGTTGCGTATCCCTCTGGAACTCAAGGGGTTAAAGACTACAGTGTTACTGAAGAGGTTAGGGGATCGAAATCAACACAGTCCATGCGGACTTCTCCATCCGGTACTGTTCTCTGGAAGTATAGCCTTCTTTGATGCCAGTCTCTCTCTCCCCTTCTCTCCGGTGCATAAATGATCCAGTATCAGTTAATCAATGCTGGCTGAAGAGTCATTTAAGAAAGCAACATGAGAATCTTATATCATCATTTTAATCACAGCGAAATGGTTAATGTGCCGTGTGGCAGCACAATGTGTTTTATGCAAACTTTTTATGCAACTTTTTAAATGGATACCAACGCAGTGCAACAGGGACCAGTTCAGATGCATTGTGTGAATAACCCTTGGAGTGCCATAATAATTTGCAACACATTGCTCATCAATGCATTGAACACCCCTGTGGCACACACAGGCTTAACCCTTTAAGGTCCAAAGGCATACCTGCACGTCATGGGGTCAACGTGCTACGAGAACCCATGCCATACATGTACGTCATGGATTTCAGGCTCCCTGCGTGGCTGCACACCATTCGGGGAGCCGTGAATTGGACTGTAAAAAAAAAAAAATGCTCCATGGTCCTTAAGTGCCGACCGCACTTTAAACTGATGTTATTATTTAGTAACAATGTCCCTCCAGCTAGGCCCCTCCAGTAACTCAAGCAATGTCCCCTGAAAATCCACACCAGGCTCCCAGGTCAGCTTTTTGTAGGCCTGTTGCCCACCTTCAAGTAATCTAGCCACCTCCTTAAAGGGATAGTAATGTTTCATAATAAAAGCAGCTCTAATTAATCATCATAGTATTTGGACTCTGGAGAGTGTTATTTCAATTCTGTCAGAGTTGTAGTTCAAGAGTAATTCAGTGACAAAGTATCCCCCTCCCGCCCCTTTTACTGATGTAACACTGCTCAGCCAGAGCAGAAGGGAGGGGCCCAGGTAGACTGCAGAGAGGGTCAATCTTCAATTAAGATAAGGGAAAAACCTGAAAAACTTGTCAAGGGGGGCAGGTCTTTCATTGTTCTCATAGGAAGAAGATTGTCCCCTGCTGTTATCTGTCTGGTCTATGGACTGCATTCCACATCTGAGAAGAGATGGCTTACACTAGGTAAAAGGGGCGGGAGGGGAAACTTTGCTTGTGAATATCTCTCAAACCATATAAAGACTTATATCGTTCTTCATGTTTTTTTAATGCCTACAAAATAAAATAAAGAAAAAACAAAGTATTACTATCCCTTTAACGTATGAGGCTGATGTGATAAGAAAACGTGGAGCAATTCTGGATCAAATCACCTACACTCTGGGGAACAAATAAAAATGATACATTGATTTAAATTGGACTTTTTACACCTTGAATCTAGAGGTCTCTTGATACAATGTGCTGGAGACCTTTCTAAAATGTATGAGGATAAATCTCCATTAATGACTTGTTTGAAGTAGAACTAACACATTCCAAAAACAACCCCCTCACATCCACATACACACTTCCCTTTCTGTGGCCAGAACATTTTAATAGCCCTTTTGAATACTGATCTTGTACCTTTGGATCAAGAGATAACAGTGTTGATCTGTACCTATGTGGGACACAGGGACAATGGATCAAAGGTTCCTCCTCCAGGAGGCAGGACACGTGTCTTACCCCTAGCACTCTACCTACTGTTCAACCTTCTAAGTGTCCTCACATGGACTTGTGGATGGACTCCTCCTTGAGACTGTGTTTTTTGTGGCTGTCTTTGGGCAGTCAATTATTTTTTTAAATTTATTTTATAATTCTTGCACTTTTTTTTTTCATTTTCATTTTTTTTTTACCTATGGAAAAAAAAGGAGAAACCTGAGCCATCCTCCTTGCCTGTACTCTTGGAGTTCTCTTCCAGTGCGTGATGTCTCCAACGTTACCGCTCTTCTTTAGTAGGGTTTCTTCATTTTTTTTTTTTTTTTTTTTTGTGAAAGTATTTTACCAGGAAGAATACATTGAGATTGTCTCTCGTTTTCAAGTATGTCCTAGACTCATTTTATCTACCGTAGAAAGGCTGGGCTGTTTTTGCCGGGACTAGGACCTGCAACCTCATGGTCTGAGCAGATTCTACAGCTGGTGCCTTAACCAACTTAGCCATCTCTCTGGCTTGATGTTCTTCCATAGCCTTCACTTCAACTGGTGCTGACCAAATGGTCTCCATTACCAGGTCACAATGAGTACTTGAGAGCAAACCAGCTTCTAAGGCTACAATTCCTTCATGGTTACAATGGACTGTACGATAAATCTATATTGTACTATCAAGACCAATGCCTTTCAAAATGATGGCTTTGTCCACGTGATTCATGAGTACATCCTCGGCCTACAAACTCCAAGCTTGGGCGGCCACACCATCCTCTGTAAGTACATATATATTTATGTAGTTCTATGTAGTCAGTGGGCTTGCCTCAGAAGACTCCAGTTATGGACACAAGGTCCTGCAAGCTGCTGTGGTTTAATTAATTTTCCCTCCTGTATTTTTTGGGATCACCTGGAGGCATAATAGGGCAGAGGAGTAGAAGAAGTCATTACTCTTATAGTTTAATTGTAAGAAGAAAATAGCTGACTACACTGGCATAACGGACTTCAATGCATTGAGAAGGAATAGCAGGTACACAAATTATAGGAACAGGAAACACATTGTTGCATACATGTCTTGTAATATTCCACCATGCCAAACATTAGGTGAGACCCACGTTTCTCAAAATGTGTTCCCGATGCTCAGGCCTTATAGAGTGAAAAGTTGCAACAGAGAGAAATAAGCCGGCTGTCACCAGATTAAAAATTCTTTAATGTGTATTCTGCATTAGCGAGACCAAGAGAGGAATAGATGGTAGTCTACAGATATAGCCGATAGCTGTTTCGTTCTTTGCAGCACACTAATCCTTTGAGTGCCAGAGGGGTACTCATCACATTGCAAAGCAATGCACTACATACCCCTGTGGCACTCACAGGGTTAAGGCATTCACTCAAGAATCAAGCCCTACACATTCGCATTAATTACAGAGTACTGAACTCCTCCTCCTCTTCTGAAAAAAGTTGGATTAAAAAGCAACCACACACCAATTAACTTGGCTATAATAATTACAAAAGTGTTATTCAGCATCCAGATGTGGTGTTACACTAAACCCCGTAAACACAGAAAAGACATAAAAGAAAATTCTCAGTTGAAAACAGCCCATCCTCAGCCATGGGAAAAAGTAATCTAGGGTTATGTATATGCTTAAAATGATAGTAATGTTTCACAAAAACAGCAGTTCCAATTAATCTTCATAGTGTCTGGGCCATGGAGAGTGTTATTTCAATACTGTCAGAGTTGTAGTTCAAGAGTCATTGAATGATAAAGTATCCCACTCCCGCCCCTATTACATAGTGTAAGCTGCCTCCTCTCAGATGTGGAATCTGGTTTCCTGACCGGACAGATCACAGCAAGGGACAATCTTCTTACTGTGATCATAAGGAAAACCCTGCCCCTTTGACAGGTTTTGCCCTATGCTCACCGAAGATTGCCTCTCTCTGTTATCCATCCGGACAGTCTTGCTGCTCTGAGGAGAGCAGTGTTACATCATTCATTCAATTACTCTTGAACTACAACTCTGACAGTATTGAAATAACACTCTCCACAGCCCAAATACTATGAAGATTAATCATAGCTGCTTTTTGAGAAACATTACAATCCCTTTAAATATACTCCATGCTAGTACCTAAAATTTCTCTATTAGTTTTCTGATGCGAGCTCTGTGGGATCAGCTGTTCCTGCCTTTTTCAGGACTCCTTGAGTGACATTATCATAGTAACCATGATAGGTATCACAGAAGTGATAGTGAAGTATTGTTTATAAATTGGTTGTAATAACGTAACAGCCTTTATGAATAGAGTAGATTTGGCTATTACTCTCAATAACGTAACTGCTTCAACCTATCTGTGATAACAAACTGTTTAAATAACCAAATGCTGTCTATACACACATGCATTACATACAAGTTTAGGATTATATTTTAAGAATCTAATCTAAAATAACTACACTCTACAGATGTTAGATTGAGACAGATGATATTTATAATTATATAACCCACTCTAACGTTTAGTCATTAGCATTGCTTTAAATCATCTGTTTGCTGGGGTTACATAAGGATTTAAATTGAAACAAAAGTGTTCGATTGCTACAAATTATTTTTGCCCCACTGATCTACTAGTATCTGGCCCTCAGTGAATCCTTCTTTAATTTGTTTGGTCCTTGAGGAAGACATTTTGGCCTCCTTGATTTATATTTTCAACATAAAAACCCTTTTCTTAGTAGTGTGCTCTTGAAGGCAGATTTGACATCTTCATTTCTTAATGTATATATCATGGGGTTCGCTAGTGGAGTTACTGCTGTGTACAAAAGTGCATATAGTTTATCATAATCCATGGTGGGTAAGGAAGTGGGTCTCAGGTACAAACAGATAATGGTTACGTAAAACAGAAGGACAACTGTTAGATGAGATGAGCAAGTATAGAAAGCTTTCTGTCTACCAGAACTAGTCTGGATCTTCAGAATGGCTTGGATAATGTACACATAGGAGGTAACTGTGATAATCAGTGGGGTTAAACTTAGGAAAGCAGATTCAATAAGAATCAAATACCAAATAAAAGTAATGTCATTGCAAGAAAGTTTCATGAGAGCTAGAAAGTCACAAAAGAAGTGATTGATCTCATTGCTTCTGAAGCAAGTGAAATGAGAAATTATGATTGTGAATGGGAGCATATCTGTAAATCCCAAAATGAAGCTGGTGATGGACAGCAGAGCAAATGTCCTTGAATTCATGACCATTGGATAATAAAGTGGTTTACATATGGCGAGATATCGATCATAACTCATGGAGGTCAATATGAATATCTCATTGTTTACTAATGATGAGTAGAAGTACATCTGTGACATACAGTGTTGGAAAGAAATAGTTTTATCTCCTGAAAGATAGGCAGTGAAGACATTCTGTAGAGTGATGGTGGAGTAGGACATGTCCAGCAAGGAAAGTTCACGAAGGAAAAAGTACATAGGTTTGTGAAGTTTGGGATCCAGGCAAACCAGCAAGAAGGTTGTGAAATTGCCACACAGGATAAGTATAAAAATCAATAAAACGATAATGAAAATTGGAGTCTGAAGTTGTGGTAGATCAGAAAGGCCCCTGAGAATGAAGAATGCCACCTCGCTTCCATTAGTCATCTTTACTTCTTAAAACTAATCCAACTGCTGAAACATGGGAAATGAAGAAGTGACATCACTTTACATTTATGGTATTCTAAGCCTTGAGCCAAACTGAGCATATGTAGAACAGGGTTCTCAACTCTGGTCCTCAAGACCAACCAACAGTGCATGTTTTAGGACAGACCAGCTTAAGCACAGTTGGACTAATTTGAGGCTCAGTCACTTTAATTGGTCCACCTGTGCTGATTGAGGAAAATCGTCTAATGTACTCTTGGGTGCTCTTGTGGGCCAGGGTTGCCTGATGTACATGATTGTGGTATATTCTCTATTTACTCAAACAGGTTAAGCAATTGTTGGATGTTCAAATGTTAGAGACTATGGGCTGGATTCAAATGCAGGAGATAAATGATACTTCCAGTTTTATAAAAAAATGTTCTTATGGAAGTCTATGGGGAAAGCTTGAGATAAAAGCAGACATAAAATTAGCACCTGCGTTTCAATCCAGCCCTATATCTCCCTTCATCCCAACACTTGGAGATCCAGCAAATGATTTTAAAGGATGTGAGAAGAGCATAGTTGAATCTATGGAAAAGAGACCTTGGGATCCAAATGTTTTGTTTACTAGTGATAAGAAATCAGACTATGAATGTAGTATAATAATACACTTGAAACAGATTATTGTACTATTTTAGTGCACTGTTATTTAAGTACATAAACCCTGTAATATCTTAGATAATTTACATTCCAGGACACTTGCAGTTTAAGAAACAGTAAAGCATTTCAAAAAAGTGTTGAATCCGAAGATTGTGATGTGTGTTGTAAAGTTTAAGATTGCATGCTTATTGATTCACTCGTCACTCTTCTAGCTAGATTGGTGACCCATCTTACAGTGTCTGTGCAGGGACAATCTTCCTCCCGTGTTAGGTATTTAATACTGCTTGTCATACACAGACCTGTTTTAAAGGTCTGATCAGGTAGGACGATTAGACACTCTAGCCTAATTACCACTTAATAGTATTCCCTCTAAGGTGAATAGGAGGGAGTAACAGAGACCCAGCACTGAAAAAGTTAAAAGGTAATTTATATTGGACAGGGCTGTATGGTGCACCTGTTGTTTTACTGCAGCCCTGCACAAACAGTCTTCTTTAATTCTTTCAGGGCTGGTTTCCTCACCTTGAGCACACCTTAGCGAGAAAATTCAAGACAGGAGAATCTTGTATTTTTGTTTGTGTGTTTGTGTGTGTGTGTGTGTGTGTGTGTGTGAAAGTATTTTACCAGGAAGAATATACTGACATCATCTCTTGTCTTCAAGCATGTTCTGGACTAGTTTTATCTAGCTTCTATAGCTGGTGCATTAACCAACTGAGCTATGTCACTGGGCACCTGACTCTTCATAATTGAAAAAGAAAAAAAGGTGAGAGTCTTGGAAAGTAGCATTTTCAAGGTTTGCACTGCACATCTCTGTGCTCAGGGCAACATGCCTTTCATGTAGCACACTTTTTTTAGACTTTACTATTCCTTTAACCCCTTAAGGACCCTTGAAGGTCCTGGCACATCATGGGTTGGGGAGTGATGAATCTGGTGGTGAAAAAAAAATGGTCCGTGGTCCTTAAGTGCCGGCCAGGTATGCGATTGGCCGTTCCTTAATGGGTGAAAAATGTTTTACAACTATCTAGAACCTGTAGTCCCCTTTATTCCACAATATCTATCAATATTTAAAGAAGATTATAAAATAAATAAATAACATCCTATATAAGAAAACGCTAGAATGTTTGTCTGAAACCATCATGCGCAATAGAGACTGCCCGAATGCACAGAATGCTGGGAGTTCTGTACTGGGAGCATTCTGTGCGGAATGCTGGGAGTTCTGTGCTGGGAGCATTCTATGCAGAATGCTGGGAGTTCTGTGTTGGGAGCATTCTGTGCGGAATGTTGGGAGTTCTGTGTTGGGAGCATTCTGTGCATTCGGGCAGTCTCTACAGTGCATGACTGCATCGCGTGTGCCACCAGTGAGACGGCGGCAGTACGCAGAACAGGACCAGCTTCTTAACCCTTTGAGTGCCAGAGAGGTACGTAATGCATTGCGTACCGCTCTGGCACTCAAAGGATTAACATCACCCGGACCTTGGTGTCACGGTTTTCAAGACACTCAGACCAGTAGGTGAAATAAAATGCAATTTTATTAAGAACAAAATAAATGACAAAGAACGCACCCTATGGGTAGCACTGCGTAACAGCAGGAAGGCAATAGTATGATCAATATACAATATAGTAGTACATAGTACAGGCAACTGACATGCACTGAGTACTGATATACAAGGGTTAACGGAATAATCAGTCCATCTCAGTTGTGTTGTTAGGCACGCCCAAGGTGGTGAATGGTGGAGAAGACTCAACACCAACAGTCTGTAATACTGAGGAAACTGTCCAGCAAAGAGTAACCTGCCACCCAGAGCCTGCTGTACTTGAATGGTAGCCCCCACGGGCGTATAATCAGAGCAAGTAGACTGCCAGAGCTTGAGCGAATAGCCCCCACAGACGTAACGGAGACAACTGAATTACCAGAGCTGGAGCCACTAGCCCCCACGGGCGAAGTGTCAGGAACTGGATTGCAAGAGCTTGGACCAATAGCCCCCACGGACGTAATGGAAGCAACTGAATTGCAAGAGCTTGAGCCAATAACCCACACGTGCGTAATGGAAGGAACTGGATTGCAAGAGCTTGAGCCAATAGCCCCCTCGGGTGTAATGGTAGTGACTGAATTGCAAGAGCTTAGACCAATAGCCCCCACGGGCGTAATGGAAGCAACTGAATTGCAAGAGCTTGAGCCAGTT
This sequence comes from Rhinophrynus dorsalis, assembly GCA_037306005.1. NCBI lineage: Eukaryota > Metazoa > Chordata > Amphibia > Anura > Rhinophrynidae > Rhinophrynus > Rhinophrynus dorsalis. Next base: position 174,219,690 of record CM074726.1, read on the forward strand.
GCCCCCTCGGGCGTAATGGTAGTGACTGAATTGCAAGAGCTTAGACCAATAGCCCCCACGGGCGTAACCACAGAGACGTGCACAGAAGCAGCCAGAGCCGTGCGCCACCGGGCGCGGTAATGAGCTACACCGGACTACAAGGAGAGGAACGGCTCAGCACAAAGCAACTCTCTGTATAGACTGAAGGCCCAGAACTGGGACACAGCTCTGCACGGGTTAACGGCTCGATAGTTGGAACACAGCTCTGCATTGGTTAACAGCTCGATAGTTGGAACACAGCTCTGCACGGACAGGCAGCTCGGTAGTTGGGACACAGCTCTGCACGAGTTAACAGCTCGAAAATAGGAACACAGCTCTGCAGGAAGCGGCTCAGAGGCAGGAACCAGCACAGCACGGCCACCACTGCCGCCGCACAGCACAGCAAGTGGGACAGTCACAATGTCGCCGTGGCGATAGGGAAGGCAGGAACGTAGACCGGGCCGGAATAACTGGAATAGGTCACGGAGCAGGAACTTCAGCAAGCCGGGCCGAATCACGGAGCAGGTACTCAGACAAGCCGGATCAAGATACAAGCAGGAACGGCAGCCAGGTCGGTTCGAATCACGGAGCAGGTTCTCAGACAAGCCGGATCAGGAAACGAGCAGGAACGTCAGCCAGGCCGGGTCTAATCACGGAGCAGGAACACAGGATCGTATTCAGAGATAGCCAAGTCGGTACACCGGAGATCAGGAACGCAGGAACACAGCACAGCAAAACTGGCTCAGGAACACCACGAAAGGGCAAATGACAGGTGCCACTAGCCCAGTATAAAAAGGTCACCATGGGCTCAACCAATCGGAGTGCAGCACAAGCGAGAGTGACATGAAGGAAACTGCACCGTGATACTTGGCCCATGTACACGGGCTTTCACACTAGTTTAATAAATAAATGAACAAATATTGGAAAAGTGAATGAAAAGTAAAACAAAAATAGACCTGTAATGTGAAAAAATAACCTTTTATACAAAAATTAACAATAAAAAGTTAACTATATGTGTACTGGCTTCTTTAGTTTTACCTTGGCTCAAGTTGGGTTCATCCTCAGTTATGCTTACTGTGACGATATGGCCCTGGAGTTTCTGCCACGGAAGGTATAGCAGTTCAGGCCCGTTATCGTCCATGGGTTTCTTTCTCTAACCTGCACAGCTAAACGCTATACTATTCACTAAGACCCGATACTTTGAGTCATGTATCCACGGGCAATGCAGGATATACTGCACTGATAGCTCCGGTTCGTATAGGATATTTTATCTATCTAGTCCCATGGCACTTCTCTATGAGTAACTGCTCTATAGTGGACGACAGACAGCAATATACCTGGATACTTCAGGGAGAAGCAAACATGATCCTTCTTGGCAAATCACAAACTGCTTTATTTTCAACCAACATATCATTTTAATACAGTTAAGAGAAAAGGGGCAGTAACCACATGGACAAAACATGGCACGCTGGGTTTAACATCAGATAAAGGTTACTAAAAGGGGGTGAGGTGGACACAAGACTCTAATCACCTCCTGTAGAAATCTCCAGTGTGGGCGAGGGGAGTTAGCACAAACAGTAATCCTGTATACATTCCCAGTGAATAGTTGTTCCCCCCATAAAACCATGAATCCTAGGTGATAGTCTTCTGAGTCTGGGTGGGAGAAGGTTGGAACAGACTTCCATGACTATCTATTTTCTTTATACCATTCAGTATTAGTGTCCACATGATCCAAGCCATGGAGAGGAGAGGCTCCGCCTCTTGCACTGTGTGACCTGTGCCAGTCTTGTTTGTCACATTTACTATGGGATTTTAATGTTCAGATGTCAAGACCCTATTTTGTAATGCAGTTATCTGGCATGTGTATTGTATTGGTTTACCCTCTTGTTACATGTGTGTGTCAATTCCTTGGATTCATTATTATTACCATTATTTCAAATAACCAGTAGCAACAGACACCACATTTGCAATGTCAAAAATTATATCTTCCAATGACAGTGCACAGATGAACTGATCAGCAGTCCATTAGACCAGCAGGGCTAGATGTCAGCTTTGGATATGAAGAAATGAAAGGGACAGTAATGTCACAGAACAAGTATTTTGCATGTTGTAGTGCTTAAAAACTTGAGCTAAATGCAAAAAAAGTATATCTCAAACCGCTATGGTTTGAGAGATATCTGCATTTAAAGTTTGATGTTTCCTGCTGTCAGCTGTAAAGCTGCAAACCAAGCACACTTTTTAGACCATTCCAATGAAGTCATTTGTTGTAAAAAACACGATTGCAGCTCTGCTGAAGAGCCTCCATGTCGGCCGACACGAATCTCCTGCTGACAGCTTTGCAGCTGACAGCAGGAAACATCAAACTTTAAATGCAGATATCTCTCAAACCATAGCGGTTTGAGAGATATGGTTTTTTTTTTGCATTTAGCTCAAGTGTTTTAGCACTACAACATGCAAAATATTTGTTTTGGAACATTATCATCCCTTTAAGAGCTCTGACTCTTCCCTCGTTTTATGCTCTTCCTGCACAGTGCAATAGACATTTGACCACTACAGTGATTTGTGACCTTTCCCTTTCCTCAGTAAAATACAAGAAACGTTAGTGCTTTGTTTCTGATGAGTAACTAGTTTTTGTTAAGCTTTTAAATAAGTGTCCCATAAGAATAAGAACACTCCCTCCTACAATAGTCTAGCTGAGGTTGAACTAGTGATCTGTACATGCTAATGCTGCTTCCTCTACAACCTAGCCTCTTGCTGGCTTTCCCTATGACTTTGCTGCATTGCTTGCCTACCTTTAAACCATCAGATATATTTAATCCCAGATCACCTCGCTCTGCTGTTGTTGTCAACAGAGTACTAAGTATGTATTCCACTATGTTTTTTTTTTGTTTTGTTATATATGCACTGGTTTGCATTTTGTGGCAATAATTTTGAATTCCATAGTTTTGTTCATTCTTCTGGAAATCATCTCTTGATGAAGTTGGTTTACCCACAAAATGTACATTGAGAAATTGGAAGCTTCAGGCTTGTATCAGTGAGGGAGTGAGGAGTTCAGCACCAAAGTGAGGCTGGGAGATCCTGTTGGATTGACGTCACCGAGGGGAGACTAACTGGCAGCAAGTGTACAGGACGCCAAGCATGGTGAGAGAGTAATCTGGACCCTATGACTGCTAACCTGAAGATCTGTGTGGGGATTTTACATTGCTGATATTTACAAAGGACCTTGTGAGTAGATTCCCTGAAGAGGGAAACCTTTATGGTTTGAGAGATATTCTGAACCAAAGTTCCCCTCTCCCTCCCCTTTCCCTGACATCAGTGCTCTAGCTGACTGCAGGGGAATCCGGTCCCAGGACAAGTGGAGGCTCTTCAGCAGAGCTGAGATCTCGTTATTGAAATAGAAATCCTTCACTGGAATGGTCTAAAAACAGTCTTAAAAGTGAGCACTGATGTCAGGGAAAGTGAAGGGAGAGGGGAACTTTGGTCCAGAATATCTCTCAAACCATAAAGATTTGAGAGATGGGACTGGGGGCATTTAGTTTTATTTTTTAACCCCTTCAGGACCAGCGGTCCAGGGAAGTTACCTTCCCTTAAGGACCGATTTGATCCTTGCCGACGCGCCGGTACACGTGACCTGTTACGCGTACCGGCGCACCTCTTTGAGGCCTAGGAGAGATCGCTCCGGCCTTGGAGCGATCAATTTTAGGCCCCGTTTTTACTTACAGCTCTCCCGGTAGAGCGCTGTAAGTAAAAAGTATGTGACGTACTATGACCGTCACTGGTCCTTAAGGGTATAAGGACCATGACGGTCATAGCATGTCACGTAGTCCTTAAGGAGTTAATGCCTACAAGATTTGCTTTTTTTTTTTTTTTTTTTTTTTTAAACGTGGTAATACTATCCATTTAAAACTAAATATCTAAAGCCAAAAATTAGACGCGCCTTTTTGAAAATCCGTGCTATGACTCTATAGAGTCACTATCTGAATACTTTTGCTTGGGTAACTTGTATTGAGTCAATACTTAACACTTTGAGTGCCAGAGAGGTAACCAATGCATTGGATACCTCTCTGACACTCAAAGGGTTAAGGCAGTTTATTAAAATTCGCACCCCTCTTTTATTCTTAGAATGTATTATGTGATTTTTTTTTTTTTTTTTTTTTTTTTTTACAGTTTACTGGAAAAGAGAAAAAAGAGAGAAAAAAACAGTCTATTACATTGGATGCGTTCACTTCCTACAAGTATGGCAACACCGTTTAACAAATCTGCAAAGGAAAACGAAGAAAACGCCATAAAACGGGTGATTGACCTTATCCCTTTGAGTGCCAGAGGGGTATGCAATGCATTGCAAAGCAATGTGTTGCGTATCCCTCCGGCACTTAAAAGGTTAAAATGTTTGAAACCAAACAGTATACTCACAGTTTTCCGATGAGCTTATCTGTAGATTCTGTGCACTGCGGAATTGTGTCAGGCCTACAATGGACTTTCGGAAACATTGGACATGGGATAAATTCCACCTTCTTGGTCATTTTTCGTAAAGACCTGTGAGTGAAACATTTCCTGTGACTTTGTGTAAATCACACACCCTCTTTATGTTGCCTCAGTGCATATCTCTGTTTACTCTTACCCCGGGAGCATAGTTATACCTCTGTGGAAATAAAATTGCGTGTGGGAGCCGAAAAAATATTTGTACCAGGACCCTCCAATGACTAGTTATTCCATTGTCTTACACTGTCCTGCCTTAACCCATTGGGTGCTAGAGAGTTCTATAGTGCATACAGCGCTGCAGAATTAGTTGGCGCTATATATATAAAGAATAATAATAAAATAATAATAAATAATAGTGCATTGCAAAGTATTTTGTGCTCGTTATAGCATCCACAAGGTTACTCTACCTTTTTTTTAAGCCTAGAACTGTTAACCCCTTAGTGACCAGCGGTCCGGGGAATGGATTTCTCTTAAAGGGGAACATTCACCTAAAAAAAAAATTTGAGCAAGGGTTTTAATCCAAAAAGAAATGTTAGTGTTGGGATTTGTTTTGTTTTTTTACTTGACTAATAGTGGAGATATTAGGTCTTCTAAATGGGCACTTCCAACTTGTGCGGCACACAGTATGCACGGCACGGTGGAGCAGGAAGTGCTGTGAGCAAAAAATATGTGCAATGTCAGGACAGTCATCGGTCCTTTAGGGAAGTTTACCGATGGAGGTCTTAGAACATCACTGATCACTAAGGGGGTAATCATAGGTGGATTGGCCATCCTTGGTGTGAAGCTAGCTGCCTGTCATTGATCTACAGCATATTTTAAAGGGACAGTAATGTTTAAATTAAGTTTCTTTAAAATTGTAGGTAATAAAAAAAGAATTACAATGATGTAAGTCTTATCTCTCAAACCTTTATGTAGATAGATAGATCGATAGATATGAGATAGATAGATAGATAGATATGAGATAGATAGATAGATAGATAGATAGATAGATAGATATGAGATAGATAGATAGATAGATAGATAGATAGATAGATAGATAGATATGAGATAGATAGATAGATAGATAGATAGATATGAGATAGATAGATAGATAGATAGATAGATAGATAGATAGATAGATATGAGATAGATAGATAGATATGAGATAGATTTGAGATAAATAGATGGATAGATAGATAGATAGATAGATAGATAGATAGATAGATAGATAGATATGAGATAGATAGATATGAGATAAATAAATAGATGGATAGATAGATAGATAGATTGACAGATAGATAGATAGATAGATAGATAGATAGATAGATAGATACATACATACATACATACATATGATATTGATAGATAGGTATGAGATAGATAGATAGATAGATAGATAGATAGATAGATAGATAGATATGAGATAGATAGATAGATGATAGATAGATAGATAGATAGATAGATAGATAGATAGATAGATATGAGATAAATCGATCGATAGATAGACAGACATGAGATATATAGATATGAGATATTTAGATAGATAGATAGATAGATAGATAGGAGATAGATAGATAGATAGATAGATAGATAGATAGATAGATAGATAGATATGAGATAGATAGATAGATAGATAGATAGATAGATAGATATGAGATAGATAGATATGAGATAAATAAATAGATGGATAGATGGATAGATAGATTGATAGATAGATAGATAGATAGATAGATAGATACATACATACATACATATGATATTGATAGATAGGTATGAGATAGATAGATAGATAGATAGATATGAGATAGATAGATAGATGATAGATAGATAGATAGATAGATAGATAGATAGATATGAGATAGATAGATAGATAGATAGATAGATAGATAGGAGATAGATAGATAGATAGATAGATAGATAGATAGATAGGAGATAGATAGATAGATAGATAGATAGATAGATAGATAGATATGAGATAAATCGATCGATAGATAGACAGACATGAGATATATAGATATGAGATATTTAGATAGATAGATAGATAGATAGATAGATAGATAGATAGACAGATAGATAGATAGGAGATAGATAGATAGATAGATAGATAGATAGATATGAGATAGATAGATAGATAGATAGATAGATAGATAGATATGAGATAGATAGATAGATAGATAGATAGATAGATAGATAGATAGATAGATATGAGATAAATCGATCGATAGATAGACAGACATGAGATATATAGATATGAGATATTTAGATAGATAGATAGATAGATAGATAGATAGACAGATAGATAGATAGGAGATAGATAGATAGATAGATAGATAGATAGATAGATAGATAGATAGATATGAGATAGATAGATAGATAGATAGATAGATAGATATGAGATAGATAGATAGATAGATAGATAGATAGATAGATAGATAGGAGATAGATAGATAGATAGATAGATAGGAGATAGATAGATAGATAGATAGATAGATAGATATGAGATAGATAGATAGATAGATAGATAGATAGATAGATAGATAGGAGATAGATAGATAGATAGATAGATAGATAGATAGATAGATAAGGGCTCTTCATACTTGCCTGCTCTGATACACTCATCTCTTCATTGCTTTGTGATCCGTTCAGAGTCCAGATATTAATATACTTTCATCACAAGACATAAGAGGTCCTTGGAGCACCTGAAATGTCAGAGGAATGAGCCCAGAGAGGATGATCAACAAAATAATAATTACAGTTTTTACTGCAAAGACTTTTCTCAGCAAAATAATCATTTACTTGCCTTTCTATGAGTCTTGTAATCCCTTCAATGCAAAAAAGGGGTATTAAAGTGATAGTAACACTTAATATTTAAAAATATATATTGTTGGACTTATTCTCATAAGTAAAATATGGGTACACCCACTGGGATACTGCGCCTAAAAAAATCCAGGTTTGAGGTGCAATAAATTTGGAATAAAACATGTCTCAGCAGTGGGAATGCCCTTGTTTTTCTCTGGAGGAGAAACCCTACAGTATATAATTTTTTACATATTAAGTGTTACTATCCCTTTTAACAGTGTTGGGCTGGAGTTCTCAGCCAAGGGGCTAGGACACTTTAATGTGCTCTGACCAGTGACCACCAGCTTATTGTGGCCCCTTATCTCTTGAGTTCCAAACGAATATTTATGGAAATTGTACAATATGCTTATATTATTTGTTACACTTAACAATAACTATATGTTATATATTTTAGAATATATATCATGTCAATGGTTTTCAGCCAAGGTAATATTGCACTTAAATGTGCTCCGAACACCAGTTTAGGGTGACACTTTCTTCTGTGCAAACGGTGTCATATTCGGGATCCTTCGTTCCTGAGTGCAGCTCAGTGCTCTGTCTAGATCCACCTCCGACTTTGTTTTCTTCTGCGACCTCTCATATTGCTCTTTCTGGCTCTCTGGTGCCCCATCAACTCCGCCTCCCGCTCGTAGCTTCTTCCGTGTTTCTGCCTTCTTGGGGGGGAGGGTATGCCAGCATCTCACAAGCTAAGCGTTGAGTAGTGTACTGGAGAGTGGATTGAGATTTTGTTTACTGTCTATTACCTTGCTTATTGTCTAACCCTTTTTTGCCTACCATTTTGTCCTGTTGCCCTCTCTGTGCATGACCCTGCTTGACTCCAGACTCTGATTCCTGCCTGCCAGTTTTGTCCAGTAATCTTCTCCATGTATAACCCACCCAAGTTGAACAAGCATTTCTTCTGGAATCCCTCATCTCCTGGTAGATGTGTCTTTGGGGCTACAGTAAGTGTTTCTATGTGTTCTAGTTCCTGTTGGCGTTGTTTCTCCCTGGTATCAGTGGTGCACAGTTTAATTTTGGTGGATCATCCAGGGTCTCCATTGGCTCCTCCGAAGGGATCTAGCTTCATGGCTAACACCTTTATATGGCTAGGTTGCAGCACAAACCCCCACTCCCTAGCTCTGATCTCTACCTTCATTCCCTAGCTTCTTGCACTTCTGGTTCTTGTTTGAGGAGTCTTCTTTCCTGTCTAGTGTTCTTGCCATCTACGTCTGTATTGTTTGGCGTGTCTTAGCCTTCTTCTTCTAGCTCTTCTTGAGTTATTGAGGTGTTTGTGATACAGCCTTGGTACAGCAAGGAGCTGTTTTGGAGCAACATGCAATGCAAATAATGCGGTTAGATCAGAAGCTGGATTTCCTAACTGTGCTTCTGGAGCATATGCAGCAATGTCTAGAGGCCCCTAGACTTCTGTTGCATCCCCCCACCTCACCTCACCTACTACTGATCATTCCCTGCTTGTACTTCCGTCCTGACTTCTGTTGTCTGAACGCTATTATGGCAATTCCAGTAAATTGCGGGGATTTCGTAACCAATGTAGCTTGCATTTCCGCTGTCAACCTGAAGTCTTCGCCTCCCATGTGGTGTAAATTACATTTATCATATCACTTGAGAGAGGACAGGCCTTGGCCTTACTTGATCGACAGTCTCCAGTCTTAAATGACTTGGAATTCTTCCTTCCTTTCTGCCTTCCTCTCTGTTTTGACTCCCCTGGTTTCCAAACTCAAACCAAAACAGCATTGCTGGTGATCCTTCAAGGTCAGCGTTCCTTATGCCAGTATGCTTTGGAATTCCAGGATGGTGGTGGAATGTTTGCCTATGAATCATCTGTATGCCAAACTGAAGAAGTGCACCTTTCAGCAATTCTTTTTTGGTGATCCTGGGGTACGTTGTCTCATCCTATGGTCTTCTCATGGATCTAGCTAAATAACTGCTGTGAAGGACTGCCCTTTTCCTATCAGTTTTATCAGTTTGAAGATGATACATTGCTCCCTTCAACTACGTAATATCTTATATACCAGCTACCAAGAACACCAAAGTGGATGCAGTGTCCCATCTTCAAGAACCTATGTCCGGGACCCCTTCTGTTCCTGAAACTATAATTTGTTTGTCTTGCCTCCTGGCAGTCCTATTCACTAGCACCCTCCTGGGTATTCAGGCAACTGAGCATCAAGCACCTTCTGGTGATCGTTCTCCTCATGGGGTTGCCTTTTTGTACCTGCTCTGAAGTCCTAAGGTGGGCGCATTGTTCTCCTCTCTCCGGGCATCATGGTATTGTCTATACCCTCAATCACCTGTCACATCATTTCTGGTGGCCTTGCTCATGGGCCGATGTCACATCTTATGTCTTTTCATGTCAGGCCTCTGCTTGCATGATTTTGGTCTCCTACAACCTCTTCCGGAGTCTACCTTACCATGGACCCAGATCTCCATGGACTTTGTGGTAGATATTCCCCTGTCCTCAGGCATCTCGGTTATCTAGGTTATCAATGGCCACTTCTCCAAGCAAGTACATGTTGTACCACTTTCCACGCTGCCTACCTCCACTAAATTTGTCTTTCGCTTATTCTCCAATATCACCCGATACCATGGGATTCCTTTACACACCACCTCCGATCAAGGTCTTCAGTTCATCTGCTAGTTCTGGAAATCATTCTGTTCCCATCTGGGAATTTGACTATAGTTCTCTTCCAGCTATCACCCCCAAACCAACAGCCAGAATTAATGCCTTAATAATCCGTTGGAGCATTATCTCTGCAGTTATTTTAACCACTGACAATGATTGGGTTACTCTTTTACCTACGGCAGAATCCTCTTATAATTCCCAGGTACTTTGCACCTTTTTGCTGTTCCCCTTTTCTTTGCCACTTTGAGGTACAATCCCTGAGTCCTTCTTGTGGCTCCCCAGTTCTACCTGGTCCATCTGCCAAGGCTTGTGTTTGGTCTCTGACAGGGCATTGGCGCTCTCTTAGGTCTTCTCAGTTGTCAGTCCAGATGTGCCAGAAGGATGCTGGAACCTCTCTTTTGCCCCTAGCGAAGGTTTGTCTGTCCACTCATAATGTACATTTGCACCAGCCAACTGCTAAACTAGGTCTGTGTTTTCTCAGTCCCTTGTAGGTTCTGCAAAGAGTGTCTTCCTTGATCGCCTGGATCTTCCTCGGTCCTTTTGTATACACCTAGTTTTTCATGTGTCCAGCTTGAAGGCTTAGGTATTCTCCTGCTTTCACCAACTGCTGCTTCCACACCTGCTCCTGTTTCTGTGGATGGGCACAACAAGTTCATCATCAACGATGTCCTGGATTCCCGGTGTGTTCTGAGACATTTGAAATACCTGGCTAACTGGAAAGAGAGGAACAATCTGGGGTTCCTGTGGTGGATGTCCATGCATCTGCCCTGGTCCACCACATTCATATTCTCTTACCCTCCAAACCAGGTTGACGGCCTCCAGTGGTATGACCCTGCCTTCTGACAGACTCTGATTCTGCCTGTTGCTTTTGTTCCAGTTATCTTCTCTGTGTTTAACCCTGCTAGTTTGAGCAAGCTTTTCTTCTGGACTCTCAGGTCTACTGGTAGCTGTATCTGCGGGGCTACAGTAAGTGTGTCTATGTGTTCTAGTTCCTGCTAGAGTTGTTTTTTCCCTGGGATCAGTAGTGCACAGTTTATTTTTGGGGGGATTATGTAGGGTCTCCTTCAGGTCCTCTGAAAGGGGTCCATCGAGCTTTGGAGATTGCACCTTTATACAGCTAGGCCACTGCGTAATCCCCTCAAGAATAACCCCTGCTCCCTAGCTCTGATCTCTACTGTCATTCCTTAGCTTCTTTCACTTATGGTTCTTGTTGGAGGAGTCTTCTGTCCTATCTAGTGTTCTTGGCATCTACATCTGTATTGCTTAGCGTGTCTTAGCCTTTTTCTGTTAGCTCTGCTTGAGTTAATGTGTGTTAGGGACCAGGAACCAGACAGACACAAAAATGTAAAAGGCAAAACACCTTTATTAAAGTGACAAAAATAAACAAAAACAGTGATCCAGGAGCATAAACCAAAAGACAAGCTATGGTCAGGAACCAAGACAGGTACTCAACCAAGCCGGAGTCAGGAACACAGAAGTCTGGGATGCCAGGAACAAGCAAGGAGTCAGGAGCCAGAAGGATCATCATAGGAAGCCAGGTTATACACGGATAAACAGGAGTACAGAAGAATCAACAGCAGCCAGCAACAAACAAGGACAATGAGGAAGTGAGCCAAGCTGCTTTATTTACACTGAGAGGGTTGGCTGATAACAGTCAGGTGAATAATGACAGAGAGGTCAGCTGATTCAGCCTGACCCAGGAAAGGGAAGACCGCAGCAATCAACAGCAGAGTTCTAGATTAGCTCAGGCAGCAGAATCAATAAGCAGAGTAGAGCAGCTCAGCCAAACCTTGACAACGTGGTGTCCCTGAGACAAATGGACACAAATGTGTATTTTAAATTTCAAATGTATACCCGCTTTACACCCTTGACAAATGTCCTATAAAATGTTATGGGGGCTTTCAAGATTCAGGACTATGTGTTATGGGTGCCTTGACCAAAACACAATGGAGATACACTGTGTTATTTATGGGTCCCCTGCATTAAGTCCTTGAGTATGAGGGGTGTGTGCAAAACTATTTGTATGATAAAATGGCAGCAGTAATCTGCGTGCACCTAGTAAAAGTTTGTGGCCATTTCTCTGTGTGCAAAATGTATTCTTTGCCTTATGCCAACAGTGGGGGTAAGGTTAAGACAGAAATGGCCAACATGAGTGACTCTAGCTTCTGCCAGACAAATACTGGCTGGTGGGCAATGATAGGAGTTGTGGTTCAGCAGCAGCTGACCTCCTTTGCCAGCTCTAGATTAACCGTTTGACTGCCAGAGAGGTGTCTAATGCATTGGTGTTGGATACCTCTCTGACACTATAAAGTGGTTCTCCTCTCAAAAACTATGCGCTTGGGGGCTCTGTGGTAAAATTTACTAAGGGTGGAATTCAATAAAGGTAGTAGTTTGCAAACTTTAACCCTTTGAGAGCCAGAGTGATACACAATGCATTGCTTTGAAATGTGCTGCATATCCCTCTGGCATTCAAGGGGTTAATGTGCGGTGAAAATAAACAGAACACAACTGCTCATAATCAGAATTCAAATAACAGTCTGATCATTTTACTGAAGTGCTCCAAATCCAGAAATTAATCTTAATTTTCTGCCTCCGTGTCTTTGTAGATTAGATTGCATTTTACGTGTCCAAATCATATTTCAAGTTCAAGCAGTAAAATAGGAGCATATTCATGGTTTATTTTAAGTGCATGTGAGTATAAAGTTGGAAAATCTTTGCCCAATTTGTTGTTGATTTGTTGTGTATATTTTTTCTACTCATTTTTTACAATAGCTCATCTTTCTTGAATCCCTCCCATATGTGGTATATACAGAAGGGAAAGAGGTGCAATTTTGGTGTAAACCACAAGGGGGAAGTAGCAATCCCAAAAGTCCCATAGACTGAAATGACATTAGGTTCTGGGGTGCTTGACTATGGGATTATACAATCTGATAAAGATATAATATAAAGCATGTTTAATATCGGCACATGAGTGTACAGGCAGTGACCTGCAGAAAAGCTTCAGTGTCTAAAATGCTTTAGCCACAAAAGCCTATTAAACATGAGCCTCATGTATTTATAGGCCTGTATTTTATGCATTTTAATAAATAATGTTGTTATATCATCATTCCTGATATTTTATCAGATTCCGGTATCTGGAAGAGACCTGAACAGGGTGTGACTATTCACTCTGATCCTCTTTTACCAGTCAGTGTCTCTACAATCACTGTCTGACATTAACTTCTGTCATAGTCCATGTCCTTTTTTCATAAGCTTTATATGATTTTAGTAACATAGTAAATTAGGTTGAAAAAAGACACAAGTCCATCAAGTTCAACCTTCGCCTCATACCTCAGTAACTGAGAATGTTATAGCTTTCCTGCTACCAAATAAATTAGTCTTTATCAGACCTTCCTGATCAGCCTACTGATAAACAGTATAACTCTGTATGTTCCCTTTTGAAAGAAATGTATCTAATCTTCTCTTAAATGTATCCATTGTATCTGCCATAACTACCTCCCTGGGCAATGAATTCCACAATTTGACAGACCTTACCATAAAAAAACCCTTCCTCTGCTGAAGTTTAAACCTCCTTTCCTCTAATCTCAAGGTATGTCCCCTGGTCACCTGATCAGGCCTTGGAATAAATAGCTCACCACAGAGATCCTTGTATTGACCTCTCATATACTTGTACAAAGTGATAAGGTCTCCTCACAGTCGTCTTTTCTCTAGAGTAAATAAACCAAGTTTGTTTAGTCGTTCCTCATATGTCATGTCCTCCATTCCCTTAATTAATTTTGTTGCTCTCCGCTGTACCCTCTCTAGTTCGAGTATATCCTTTTTCAGAACCGGTGCCCAAAATTGCACTGCATACTCAAGGTGAGGTCTTACCAATGATTTGTATAATGGCAAAATAATGTTATCCACTCTTGCTTCGATACCTCTTTTTATGCAAGACAGGACTTTGTTTGCCTTTGCTACTGCTGTTTGACACTGGTCACTGTTTCCAAGTTTGTAGTTGACAAGGATACCCAGGTCTTTTTCTAGCAATGAGTCACCTAAAATTATTCCATTAAATTTATAAGTAGTCTTGTGATTGTTTCCTCCCAAATGCATGACTTTACACTTCCCCACATTAAACTTCATAATTCACATGTTTGCCCAATCTGACATTGTATGCAAGTCCCTCTGTAGAGAGAAAATATCCTGTTCTGAATTAATTACTTTGCATAATTTAGTATCATCTGCAAATATTGATATTTTGCTTTCTATATCTATTTCCAGATCATTTATAAACATGTTAAAAAGCAGCAGTTATAAGCATTATATACAGTCCTGTGCAAAAGTTTTAAACAGTTGTGAAGAAATGCTGTGAAGTAAGAATGCTTTCAAATTAGACATGTTAATAGTTTATCAATTAAGAAAATGTTAGTGATTGAACAGAAGAGAAATCTAAATCAAATCAACAAAGAATTATACCATACAGATGCTAATGATCATCAATTTAATATGTAGGTTGAAACACAATCATTAACTGAAACAGAAACAGCTGTGTAGGAGGAATAAAACTGGATGAGGAACAGTCAAATTCAGCTAACAATGAGAGGTTGCTGAAGACAGTTTAATGTCAAAAGTCAAACACCATGGCAAGACTGAGCACAGCAACAAGGCACACGTTATACTGCATCAGCAAGCTCTTCCCCAGGCAGAAATGTCAAGGCAGACAGGAGTTTCCAGGTGTGCTGTACAAGCTCTTTTTAAGAAGCACAAAGAAACAGGCATCTTTGAGGACCATAGATGCAGTGGTCGGCCTAGTAAACTTAGTGCAGCAGATGAAAGACAAATCATGTTTACTTCCCCGCAAATGGAAGATGTCCAGCAGTACCATCAACTCAGAATTGGCAGAAGACAGTGGGACCCTGGTACACCCATCTACTGTCTGGAGAAACCTGGTTAGAAGTGGTCTTCATGGAAGACTTGTGGCCAAAAATCCATACCTCCAATGTGGAAATAAGGCCAAGCGACTGAACTATGCGCAAAAACTAGGAACAGGGGTGCAGAAAAATGGCAGCAGGTGATCTGGACTGGAGAGTCAAATTTTGAAATATTTAACTGTAGCAGAAGGCAGTTTGTTTGCTGAAGGGCTGGAGAGCAACAGTGAAGCATGGTGAAGGTTCCTTGCAAGTTCAGGGCTGCAGTTCTGCAAATGGAGTAGGGGATTTGGTCTGAATTAATGGTCTCCCCAATTCTGAGAAGGACAGACAGATACTTATCCATCATGCAATACCATCAGGGAGGCATCTGATTGGCCCCAAATTTATTCTGCAGCATAACAATGACCCCAAACATGCAGCCAAAGTCATTAAGAACTGGGTCCAGTAAAGAAGAACAAGGAGTCCTAGAAGTGATGGTATGGCCCTCACAGAGCCCTGATCTCAACATCATCAATTATGTCTGGGATTATATGAAGAGAAAAAAGCAACTAAGTCTGCCTAAATCCACAGAACTGTGATTAGTTCTCCAAGATGGCTGGAACAGCCTACCTGCCGAGTTTCTTCAAAACTGTGTGCAAGTGTACCTGGAAGAATTGATGCTGTTTTGAAGGCAAAGGGCGGTCACATCACATTAATCACATTTAGCAGCCTCCTGAAAACCAATTTCACAACTTCAAGCTGTATATTAGATAATTTTACTTGGGTGTAAGTGTGGTATACAAAAGTGAAAATAGTTTATTAGAGCCCAGAGTAAATATTGAAGTAGGTCACATGTATATGCAACAATTGGGGGGGTATCGTCAGCCACTTTATCTGCACCAAATTGGTACAGCCATATATATCGATCTGCTATCATAGATGAATAATTAAAGGGAAAGAAAATATCTACGGCTCTCCAATATATTATTCTACTATGAAAATCTCAGTTTTTATATCACAGTATCTATTATCACAAATTGACTATTTATAATGTTATCATATACATTAAAATAATTTCGGTAATCGAGCTTATTTAATTATTCATCAAGAAGTCATGTAGATATCAATTCTTATGTCGTTCTTTTTCCTCCCGGGAATTTCTTGTTTCCCACAGCTTGTTTCTCGTGGTATGCAAAATAAAATAAATAGTTTGATTCAGTAATCAGTATAGTACACCAAACAAAATTATATCTCACTTATGTATAAGTAAGCTTGATCCTGCTCCTCCAAGTAAAGAATCCCTTAATCTCGCATGTGTAGATAGGGTCCGTCTGTTTCTCCTAGGTCGTGCATGTAGTGGAGAGCACAAGGTTTCCCTTTTTACACAGTGTGGTGTTTCACCAATGCAAAAAAATATATCACACTCACCGCTGGGAAACTTTGTATCAGCCCTCTCCACTTTGGTAATACGTTCCCTTGATATTGACGACTGTTAGTCCTGGATATCACAGCTTCATACGGAGCTTGTTCATGGATGGCAATAAACGGAAGGACTTCAAGGGATTATAAATCCTGACACTTTTAATACAATTACATAAAAACACAATAAATAAAATAGAAAGAATTAGCCCTATAACCACTAATGTTAATTCCTCCTGTTACTCAGTGCACTCCACCAACTTGTTGTACTGACTCGTGTCAATTACCAGGCCCGGATTTGTCAATAGGCAGAAGAGGCACTTGCCTAGGGCGCCCGATTTTCAGGGGCCCGTGGCAATGCCCAATCACGCCCACCAGTCCGCCCACTTTAGATTCCCAATTGCCATAACATTTAAATACAAATCCATCATATGCTATTGAGCAGTGTTACCACCCTTCAATTGCGTGGCAATACCTCCTTCCTAGTTGCTGCTGCCTCCAGTATCCCAGGGTTAGCTTGTGTTTGTCCCACAGCTGTCACATTGTACATAGGTCAGCCGATTAGTGCACACAGACACCATGTCCTCTTACAGCGATGGCCAGCAAGGTGCTTATTGTGGGCGCTGGGCTTGGAGCCTGTGTGCTCATCTCCTGAGGCAGAGACTGGCTAGCAAACTGCAGTAGTTACTGGTGTGGGATAAAGCCAGAGGTTCAGGTAAATACATGCTGTACAATTACCCTATATGCCATCCTCGAACTTGGCCAAAGTCCGGCGTTGCAATGGTGTTAAACACTTGAACACTAAGGAATATTATTAGTGCTAGGATACTCTGCTACACCTGACGCATTTCGTGCTAGTAGTTGAACTTCCTCATCATATAGGGTAACTGACGCGGGTCAGTACAAGTTGGTGGAGTGCACTGAATAACAGGAGGAATTAACATTAGAGGTTATAGGGCTAATTCTTTCTATTTATATGTTATTTATTGTGTTTTTTTGTAATTATATTAAAAGTGTCAGGATTTGTAACCCCTTGTAGTCGTTCTGTTTATTGCCATCCATGAACAAGCTCCGTATGAAGCTGTGATTTCCAGGACTAACAGTTGTCAATATAAACGGGACGTATTACCAAAGTGGAGAGAGGGCTGATACAAAGTTGTGAGTGTGATATATTTTTTTGCATTGGTGAAACACCACACTGTGTGTAAAGGAAAACCTTGTGCTCTCCCCTACATGCACGGCTGAGGAGAAACAGACAGACCCTATCTACACATGTGAGATTAAGGGATTTAAAGGGATAGTAATGTTTCATAATAAAAGCAGCTCTAATTAATCATCATAGTATTTGGATTTTGGAGATTGTTATTTAAATTCTGTCAGAGTTGTAGTTCAAGAGTAATTCAATGATAAAGTATCTCCCTCCCGCCCCTTTTACTGATGTAACACTGCTCAGCCAGAGCAGAAGGGAGGTGCACAGGTAGATTGCAGAGAGGGACAATCTTCAATTAAGATAAGGGAAAACCTGAAAAACTTGTCAAGGGGGGCAGGGCTTTCATTGTTCTCATAGGAAGAAGATTGTCCCCTGCTGTTATCTGTCTGGTCTTACAACCAGATTCCACATCTGAGGGGAGGTGACTTACACTAGGTAAAAGGGGCAGGAGGGGGAAACTTTATCATTCAATTACTCTTGTACTACAACTCTGACAGTATTGAAATAACACTCTCATTGGCCCAAATACTATGAAGATTAATTGGAGCTGCTGTTTTTGTGAAACATTACTATCCCTTTAAAGGAGAGAGCAGGATCAAGCTTACTTATATGTAAGGGAGATATTATAATTTTGTTTGTTGTACTATACTGATTACTGAATAGAACTAGTCATTTTATTTTGCATATCACACTGTGGGAATCCAGAAATTCCTGGGAGGAAAAGGAACTACATAAGGACTGATATCTACATGACATCTTGATGAATAATTTAATAAGCTTGATTATGGAAATTATTTTAATGCATATGGTAACATTATAAATGGACAATTTGTGATAATAGATACTGTGATATAAATAGGTCACATGTACAGGTTAAAAAAATGTCAAACAGCTGTAAGGTGTGAGGAACATGTATAGAAGCCGTTATTTCTGCAGTAAAAACCATGCACTATTGATTTATTTTCATAATAAAATATTACTGGTCCTTATTATGTATTTATTTCTAAAATAAATACACCATTTAAATAGGTGAAATGTAGTGTACACTAGATTTATTTTTGTCAGGTATGGTAATTATTATATTAAAGGGATAGTAATGTTTCACAAAAACAGCAGCTCCAATTAATCTTCATAGTATTTGAGCTATAGAGAGTGGTATTTCATTACTGTCATGTTGTGGTTCAAGAGTAATTGAATGATAAAGTCCCCCCCCGCCCCTTTTACCTAGTGTAAGCCCCCACTCCTCAGATATGGAATTCAGTCCATAGACCAGATAGATAACAGAAGGGGACAATCTTCTTACTATGAGAACAATGAAAGTCCTGCCCCCCTTGACAAGTTTTTCAGGTTTTTCCCTTATCTTAATTGAAGATTGTCCCTCTCTGCAATCTACCTGGGCACCTCCCTTCTGATCTGGCTGAGCAGTGTTACATCAGTAGAAGGGGAGGGGGATACTTTATCATTCAATTATTCTTGAACTACAATTCTGACAGAATTGAAATAAAACTCTCCAAAGTCCAAATACTATGATGATTAATTAGAGCTGCTTTTATTATGAAACATTACTATCCCTTTAACCAAGAAGAATACAATATTTTTGAACAGAGGTCAAAGACTGATGTCTACATTAATACTTTTGCATTCTGTTTTAGCAGCCTCCTGAAAGCCAGTTTCACATCTTTATTCCTCAATCTGTATATTAGAGAATTTAACATGGGTGTAAGTGTGTATAGCAAAGAAAAAACACAAAGGATAGAGGATCATGGTAAAGTATGTCTAGAGAGAGTTCAGAAATGGATCATTAACCTCTTAAGTAGCAGATGCAAGGCAGCACGGCCTGCACTTAAGGACCACAGACCTTTTCTTCCCCCCTTGCAACCAATTCAGGGATCGCCGGGTGGCGTGCAGCGCGGGGACCCCCAGATTCCAGGACATACGTGTACAGAAGTTCAGAAATGGATCATTAAAGAAAGGTACTCGCATTATACATTTGCTTGTCAAAATATCAGCATCTATTCACACTTGTGGAGGATATTATGACTGCCCCCCCCATCCAGATGACTACGAACCAGCCAATCTCAATCTCTCAAGCACTGTAATCCACAGGAACAGCTTGAAAATATAAAGCACAAAACAAATGTGAGGAGAGTGGTCCGATATTACCATGTAAATGATGATCATAAATTGTGGTGCTAACAAAAATACACACACTTTCTGTGTGTACTGTTGCTAGTACCACATTTGATGATCATCATTTATATTGTAATATCGATCCGTTCTCCTAGTGTTTGTTTATTGCTTAATAAGAGTGAAAATAGTTAATTAGCGTACAGAGTAAATCTTGAAGTAGGTCTCATGTATACCAGCGGCTGTCAACGAGGGCACCATGGCACTTTGGTGTGCCTTGAGCACCAGATTAGGGTGCCGCCATTTTCTACAAAGAAGCTGTCAAGAAATGTGAATATTATGTTTCAAAGATATATTTATAGACATTTTTATGCAGAACATATTATGATTCTTAGACCTAAGAATAACTATATTTTTAGCTTCAAAAAGTCCTTGATAAATGTCCTATAAATTATTAGGGGCACCCTGAAATTTCCAGAATGCATGTTAGGCATGTCTTAAAGGGATAGTAATGTTTCATAATAAAAGCAGCTCTAATTAATCATCATAGTATTTGGACTTTGGAGAGTGTTATTTCAATTCTGTCAGAGTTGTAGTTCAAGAGTAATTCAATGACAAAGTATCCCCCTCCCGCCCCTTTTACTGATGTAACACTGCTCAGCCAGATCAGAAGGGAGGTGCCCAGGTAGACTGCAGAGAGGGACAATCTTCAATTAAGATAAGGGAAAAACCTGAAAAACTTGCCAAGGGGGGCAGGGCTTTCATTGTTCTCATAGGAAGAAGATTGTCCCTTGCTGTTATCTGTCTGGTCTATGGACTGGATTCCACATCTGAGAAGAGATGGCTTACACTAGGTAAAAGGGGGCGGGAGGGGAAACTTTGCTTGTGAATATCTCTCAAACCATAAAGGTTTGAGAGATAAGACATAACTTTCTTCGTGTTTTTTTAATGCCTACAAAATAAAATAAAGATAAAACAAAGTATTACTATTCCTTTAAGCTACAAAATATTGAGAACCACTGCATGAATAGGTTAAAAAATTGTCAGACAGAGGAATCAAACAGCTGTAAGGTGTTCACATTCATATTTTTTCATTATAAAAGATTACTGGTCCTTTATTTTGTATTTATTTCTAAAATAAATACACCACTTTAATAGGCGAAATGTAGTGTGCTCTAGATATATTGTTGTCGTTTATGGTAATTATTACATTAATGTAGATGAATACAGTATCTTTGAATAGAGGTCAAAGACTAATTGATGTTTATGTTAATACTTTTGAGTTCTGTTTTAGTAGCCTCTTGAAAGCTGATTTTACATCTTTATTCCTCAAGCTGTATATTAGCGGATTTAACATGGGTGTTAGTGTTGTAATTAAGAGTGAAAATAACTTATCGGAATCCAGAGTAAATGTTGAGGTAGGTCTCATGTAGAGGCAGAAAATTGTCACATAGAGGAGAGAAACGACTGTAAGGTGTGAGGAGCACGTATAGAAGGCTTTACTTCTCCCGCTGGTAGAATGTATGCCTAATACAGTTCTTATTATACGGAAATAAGACAGGACGGTAAGGAAGAATGGAATGAATCCAACAAATACTGATTCGGTATATATCAAGTTTTCCATACTGGACGTATTTCTACAAAATAACTTCATAAGAGCCATAAGATCACAGAAGAAGTGATTGATTTCATTTGACTTAAAGCAGTGAATATCATAAATAATAAAAATAGCAGGAATTACTTCAATAAGTCCTATCAACCAACATGCCAATGCCAACAGAACACAAACCCTGCTATTCATGATTGTTGAATAACGTAAAGGGTTACAGATAGCCACGTAGCGATCATAACTCATAGCTGCTAAGAGCATAAACTCGCAACATAAAAATGAGACATAAAAATACATTTGGGCAACACAACCTGAAAATGAGACCTTCTTATTTCTTGATATGTAGGAAACTAATGTCTTGTGCATAGTTACTGTGGTGTAACACATTTCCAGGACAGACAGGTTGCTCAGGAAGAAGTACATAGGAGTATGCAGCTTAGGGTCCATGTAAATTAGGGACAACATGGTTGAGTTCCCTAGAAGGATAATGAGATAAATCAGGAGAACCAACATGAAGATCAGAGCCTGCAGCTGAGGGAGGTCAGTAAGACCCTTGATGATGAAAGAACTCACCCAGGTTTGATTCTTGTCTTCCATACTTCAGATAGTTACTGAAATGGGAGACAATGACAAATGTTAACTCTGTACAACTAGTTCTCTGAGATTATGGCGGAGATTCACTGAGCGGTAATAAAGAGGTGATAAAGTGGCGATAACTTATCCACTATATCATGTCTTTAGTTCCTATGTTATTCTATAGAACCTATGCATTAAGATCTTCAAAGCTGAAGACATCTTAGTGCACAGGGTCCATAGAATAACAAAGGAACTGAAGCATTTATAAACTGGTTAAAAAATTGTAAAATTGTAATAGTAAAAACCATATGGAAACTGGACTGCATTTCATAATACCCTTATCTTATGTGTCATCTCTTCTTGTTTTTACTTTCAAGTAGAAGAACTTGAAACATTTTTGACTAAGGTTCCTTGTCTTCATTTTGAAACATTCAGCCAGGTCAGCGACATTAATGCTTTTAGCCTCAATTTTATATGATGTCAAATAAATAAACTTATCTACAACTGGCCTTATTTTATTTGACCTGCAGGTCTCACACATTTCTATTAAAGTTAGATTTGTCTTGTATTCTCAATGGGGACTGTCAATGTTCTTTTTAAACCCTTTAAGGACCAGTAGGTTTGGAAAGCAATACATTGAACACACCTCTTTTTTTTAAGGGTTAAAATATTTCCAATGGATTCCCACTAATAATCTTCTTCTATGGGTTTATTTTCTAAAAGGAGAATTAGAGTGTCTTATATTGCAATACGTAATTGCTTTATACCACTAGCTTTGAGGAGGTCATTATTGATTTGTAAGGGCTATCTACCAGATGGTGTCTAATGACAGTGCGTTAGCTCTACATTCAGATAATAGAGATGGACAATTAAGATATCAGGACTTTATCCATAGAAAACATTATTTTAATATACAGCACCATTAGTGACAAACAAGAGGGTGGCATTCCCTTCCTTTGTCAGGTATTAAGTAAATGTGCACATACCTCCCAATTTAAAAATACTTGGCGGCCATCCTCTTGGGTAGCTTCTCCTTTCTTAGGCATTAGGCTAAATGCTAATCAAATAATCACATAAGTGTTATAGCGCTAAGGTACGGATCAAAGACACAGTCAAATTATCACATTCATTTTGACAGTCGTTTTAAAATAGAGACTCCATTCCATAGGAAATCTTTTGATACAAACAAGCAAAAATCAAAGAGAGCACAAACCACATCTAAGTGTAATATTATAGGTCCATGGAATAAACCAACCCATGGTAGGGTACTCACAAGAAGTGGAGTCTATTTCCTGCCTCCAAGGGATATCTGCAAGTGCTGGTTTTGCTCCAGGCTAGTATGTTCTCCAATCACCACCACAACATTTTTTCCAACTTAATTATATGAAAAATGTATTACCATAGATTGATATTGATATCATGAAGTCGGAGAAGTGTTGTGGTGGAGATTAGAGAATAAACATTGAAGCATATACAGATGTCTTGCTAGCCTGGGGCAAACCCAGTGCTTTCGAATATCCCTTGGAGGCAGGAGATAGCCTCCACTTATAGTGAGTACCCTACCATGGGTGGGTTTATTCCATTGACCTACAATATTACACTTGAGGTGACTTACGCTCTCTTTTCTTGTTGTTTGTTTGCATCTCTAGATTTACCCTCACTCTAGGAGAAGCTGCACTGCGGAAGAGATCCTTGACAGAGGCACTTTCAACAACTTTGGAAAATCTACAATCCTATTTAACTCCGGGTAGAGCACACCTAAAGATATTATGTCATAGGAAGTCTTTTGCCTATAAGAAAGAAACATCCTATATAATAATTCGCTAGAATGTTTGTCAGATGCCATCATGCTCAGTAGAAACTGCCCGAGCGCACAGAATGCTGGGAGCACGGAATGCAGGGAGTTCTGTGCTGGGAGCATTCTGAGGGGAATGCTGGGAGTTCTGTGCTGGGAGCATTCTGTGCGGAATGTTGGGAGCATTCTGTGCTTTCAGGCAGTCTCTACAGTTCATGACTGCTTCGGTGACAGGACACAGAGCAGGACCGGCCTTTTAAACCTTTGAGTGCCAGAGGAGTACGCAAATCACCCCAACCTTGGTCCGTGCACACGGGCTTTTACACTAGTTTTTTAATAAAAAATAACTCATGTTTTGGTCTTTGTTTAACCTTTCAGTTCCATAACATCTAGTCTCCAGGTCCAATAACATTCCCTCCTCGGTAATTGTATTTAAAAATCCTTATTTTCAGTCTGCTTCAACTTTTGTAATATCAGCCATGTTAGCTGATTTACATTATACTGATTCTCAAAAAAATGCCTTCATATAAGTGTATTAGTTTTTCAACATTAACTTTTCCTAATACTCAACTTATGTTCATTTATTCTAAGGCAAATGCACCTGCTAGTTTTCCCTACACATCCTTTACCAGATGGACATGTAAGCATTTGAGTGCCAGCGGAGTATGCCACACATCTCAAAGGGTTCAGGTAGTAGATTTTACTTTTGCAGACTGCTTATTCTCTCAATGTAATTAGTTTGCCATCACTAAGGTGAGATACAAAGGGGGTTATGCACAAGGTGATAAGGAGGTGATAAAGTGGAGACTACTTCTCCAATGATATAACTTCCCCAGTTCCTGTGTTATTCTAAAGAGCCAATGCACTAAGATCTCCAAAGTTGGAGAAATGTTAGTGATAGGCTCCATAGAATAACATAGGAACCGGAGAACTGATATCACTAGAGAAGTTATCTCCACTTTATCACCTCTTTATCACACCTTAGTGCATAACCCCCTTTCAAGTGGGTTAGATCTTAGTGCATTGGCTCTATAGAATAACATAGGAAGTGGAGAAGTGATATCACTGGAGAAGACCACTTTATCACCTCTTTATCATGCCTTAGTGCATCTACCCCATAATCTCCTTTGATTACTCCAGTACAGTTCCAACAATGCAAGCAGGCATAAGTAACACAATTAGTTGGTCCAAATATATATGTGTATATATTTTTTGGTGTTTATCTCAGTCCAGTGACTGTATTTCTTACTATTGTTGAATGGACATGAAATCTACTTGCAAAGAAGATTCTCTGGTTCTTTTTAATGCTCTTCTTCCTTATTTCCCAGAACATTTTGTGTAGGAATGTTTGTTACTTCTGTCTAATGGTGCTATATATTAAATTAAAGTTTATGTTGATAAAGTCCTGATATCTTGACTGTTCATGTCAACTCTCTGAAAATACTGATACTATAGGTAGTAATCAAGGAAACTGCTAAAGAGAAAGGAGTACCTTGAGAGATGTATTGGGATTATATATCTGAAATATATGTAGTTTAACAGGTGAAATTCAAAAAGCAGTTCTGCCATACATGTATATATAGATATTGATAAAGACTTAAATTATGGCTGAAACACTGATATAATAAAGATAATCTTTATCATATAAAGCAAGCACGTGTATATGCTTATCCTCAAGGACTGTATGTATAGCTAAGATATATTTTTTATGTACGGTTTATGTAAGATAATATTTTCTTAATGGATAGAGATCATAGATTAGAGTACAAGGTAATTAAATGTACATTTTAGTTGTTATTTTTTTAAAGGGATAGTAATATTTAAAATGTAAAAAAATATGTTGTAGGGTTTATCCCCCTGAGTAAAACAAGGGCACTCCCACTGCTGAAAGGTGTTTTATTAAAAATTTATTACAGCTCAAAATTGAATTTTTTAGGTGCAATATCACAGTGGCCTGAAATTGTACAGTGGCACTGTTACTACACCATCCTATGGAGATTTATGGTCCCGGGACCAGAGCTGTCCATAGGATCGTGTAACAACAGCGCCACTGTACATTTTCCGGCCACTGTGATATTACAGCTCAAAGTTGAATTTTTTAGGTGTAATACCACAGTGGCCTGAAATTGTACAGTGGCGCTGTTGCTACACCATCCTACGGAGATTTATGGTCTCAGGACCAGAGCTGTCCATAGGATTGTGTAGCAACAGCACCACTGTACAAATTCAGGCCACTGTGATATTGCACCTAAAAAATTCAACTTTGAGCTGTAATAACTTTTGAATAAAACACCTTTCAGCAGTGGGAGTACCCTTGTTTTACTCAGGGGGATAAACTCAACAACGATTTTTTTTTTTACATTTTAAGTATTACTATCCCTTTAAAGTGGGCCAGACACACTAGTATTTTTAAGGAGAAATACGATCTTCCTATATGTTACATTTGTCATCTTAGTATAAAATAAATTGATTTCTAGAAATCAAGCTTTATGTGGGCTGGCGAGACAGAGTGGCAGTTAATGCTGACCCCCTGCACAGTATGCTAAATAGCCGAGTTGTGCATGTGGAGAAAATTTGTTTCATCCAAATCATTTGTATAAATAATTAAAATAAAGAAACCGTAAACGAACTTCGCATACTTAATATACAGTTATTAAGAATTGTGTCAAATGTTGTCCTTGTTGGATAAAGTTAATTCAACACTAATTTCAATCAGTAACGCCTTTGCTATCTTCTCTGCACTGACATTTGAACAATATTCATTCAAGTAAATTCCATAAAAATTGTTCCACTCTTACACCACCCACAGGACATTCTCTCACACAAATTAATTCATTCTGATGAGGGGAACTTCATTTTAGAAGCCTCAATACGCAATACATTACTGTTTTTGTACCTTTATTTTGGTGAGGTAAGATTTTTAACTCCAGTACTAATAGTAGTGAGTAAACCTAATCAAAAGTGTCAATGTACTAGAATTAGAAAATAACCAAAAATATAGAAGTTCAGAACAGGAATAATAGGGCTGACCTGCAAATGCCCAAACAAACTTCAAGGGATAGTAGTGTTTCATAATAAAAGCAGCTCTAATTAATCATCATAGTATTTAGACTTTGGAGAGTGTTATTTCAATTCTGTCAGAGTTGTAGTTCAAGAGTAATTGAATGATAAAGTATCCCCCTCCCGCCCCTTTTACTGATGTAACACTGTTCAGCCAGAGCAGAAGGGAGATGCCCAGGTAGACTGCAGAGAGGGACAATCTTCAATTAAGATAAGGGAAAAACCTGAAAAACTTGTCAAGGGGGGCAGGGCTTTCATTGTTCTTATAGGAAGAAGATTGTCCCCTGCTGTTATCTGTCTGGTCTATGGACTAGATTCCACATCTGAGTAGAGATGGCTTACACTAGGTAAAAGGGGCAGGAGGGGAAACTTTGCTTGTGAATATCTCTCAAACCATAAAGGTTTGAGAGATAAGACTTATATCGTTCTTCATGTTTTTTTTAATGCCTACAAAATAAAATAAAGATAAAACAAAGTATTACTATCCCTTTCAAGTACAAATCCACTCACTCTCTACTGCAGCCTCCAGAACTAAAATGAAAGTGATCAAAAGAAATAAAGAGAACATTTATAATATTTTTTTTTCACAAAAGTGCAGGGAGATGAGATGATCACACTGGCTGTAACACTGCTTCTGGCTGCTAAATAGAAAGTAGTGAAAACAGAGGAAGGCTCCTCATCAGGAGTGTCAGGGACCCGAAGGGTCTCCAAAAGAGCCCTAATAAGTCCCCCAGCAGAGGAAAGGAGGTCCACATCATAAGAGTCTCCATACGAGTAGAAGGAATCTGTAGCTTCATAGTCCCCTTGCTCGCATTCCCTCTTTGAAAATGCCTCCTCAGAGGAGGCCCCTAAAAGTGCAGGCAGACTCTTAGATCTAGGGGCCATATACTTGAAAGTGGTGGAGGATTTCCAAGATTGAAGAACCCCTTGGAGGTTTGCTAGACATAATTAAATTAGTATTGATCTTTACTGTAAAGTATACAGTGGAACTGTTAATGTGCAGAGTGATATTTTTTTCCATCTGAAAATACTGTATGACATAGGTCTATGTCTCTAGTATCTTCTATTGTCAATCTCAATCACAACTCAGGTCAAGGAATCTCCTGCCTGTCTCTGTCACCCATCTATTAAAAGATTTTTTTTTTTCCTGTCCCTCTCCATAAAGAAATCACATATAAATACCCTGTAACTGCAGCTTCCCCTCTTTGCTTGCCTGTCTGCCTCTAGACATAGCTATTGTAAAAAAATCAGTAGCAGCTTTCTCTTTCTCTCCATACATAACTACAGTGTACATTTTTATAGTAGAACAGTACATGATAAGGATGGACCTATTATTTTCAGAGTCAGTAGTTTGAAATAAAGGATAAAGTGTTCTGCAAACATCTTCATGATTGCGCAGGACCACCACACCTCAGTATATGCTTGTCCCTCTTGTTCTCAGGAATGCAGGAGTGAATGTGTACAGTGGTTCACACAGTATATCAAGTAAGTTGCACATGTCTGTTGTCTCTTCAGTGAAAGATGTGTTTATGTATGACTGCAAAGTATAAAACTATATCTGTCATTTGTTCAGTAGAGGCTCAGCCAGCTAAGGTAGGAAAATGAACAGAGAACCATAAGGGGTGCAGACCATTATAACAATTAATGCATAAATATCTTTCTTTCATCATTTATAGATAAACTCACACTCTGAAGTTCAAACTGGTTGTGGAATACAACCGGTGAAGGCAAGCAGGGTATTTGAATTGACCCTACTATAGAACAGACCTCTCGTGAAGAAAAAAATTATAAAAAAAAAAAAAATAAAAGCACCCGATCCACTGAAGTGACAGTAGAAAATGTAATATATCAATAAAACAATAATTAAAAGATGTCTCATAACAACTACCAGTTGCCCTATGGTCAACGCGTTTCAAAGCACAAAGCTTCTTCTTCTGGATCTCAACAGACAAAAAATTATACCAACATGAATAAAATATACTATATATATATATATATATATATATATATATATATATATATATATATCAGTCCTTTGCTACTAGCCAGACTGGAAAAGTAACTCATCACTGCAAGCCATAACATACCCACTAGGGCTGAATTTCTACTCGCCAGGGCTAAATTTTCACTCGCCTTGGCTAGTGGCGAGTGGAAATTTTGAGCCCTGTATATATCACATAGAACAGACCTGCAATCTTCCATTCAATTAGTGATAAGTGTGCCCTGTATCGGGCATAAATAATATTCTAAGTGAAAATATGGGGGTTTAGTCCCCAAAGTTTTTTGGCCCAAAAAAGAAAGGGTTAAGCTTGACATCTCATCACGGTACCCCATAATTAACAGCAAGTCCTACTCTATCACTCCTACGGTACCCTATCTAGGTTAAAAACAATCCTGAAGAAAATAAACAATACATAGTTTAACCCCTTAAGGACCAGCGGTCCTGGGGTGTGCAGTCCCTTAAGGACCACATAGGAAACTTTGACGTGCCGTCCCACATGACTGATCATGTGGGGCGGCGCGTCAAACGGGGCACTGGAAGAGATCACTCCGGTCTTGGAGTGATCAACTTCAGTGCCCGGTATTACTCACCGTGCTCCTACAGGAGCGCGGTGAGTAAACGTACATGACGTGCCAGGACCAGTGTGACGGTCCTGCCACGTCATAGGTCCTTAAGGGGTTAAAAAAGTTAAAATAGCCTATCATGGGGGTGAGGTATCAAAAGACAGTAACAAACAAACATTACAAAGGAGAGTGAATAGACTTGCCTAGTGACCACTGTGGGGAGTGGGTACCAAACAGGCACTTAATTATTGGTTACCCTTATAGGCAGAGTCTCCCCACCCCCACTGGTCACATGGGGAGAAAATGTTACCAGAGGACAAGGAAAAATTTAAAGGCGAACTATCTTAAAGGCAAAATAAAGAAAGTGTAAGGTAATGATGTGATAGATATTTGTGCAGATAAAATAGTATAAAAGTTGAAAGCAGCTAAGTGAGTATTGGAGAAAATAAAGTGACAGACAAAAAACTAAAACCCACAGCGCTAATCCCTTAATATAGATATACTAGTTGAACAGCCCGTTACACGGGCCACAGTGCCACTGCCAGCCAGTCACGGGGCAGTCATGCGCAGTAGAGACTTCCCGCGCTGCGGCTGATACAGAGCTGGACGCCCTTTTGGATCGTCCAGCTCAGTATCAGCCGCGGCGCGGGCAGTCTCTACTGCACATGACTGTGTCGTTACACACATTTTAGCAAATTATTATATACTAGTTGAACAGCCCGTTACACGGGCCACAGTGCCTCTGGCAGCCGGTCGCGGGGCAGTCACGCGCAGTAGAGACTGCCCGCGCATCTGCTGATACAGAGCTGGACGCTCCTTCGGAGCGCCCAGCTCTGTATCAGCCGCGGCGCAGGCAGTCTGTACTGCGCATGACTGCCACACGCGCAGCAGTGTCTACTGCTCATGTCGGGTGTTACACACAACTTAGCGAATTATTATATAGGATGGTTGAACAGACCGTTACACGGGCCACAGTGCTACTGCCAGCTGGTCGCGGGGCAGTCATGCACAGTAGAGACTGCCCACTCCGCCGCTGATACAGTGCCAGCCGGTCGCGGTGCAGTCATGCTCAGTAGAGACTGCCCACACCGCGGCTGATTCAGAGCTGGATGCTACTTTGGAGCGCCCTGCTCTGTATCAGCCTCATCACTGGAAGTCTCTACTGCGCATGACTGCGTCGTTACACACGTTTTAGTGAATTATTATATAGGATGGTAGGAACATGAATCACCTGTCTGTTTATACAACGTTAAAAAAAAAATGCCTGTTTATATGTGAACAAGGAAGCTGCCATAGTGCTGTTTAACATGGAAAATACTCACCCTCTTACAGAAAAACTCCCTCCCACTCATTATCACATTTTCTCTGCAGATATCCCCAGTGTAGTTAACACCTTGATTGCCAGAGAAGTGTGCACATTTATTTTCATTGGGTTAAACATGCATTTAACCATTTGACACAGATGCTTTGGGGACCAGAGGGGTTCGCACACATCAAGCACTCGAACGATTAAACCCTTGAATGATCTGATTTGTAATTATGAAAGATAAGTTAGATACACATAGTACCAACAAGATCATGTATAGAATTTAACATTCTTTTACTGATTTCCCCCACCCTTTCTTTTATTAACCCTTTCACTACTTCCATACTGAAATGGGGTTGTTCTTTTCACTGCAAATGGCTGCTGTAGCCAGTGGGTTAAATGTGATTGCAAAGACTGTTCTCTCCTAGGAGTCAGCAGATGCTCATTTTATTTATTCTGTGTATATTTTATTTATTTATTACTTTACTACTCTCCTTTATATTAAACTTTCACAATGCAGGAGTATGTAATACACTATTGATAAGCATTGTAGGTTCCCTGTATAAAATACAGTGTTGCACACGTTGCTTTTGATGAGTATTATTTTGCCCATCCCTAGTTAATAGAATTGCATTAAAATTGCAGTGCAGGTAGTTGCAATTTTTTCTACGGTTTTTATTGAGAAAATGCAATGCTGAGCAGGCCTTGTAACATTTATTGCATTAAAAACACACCAGCATTTCCATGTGATATCTTGTTGCTGTAAGAAATTTCTTGTAATAAAAATATGCCTCCCGAGAGAGTCCTAAAGTGGGAGTATGGGAATGTACAATGCCAATTCCATTCTAGATCAGATGCTGGAATCTATTATTTTAACCTTATGCTTGCTTAATGTGAATTTACTATGCTACATATGCCACAAAGTTTAAAAAAATGCCTATTAATATGTGAACAAGGAAGCTGCCATAGTGCTGTTTAACATGGAAAATACTCACCCTCTTACAGAAAAAACTCCCTCCCACTCATTATCACATTTTCTCTGCAGATATCCCCAGTGTAGTTAACACCTTGATTGCCAAAGAAGTGTGCACATTTATTTTCATAGGGTTAAACATGCATTTAACCTTTTGACACAGATGCTTTGGGGACCAGAGGGGTTCGCACACATTAAGCACTCAAACGATTAAACCCTTGAATGAGTGGACATGAGTGGAGGACAGTGGGGGGCAGTCTTTTGGGGTGGGTATTTACTCTACACATTGTTCAAGGTTCTGCACTAAACAAGTCTTACAGGAAATGGCATGAGTGTGTGCTATTTCTCTACACATGCAATAAGGCTGGCGTGCAGTCCTGGCTGACACTGCTTGACTCTGTCAGATATTGTCTGCCTGTATGCATAATAGTTCTCTCATACACTGTACTGTGCACACTGACGTGCTGTCACTGACTAGAGCAGTGATTCTCAACTCCTGTCCTCAGGACCCACTAACAGGCCAGGATTTGATGATTTCCTTGTTAGTGCACAGGTCAGTTAATCAATGTGAATGAGCCTCTGATCACATGATTTCCTTGTTAGAGCACAGGTGAGTTAATCAATGCGAATGAGCCTCTGATCACATGATTTCCTTGTTAGCGCACAGGTGAGTTAATCAATGTGAATGAGCCTCTGATCACCACACCTGTGCTGTAGCAGAGAAATCCCTAAGTCCTGGCCTGTTAGTGGGTCCTGAGGACAGGAGTTGAGAATCACTGGACTAGAGGATACCTTCAGTGGGACAGTATTAGTGAATTAAAACATTGGCCCGACTGATTATTACAAACTGTGTTTTTAGAAAACTCTTCACTGTGACACAGGGACCCAGAATAATTTATAACAAAGAAATGATCTAAATTAAACCTTTCCTTAATATAAAGAAAAGTGTATATTGCACTTTATAATATGTGCTTTCATTAAGTTAAAGAAAAACTTTACCCTAGGAATAAGTGATTTATTTAAGAACTTAGGTATATGTACTTCACACAGCTGTTATTTATATCTATATACTATTTTAGATTATTTTTATTTCTCTCATAAACTACTGTTCGTTGTTTCACTTTACAATCTGTGTCCCTTACAATCCAATCAAATCTATTGAAGCACATTTATAATTGGATGTGTAATCCAAAAGCAGACTTCATTAGAGATCACTATGTACAGGAAACTACATATATAATAATATTATTCTTATTTATTTATTTATATAACGCAAACTTATTCTGCAGAGCTGTATAATAGGGAATAGACATACAGGGGTATTAAATAGTTCAAATGGAACATGGAAAACAAAAGAATCATATGTCCCTGTTTGTGAGAGCTTACAGACAGATATATCTGATGTTTGTATAAAGAACACCTATCTAGGTAAGTTAATCTGTTAAATAAATGAAGACCCGCTTATTCCTAGGTTATATTTCCTCTTTACTCACATATATTAAAAAACATTATCCACATTAACAGAATCGTTTTCTGCTTAAAATGTTTAAATAGAATAATTTACCATTAGATCATTAGATCACAGATCATTTCATGTGACAGAACATGCATATAAGATATGACCCTCTTGTATAAGAAGTGGTTCTACACATACCTGATCTGGCAGTATAGTCAGCTGCACTGCAGTTCACTCGTACATCTGATTTTATCACCTGCTGGTCATTTTGGGAGCATGTCCTCTGAGGCTGTGACATCTCTAAAGACTCATCTCACAAATTAGATGAAATCATTACGTCGTATCACTGATGCAATCAAAAAACTTAGAGAAAGTTTAGTTTTGTAATCTCTTTATTGGATATACAGGGCTTGATTTAATAGACCCAGTTAAAAAAATAAATTACCTAATACTAATTTAATTATGTAAATAGAAATACAATTTAAAATCATAAATGCCCCATAAATTACACCGCCAGCGTTGCCACTTCTGGTGGCAGCGACAGAAAAACAGATGAATAGTTGTCCCCCCTCCCCCATATACCTATTGGTCCATTGCCCAAGCTACACTGAGGAAAATTTGAACAGATACTGGCCAGTTACTGTTCAAAATAATTTCCATGCTTCCATTGGCTAGGATGTGGGCTTACTCACCTACCAACCAATCATTCTCTAGCATGTTTCGTCATCCCTCCCACGAGAAGATAATTGTCTGGGAGGTATGTAACCTCACATTCCAGCCAGCGGAAGCATGGGGCTTTTATATGGCCGGTCTCTGTTCAAATTTCTCTCAGTGTGACTCGTGTCATGGTTCCCAGAGAAGTTCAAGAGTCAGTACAGTATAGTTAAATGCAATTTATTGACAACTGAAAGGTAAGCAAAATATATACAATATATACAGCAGGAACAAGCAGATGGTTACAGGCCAGCGAGCTCTGCTATCAGGAGTCTGCAACTTCAGGTTTCTGGAAGACAGCCACACATGATCCCCAACTTGGAAAACAGGAGCTGGCATCCTCCTGTTATTGGCATGTCGTTGATACCATTTGAAGGACTCACGCAAAGAATTTTGCACTTGTACCCAAGTGGAATGGAGTTGCCTCAGATGTACGTCCAGGCCTGGCATCTGCCGCGCTTGGAATGCATCCAGAAGTAAGGATGGCTGAAATCCATAACTGACAAGAAAGGGTGAGCTTCCGGATGATGTATTAATAGCACAGTTTCTAGCGAATTCCGCCCAGGGTAGCAGCTCAGCCCAATTGTCATGATGGTTGGATACAAAGCAACGAATGAATTGTTCAAGCCCCTGGTTAGCACACTCTGCCGCACCATTTGTTTGTGGATGGTATGCAGAATATGACAGCTGAATGCCCATCTGGTTACAGAATGCCTTCCAAAATATTGAAAATAATTGACTACCACGGTCCGAAACAAGCACCTTAGGGACACCATGGAGTCTAAATACTTCTTTGGCGAAGACTACCACTAACTCCTTAGCGGATGGCAGACCTGAAAGAGGCACAAAATGTGCCATTTTAGAAAATCTGTCTACCACCATTAAAATGTAAGTATAGCCCTTAGAAACTGGTAGTTCTCCCAGGAAATCAATGGACACATGCGACCAGGGTCGGTCACCGTTGGGTACCGGCTGTAACAAGCCCACAGGCAGGTGTCTTGGAGACTTAGCACGGGTGCACATCGTACAGGCGGCAGTAAATCTGGCACAATCCTTCCATAGGGTGGGTCACCAGAATATGCGCGACAAGGACCAGAACAATTGGTCTCTGCCTACATGCCCTGCTGCTCTAGACGCATGGTAGGTCTCCAATAATCTGGTCCGAAAAGGTTCAGCAACAAAACATTTGCCCATGGGTTTTTCAGGAGGAGATTGACTCCGGGTAGCCATAATCTCCTGGCCCAGAGAAGAAGTGATGCTTGTCCGCAAAGTGGCCAAAATTCGGTCAGGAGGTTTAATGGGTACTGACTGTACCTCAGACTCTATTTCAGGCCCATGTTGTCTGGACAGGGCATCAGCCCGTATATTCTTGGACCCGGGCAAATAGGATACCACAAAGTTGAACCGGGAAAGGAAGAGTGCCCATCTCTCTTGTCTTGGCGACAATCTCTTAGCTTCTCATAAATATAGCAAATTTTTGTGGTCCATCAAAATCGTAATGCCAAGATAATTTACCAATAGTTCACGATCACCAATCTCGTATACAGATTGCGCCTTAGTCAGTTTTTTCAAAAAAAATCCACAAGGCCTAGGTACCTGACCGGGCTCAGACTTCTGGGACAGTACAGATTCCACACCTGTATCAGAAGCATCTACCTCCAGAATATATGGTAGGTTGGCCTTAGGATGGACCAAAACCGGTGCTGAAGCAAATGCCATCTTCAGTGCCTCAAAGGCCTCCTTAGACCCCTCGGACGCCTTGGCCCTTTTGTGCGTCAAGTCCGTGAGGGGCTTGACAATGATGGAAAAGTCATGGATAAATTTACGATAATAATTGGCAAAGCCAAGAAACCTTTGAATGGCCTTGAGGCCCTTGGGACGTGGCCAATTCAGCACTGCAGACAGCTTTTCTTTGTCCATGGAAATGCCCTCTTTAGAAATAACATAACCCAGGAAGGGTACCATGGGTTTAAGGAATTCACATTTGTCAATCTTACAAAATAATTTATTCTCCCTGAGTTTCTGAAGTACAGTGGCCACATGAATACGATGAGTCTCCAAATCAGGGGAATAAATTAAAATGTCGTCTAGATAGACTACTACACAGGACATAAACAGATCTCGGAGAACATCATTAATAAAATCTTGGAACATGGCTGGAGCATTGCACAACCCAAATGGCATTACTAGGTATTCATAATGCCCATTGCGCGTGTTAAATGCAGTTTTCCACTCATCACCTTCTCTAATACGAAAGAGATTATAGGCTGCCCTTAGGTCCAGTTTCATAAAGATAGTAGCGCCCTTCAGTCGGTCAAACAGCTCTGTGATGAGTGGAATTGGATAAGCGTTTTGATCATTAGTTTATTGAGTCCTCTATAATCGATACAAGGCCTTAGTTCACCCGACTTTTTCTTAACAAAAAAGAATCCAGCCCCCGCAGGCGAGGATGATTTGCGAATAATGCCCCGAGTCAGGGCGTCAGTAATATATTTTTCAATAGCCTTGTTCTCCTCACAGGATAGAGGATACATTCTACCCCTGGGAGGCACTGCACCAGGCGCAATATCAGTAGCACAGTCATATGCCCAGTGTGGTGGCAAGGTGCTAGCCTCTCCCTTGCTAAAAACATCGCTGAAGGATTGGTATTCATGCGGTAGGGAGGGAGAGGTACACATAATCCTGGTAGGTCGTTGTAAACAATGGATCATACAAAAGTCAGACCAAGTCGTAATTTCACAAGTGTCCCAATTAATTCTAGGGTTATGGGTTCGTAACCATGGAAACCCTAAGATAACCGCATAATGAGGTGATTGAATAATTTGAAATTTGTAATACACCCGTAAGTACAGAGAGTGGGCAAGTCTCGTGGGTGACCTGGGAAGGCACCAAAGGTCACCCATCAGTAGCTTTGATTTGCATAGGATTGACCAACTCGACCAAAGGAATATTATGAGCTGCAGCAAATTCCTTATCCATAAAATATCCAGCTGCTCCAGAGTCAATCAGAGCGGATGCAGTGAAAGAGAAGCTGGCACCGGAAATTACCATCTGGATGACCGGTTTGGAAGGCACATCCTCTGGGGACTGCTGAATACCACCTAGGACCTGTCCCCTTAGGAAGCCTAGGTGCGTGCGTTTTTTTCGGCCGTGTGGGACAATTACTCAACAAGTGCCCACCTTTGCCACAATATAGGCACAACCCATTCTTACGGCGGAAGGACCGTTCCTGTCTGGTTAGTTGCGTAAACCCAACCTGCATAGGTTCCGACAATGTGTTTTGCCTAGGAGGCAAGGGAGGCAAGGGTGGGAGTTCATTCCTGTGCCATTGCCCTGCAGATGACTTAGGTTTGAGGTCTCTATTTTGCGTCCGCTCCCTGATTCGCGTGTTAATTAGGTTTACAAATTCTATGAATTTGTCCAGCGTTTCAGGCAACTCTCGGGCTACTATCTCATCCTTAATCCACTCATGGAGTCCATGTGCAAAAGCCGCTACCATGGCCTCATCGTTCCATGCCAGCTAGGCCGCCAGGGTGCGAAATTCTATGGAGTAATCGGCCACAGAACGATTGCCCTGTCTGATGCACATACTCTGCTTAGCAGCCGAGATGTTGCACCCAGGAACCTCAAACACACTACGGAAGGCCCTCACAAATTCACTGAAATTTGTCGTAATAGGCTTCGCTGTCTGCCAAATAGGGTTTGCCCATGCTAAGGCTGTGCCTGTTAAAAGCGATATCATGAACCCAACTTTACTTCTTTCAGTAGGAAATGCTTGAGGAGTTAGTTCCAAAAAAATTTCCAGCTGATTGAGAAAACCCCTACATAGGATAAGTTCTCCATCGTATCTTAATGGTAGGGGTGCTGTCACAGATAGGCCTTTAAATTGCTGGATAGCATTCAGGATTCGGACTGTCGGTGCCTGAACCGGGGTGGCCACCGAGGCTGGTACTGGTTTGTTCAAGTGTGCGGTCCGCTCTAGTATGGTTTGCACCGCCACTGACAATTGATCAAGATGTTGTTCGTATATATATCCATTCTCCAATGGATATTTACAGAGCTTCCTTCACCAGAACCGTCTGAGGTCATTGGCCCTTTCGTACTGTCATGGTTTTTGATGAACACTCAGAACAGTTTGGTAAGGTTAAAATAACTTTATTAGAACAAAGTTCAAATACATAGATAGGCCTATGGGCCCACAGAACAGAGTAGATATACAGGCAAGTATATACAACAGTATCAGGCCAGTAATGGAGATATACGTGAGAATAATGACAAGCTCTGACAGTGGAGGTCCTGGCTTGGACCAGGACAGGCAGCAGAATAAGTAGACAGCGGGCTGACCACAGGACCTAGATGGTCCAGATGAAGGTGACTGGCACAACCCAGAGGAGCGAAGCAACTCTGCTGGCACAACCCAGACGAGCAAGGCAACTCTGCTGGCACAACCCAGACTCCTGGGAGGCACAGAACCCAAGGAGCGAGGCAACATTACTGGCACAACCCAGATGCCTGGGCGGTACAGAACCTAAGTATCGAGGCAACACTGACCCTGGCACCGGATGGCAACAGACCGAGATAACTCTCCCAGGAAAACCCTAGAACGCTAGGGGTGGATCGCAGCAGAGAAAGTATAGAGATGTAGGCAACCAGTGTCCCCTCTAATGAGGATGGTACAACACAACGCTGGCTCTTGAGCCTGAGTCTCGTGCTGAGGGAAATATGCAACACTCTACCTGGAACATCCAGGTACGCAAAGGGTCAATAGGTAGCGCCCAGATATACTGCAACTCCCAAAGGGAGTGAGCCCAGTGAGGTATGAGAGGTGGACACAGAGAGATCAGAGTAACACGGTCAGTGATAGAACACTGTACCAGTACATCGCTTGTGCACTCCGCCAACGGCAGTATGGAGAGAAGCTATAGCATGAATGCCTAGCTAATGGTCGACAGAAATATAGCACCACGCGGCGCAACCCACTAACATAACAGCAACCACCAAGTAAACTGAGAGCAAAACAATGACCACAAGTGGTATGCTGGAAACGCACGGCACTCTGAGACAAGGCAGCCCACAGAGTAACTGGTAGCCAGGAAGGTCAGACAAGGAATGGATGCTCAGCCCAGTACAGAGTAAACTGAAGCGGGTTCTCAGCCAGATACACTTGGTAACGGAAGCGGGTTCTCAGCAGGACCAGGTCAGCAACGGAGCGGGTTCTCAGCCAGTTACAGTCAGTAACGGAAGCGGGTTCACAGCCAGGCCAGGTCAGCAACGGAGCGGGTTCTCAGCCGGATACAGTCGGTAATGGAAGCAGGTTCACAGCCAGGCCAGGTCAGCAACGGAGCGGGTTCTCAGCCGGATGCAGTCGGTAATGGAAGCAGGTTCACAGCCAGGCCAGGTCAGCAACGGATCGGGTTCTCAGCCGGATACAGTCGGTAACGGGAACGGGTCCTCAGCCAGATACGGTCATCAACGGAGTAGTCGAAGAACAGCAAACTCAGGAATGTCGTCAGGCAGGCCAGGTCATACAAGGTCAGCAATAACGGACCAGAACGCAGGAACAAATAAACCATGAATGGGCACCATACCGTGGAAATGACAGGATATACAAAGGCCATCACTGGTCGGCGACAAAAGGTACTAACCAATCAGTAACCAGTAATGCAAAGTAGCAGTCAGAATGTCGCCGCCTGCTGCACAAAGCATGGGCACAGTGATACCTGCACTAGGGATGGGTGAAAAGTCCCATTTTGTTTCTGTGGGAATTTTCACCAATAGAAACCCACAGATTTGTCACTGTTACAGAGGTGGGGGAGAAGGTCAGCAGCAGCAGTGATAAACTGAGCCCACATGCACCTGACCCAATTATTCTAATTTCCCCAACATTTTCCCCCTGGGGAAGTATATACAAGATTGAAGAATTGGCTAGTACTATGAGCAGCTGCCTATGCCTGTTGCTACTGCTGTCAGGGTGAATTCTTCTGAGGAGATGACAAGTGTGATAGCAGGGCCCTCTGTTACACTTGTTAGCCCCAACCACTGGAGCAGAAAAGTACCAGTGGTGGCGGTGGTGATGATACTGAGGGTGATGGTGGAGCAGCTGGTATGGAGGAGAGTATGAGAGCATTTTTGGCTGAAATCAACAAAAAATGGGAGAAAGTGATAAAAAACTGGTGAAAAAATGAATTAGCATATGAAAATTGACTGGTGCCACATGAGTACCACAATTAACACATACACTAGCATGTGATAACAAGTAGGAATATCTTCTTAACCATACATTTGCTAACATGACATAGATAGTTTTTAATGTAGTTTTCAAATATGCAAACTTAAATTAAGGTGAAATGTCCACTTTAAGCTCTCATGGGAAAAAATAGTATTCCATCCATGATTTTAGAGGAGGTGAAGGAGGAGAAGCGTAGCTGGCCAAATTCTTCTATTTAGGTACTCCTCAAGTGATGTGGGGGCTTGTTGTGGTGTCTGCTGCCTTAACAACACTTGGGCTAGTGGCAAGTGGAAGCATTATTGTTCCACTGCCTGTCTTATATCAGTTCTAATGATTATCTCAGTCACATGCAGCAGCCTAATCCTTCTGCTGGTTAAATGACTCAGCAGCAGTAGCAGCAATTACAGCAGTAGCAAAGAATGTCACAAGTGCCATTTGCCACCAGACCATCTATCACTGTTGGCACTAGGCCAATAGGACATAATTGTTTTTCAGGGCTTGTTTGTTGGAAATACCTAGGCCTGCAAACAAATTTACTTTTGTTAAGATTAAGGCCTGCAAGCAAACTTATCTCAGGGCTTGTTTTCTTGCTAGCCTGAGACCTGCAAACACATTTTCTCAGGGCTTGTTTTCCTGCTAGCCTGAGGTTTACAAACACATTTTTCTCAATATTTGTTTTTGGCAAGCCTGGGGCCTGCAAAGAAATTTCCCCACAAATAAGAAAGGCTACAACTAAACATAATAGGAAACTAAGTGTTTAGCCAAATATGGGGACCACCATTCACAAATACACCAGGGGTCTCAGGGGTATGTAAAGCTACCCTTAATGCAACTTTCCATAATATGTGATATGAACAGCTCCACCTGGTGATCACAATAAAACACTTCAGTTTGGTATAAAAAAAAGTTTGCGTTTTAATAACCTTTACTATAACATCCCCCAGTAGGGAGTACCCTTGTTTTAATCAACTGGAAAAGTCATAAAGTATAGATTTTTTTCATGCTATAACTTTAAAGGTCCTTAATATGTGTATGCTACTGTATTCTAGATTTATTTTTGTTAGTTATGGTAATTAGTCCATTAACATATATGATTACAAGATCTTGACACAGAAGTCAAAGACTAAGGTCCAGATGTTCAAAAAATAGTGGTAACTGAATTTGTCTGTAATCAGAATAAAAAAGTTCTTATGCCAAGGTCCGTCAGTTCTCAGACGTATTACTGTCATTTTTTGCATCCAATTTGACCATCTCTGTCAAAGGGAAAAAGGCGTCTTAAAAGTGAGAGTGGTTTAATCTACTGTCATTTTGTAA
Source organism: Rhinophrynus dorsalis (assembly GCA_037306005.1). Classification (NCBI taxonomy): domain Eukaryota; kingdom Metazoa; phylum Chordata; class Amphibia; order Anura; family Rhinophrynidae; genus Rhinophrynus; species Rhinophrynus dorsalis. The sequence continues at coordinate 174,260,893 of CM074726.1, forward strand.
GGCATTCTCTGAAAAAAATATTATTTTAACCATCACTTTTTTGTCTGATTAATGTCATTTTTTCCAACAAAATAAAAATGGTCTAAACTTGGAAAAGACAAATGAAAGTACAGTTAGCAGGAGCGAGCAAGGTGCAGTAGTATAGTGTTAACCTGTAAAAAAAAAAAAAAATTTGAAAAGTTGTAATTTTAAATGAAAAAAAGTCTTTGTTTCTTGAAAATGTTCATTTCAAAGACATTTTTAACATCAGAATTTTTAAGGGCAAAGATCTTAACGGTATTTTAAAAGGAATAGTAATATTTTGCAAAAACAGTAGCTCCAACTAATCATCATAGTATTTGGCCATGGAGAGTGTTATTTCGATACTGTCAGAGTTGTAGTACAAGAGTGATTGAAGGATAAAGTATCCACCTACCGCTCCTTTTATCTAGTGTAAGTCACCTCCCCTCAGATGTGGAATCTGGTCTCTTGACCGGACAGCTCACAGCAAGGGACAGTCTTCTTACTGTGACCATAAGGAAAACACTGCCCCCCTTGACAGGTTTATCAGGTTTTTCTTTATGCTCACTGAAGATTATCCCTCTCTGCGATTCATGTGGACAGTCTTGCTGCTCTGTGTTGAGCAGTGTTACATCAGTAAAAGGGGTGGGAGGGGGATACTTTATCATTCAATTACTCTTGTACTACAACTCTGACAGTATAGAAATAACACTCTCCGTTACCCAAATACTATGAAGATTAATTGCAGCTGCTTTTATTGTGAAACATTACTATCCCTTTAAGACTTTAGACACATTTTCAAACATGACGGATTTACTTCTGAAAATTTTGTCTTCTTTTACCACCAACTCATGATCTGACAATTTTTTCATTTTAACGACTTTTTGAATATCTCACCTTAAGACTGAAATTAATCATCTTGCAGGAAAAGCAGAGAATCGAACATGCTGTCGATCAGTGATTGAGAGCATTTTCCTGACTTGCATGTGCAAGGCAGGGAGATATGATGAACATTTACAAAATGCCACATAACAAAGACACTCATAGATACATATGTGTGTATTTTCACCGCCATTGTGTGTTTTCACCCCCATTGATTACAATGTGATCCACAAGCTTGAAGCTGGCAGATGGAAATTACGGATCTATCTGGCCATCCTCACTGATGAAGGACAATGGCCAGGAACAATATAGCCATTGCTGAAAAGCCAAATGGTTAATCCGCAAGCAACTCTCTCTGATTTTCCTGTCCATTGAGACATTATTATTATTATAATACTTTATTTATATAACACCAACTTATTAATTTACAGCACTGATTAGTAGACTTGTGCACGATAAAAAGTTTCGGCAAAATTCTATTTCGGAAGAATGTTTTTTTTCTCATTCGGCGACTCTGCAATTTGGATCCGACCTCTTCGACTCAGACGAAATTCGACAACAGTCCGAATTATTTGGTGACTTTAAAATACCTTTAAAAATACAATAAAAATGAAAATTAAAAACATGGAACCATTTACAGGGTCTAAATGAAGATGGCGAAACAGGGTTTGGTGGGCATTTAGCCTTAGGGTACTTTGGATGAAGTAAATGAAGTATGGATGTAGCTAAATTTGAAGGAAGGCCTGTCTGCCTGCCTACACAACTGTGAAACTGGCTGATGTGTCATTCTGAAAATAAATCAGACAGATTCCTAATATTTTTTTAATATTTTACACACAAACAAAGGTGACTCTCCCTTATGGTGGCAATAAGGTACTTGGCCTGCCTACGCAACTGTGAGACTGGCTGAGGTGTCTCTCCGAAAATGATTAAAAGAAATTCCTACTAGTTTAGTATTTTTAATATTTAACACAGAAACAAAGGTGACTTTCCCTTGCGGTGGTAATAAGGTACCAGGCCTGCCTATATAACTGTGAGACTGGCTAATGTGTCACTCTGAAAATTATTAAAAATCCTAATATTACTTTTAATATTTTACACAAGAGCAAAGGTGACTTTCCCTTGTGGTGGTAATAAGGTACTAGGCCTGCCTGCAGAACTGTGAGACTGGCTGATGTGTCACTCTGAAAATTATTCAAACAAATTCCTTCTATTATTTTTCATATTTTACACAGAAACAAAGGTGCCTATCCCTTGCGGAGACAATAAGGCACTAGGCCTATAGAACTATGAGACTGGCTGAAGTGTTACTCTGAAAATTACTCAAACAAAGCCCTAATATTATTTTCAATGTTTAACACAGAAACAAAGGTGACTTTCCCTTGCGGTGGTAATATGGTACTAGGCCTGCCTATAGAACTGTGAGACTGGCTGAAGTGTCACTTTGAAAATTATTCAAACAAATTCCTACTATTATTTTTAATATTATACACAGGAACAAAGGTGACTTTCCTTGCGGATGCAATAAGGTACTAGGCCTGCCTACAGAACTGTGAGACTGGCTGAAGTGTCACTCTGAAAATTATTCAAACAAAACCCTAATATTTAAAAAAAAAAAAATTTGCACGGGAACAAACATGACTCTCCCTTGCGGTGGCAATAAGGCACACTGCCTGCCTACACAACTGTGAGACTGGCTGTGTCACCCTGAAAATTATTCAAATACCTAATATTTTTAATATTTTGCTCAGGAACAAAGATGACTCTCCCTTGCAGTGGCAATAAGGCACTAATGCTGGCTGCCTGCCTATACCTAAAGCTACCTGCCTGCCTACACAACAACTGGGCACTAATATCACCTGCTTCTTCTCTCCCTCAGTTCCAACAACACACTGAAATGCAGGCTGTCTGGGTGTCGACTGTCTTTGTCATTAGTCCAACCCCCATCATGAAACGAAGAAGCCAGATGGAATAGAGACAAAGCAGGAAAGTATCGCATGAAACGGAGACGCTAATTGGACTAGAGACATGGACAGTAATTATGGAGGGAAAGTAATCAAGCGCAGGTAGTAGATGCAGAATTTCCAAAAATTTTGGCGACATTTGGACCAGGTCTAGTAGGATATGGATTTCTTTTGGCGAACGATCCTTGCCTGTTGGAAGGTCCAAATGTCACAGAATTACAGCTTTTTGTCAAATTCCAAATGTCGCCGAACTGAATCTCACAAGTCTACTGATTAGCAGCTGGATGAATTTCAGCCTAACTGATGCTCACATTAATACATTTGTACTTTCATTTAGCAGCCTCCTGAAAGCCAATTTCACATCTTTATTCTTCAAGATGTTTTCTCTTTTCTCTTTTACTCTAGGTAACATCTTGAAGGGATTCAGAGCAACTAACGGCAGCACAGAGTATCAAGCAACCACAAAACTAACAGAATAAGACATTTTTTTCTCAATTGACAAATTCCATCCATCCTATTCATCTCAACCTCATTGCTTATCATGAACTAACATCCTCACCCATCTCCTTTTTCCACTCATTTGAACTGGACTGTGGATTTGGGTAATACATCCATCTATTCGTTTTTTCACAATTTCAATTGACTAATATTCCATTTTACATTTTAACTATTATATTTTATGTATGAACATTATGTATGTATAGATCACTATCTCGAATATTACTATAGTATGCCGGTTTAGGTTGAGGTGTTTGTGAATAATTCCAAAATATCAATTCCTATACAACAAGAATTGTTACACCTCATATATGGTGTACACATGTATTATTCCACCACTCCTTACCACCATACCTACCTATTCATACACCCAGAGAGTCTCTTTCCCCTCCTCCAGGAATCCTACAGAGAGCACACCAGCTCTATTATTTGCATATCAGAGGATTTAACATGGGTTTAAGTGTGGTGTACAAGAGTGAAAATAGTTTATTATAGTCTAGAGTAAAAATTGTCAGCCAGAGAAGTCAAACAGCTATAAGGTATGCGGAGCATGTGTAGAAGGAGTTACTTTGGCAGCAAAAACCATGTGCTATCAATTTATTTTCTTAATCAAAGATTACTGGTCCTTATTATGTATATATTTCTAAAACAAATACACCTTTTAAATATGCAAAACATAGTTTACTCTAGATTTATTTTTGTCAGTTATGGCAATTATTAGATTAACTAAGAAGAATACAATATTTTTGAACAGAGGTCAAAGACTAATTGATGTCTACATTAATACTTTTGCATTCTGTTTTAGCAGCCTCCTGAACGCCAATTTCACTTCTTTATTGCTCAAGCTGTATATTAGAGGATTTAACATTGGTGTAAGTGTGTATAGCAAAGAAAAAACACAAAGGCGAGACTTTCGTGGTATAGTATGTTGATAGAGTTCAGAAATGGATCATTAAAGAAAGGTTCTCACATTATACATTTGTTACTCAGAATATCAGGAGCTATTCACTCTTGTGGAGGATATTGTGACTGCCCCCACACAGGCAGCTGTGAACCGGCCGCTCGATCTCTCATGAACTGTAATCCACAGGAACTTCTTGAAAATATAAGGCACAAAACAAATGCGAGGAGGGTGGCTCAATATTACCAAATAAATGATGAGAAGCAAATGTGGTACTAGCAACAATACTCACACTATTAGTGTGAGTATTGTTGCTAGCACCACATTTATCATCATTTATATGGTAATATCGGGCCACTCTGCTCACATTTGTTTTGTGCCTTATAAGAGTGAAAATAGTTTATTAGAGTACAGAGTAAATGTTGAAGTAGGTCTCATGTATACCTGTAATGGTTTTGTAAGACAGTCAGACCAGTAGGTTAGAATAAAACACCGTTTTATTAAAAGACATGAAAGACTGCCCCCTACAGGCAATATAGTATGACTGGAAATTGACAATAATGTACAGATGCCCTCTCAGGCCCAATATACAGGGAAAGTAATATATACTGTCACAGGACAGCCATAAGCAAGTATTACAGGTACAACATGGGTTAAAGTTCATGGAAAGCAATCAGTCTCTGTTGTGGTGTGTTTGACAACGCCCATAAGATGGTAAAGGAGCGAGACTCTGGTGAAAGATGTAAGAGCACCAGTCAATAATGCAGAACTGAGACTACTACTTGTGCTGAGCAGGGAACTGAGGCCACAATACTCTGCAAGAGCTAGCACACGTTGAGCCGTGAGCACCTGACCGGTGTGGTAAACGGAGACTAGGTACACTGCAAGAGCTGAGGAGTTTAGAGCCAATAGCACCAACCGGTGTGGTAACGGAGACTAAGTACACTGCAAGAGCTGAGGTGTTGAGAGCCAATTGCACCCAACTGGTGTGGTAATGGAGACCAAGTACACTGTAAGAGCGGAGGTGTTTAGAGCTAATAGCACCCAACTGGTGCGGTAACGGAGACCAAGTACACTGCAAGAGCAGAGGTGTTTAGAGCCAATAGCACCCAACCGGTGCAGTAACAGAGACCACGTACACTGCAAGAGCTGATGGAATCGCCCAATAGCACCTGATGGTGCTGTAACGAGTTCTCTGCGAACAGCACAATTCGGCAAAAGAACAATCCATGAAGTAACCGGCTGCACCAGAATTTACCAGGGCCAGCACTTCCACAGGCTGTTCAGCCCAGGAAAATACCACCTGGATGGTGGGTTTCTGTATACTTGAACCTAGGGACTGCTGTACGCCACCTAGGGCCTGTCCCCCAAAGTAATAAGTGACCAACCGGTGCGGTAACGGAGACCACGTACACTGCAAGAGCTGATGGAATCGCCCTATAGCACCTGACGGTGCGGTAACGAGTTCACTGCGAACAGCAAGGGTTAATGGAAGCGCAGTGTTAACGGAGGCCACAATGCTCTGAAAGTGTTAACGGAAGGCTCTCTGTAATGGAGGCTACAATGCTCTGCAAGTGTAAGTGGAAGGCTCAGGGTTAACGGAGGCAACAGTGCTCTGCAAGTGTTAATGGAAGGCTCAATGTAACTGAGGCAACAGTGCTCTGCAAGTGTTAACGGAGGCTCAGTGTAACGGAGGCAACAGTGCTCTGCAAGTGCTAACAGAAGGCTCAGTGTAACTGAGACAACAGTGCTCTGCAAGTGTTAACGGAGGCTCAGTATAACGGAGGCAACAGTGCTCTGCAAGAGTTAATGGGAAGGCCCAGTGAATCGGAGGCAACAACTCGGTCTGCCCTTATCAGCTCAGCGGAAGTCAGAATGACGCCCAAGCGATACAGGATCAGGATAACAGCTGGAACACAAGCAGGGTAGTCAGGATAGCCGGGTCAGGTCACGGAGCAGGAACATCAGCCAGGCCGGGTCAAATCACGGAGCAGGAACGTCAGACAAGCCGGGTCAGATCATGAAGCAGAAACGTCAGCCAGGCCGGGTCGAATCACGGAGCAGGAACCAATGAGAGTAGTCAGACGGGCCGAGTCGGTACACAGGAATGTGGGAACAGAGCAACACAGTAACACTGGTACAGGAACACCACGAAAGGGCACCTGACAGGTGCCAGAGGCCCAGTATATGAAGGCCATACTGGGCGGGCCAAACAAAGCTCAGCCACTGGGAGCGCACCACAACAAAGAGTGACAGACAGATCACGGGAACCATGATAATACCAGCGGCTCTCAACGAGGGTGCCGTGGCACTTTGGTGTGCCTTGAGCACCAGATTATGGTGCCACTATTTTCTACAAAGAAGCTGGAAACAAAATTAATTATGTTTCAAAGATATATTTATAGAAATTGATATGCAGAACATATTCTGATTGCTAGACCTACGAATAACTATATTTATGTATTTTTAGCTTCAATAAGTCCTTGATAAATGTTCCATAAAAGTGTTAAGGGCACCCTGAAATTTCCAGAATGCGTGTATGGGTGCCTTAATCTGAAAAGATTGAGAGCCACTGCATGTATAGGTAAAAAAAAATGTCAAACAGAGGAGTCAAACAACTGTAAGGTGTGAGGAACATGTATAGAAGGCATTAATGCAGTAAAAGCCATACACTATTGATTTATTTTCATAATAACAGATTACTGGTCCTTTATTAGGTACTAGTTGAAGAGCCCGTTACACGGGCCACAGTGCCACTGCCAGCCGGTCGCGGGGCAGTCATACGCAGTAGAGACTGCCCGCGCCGTGGCTGATACAGAGGTGTTCAGCTCTGTATCAGTCGCGGCACGGGCAGTCTCTACTGTGCATGACTGCAGCACACGCAGCAGTCTCTACTGCGCATGACTTTGTCATTACACACGTTTTAACTAATTATTATATAGGATACATTTCTAAAATAAATACACCACTTAAACAGGAAAACGTAGTGTGCTCTAGATTTATTTTTGTCAGTTATAGTAATTATTACATTAGCTTAGAAAAATATAATATCTTTAAAAAGAAGTCAAAGACTAATTGATGTTTAGTTTAATAATTTTGCATTTTTTTAGTAGCCTCCTGAACGCCAGTTTCACATCTTTATTCCTCAAGCTGTATATTAGAGGATTTAACATGGGTGTTAGTGTTGTAATCAAGAGTGAAGATAACTTATCGTTATCCAGAGTAAATGTTGAGGTAGGTCTTAGGTACAGGCAGGAAAGTGTCACATAGAGGAGAGAAACGACTGTTAGGTGTGAGGAACACGTATAGAAGACTTTACTTCTCCCGCTGGTGGAACGTATGCCTAATACAGTTCTAAATATACAGTAATAAGACAGGATTGTAAGGAAAAATGGGATGAACACAACAAATACTGATTCACTGTATATCACATGTTCCATACTGGACGTATTTCTACATAATAACTTCATAAGAGCCAAAAGATCACAGAAGAAGTGATTGATTTCATTTGACTTAAAGCAGTGAATATCATAAATAATAAAAATAGCAGGAATGGCTTCAAGAAGTCCTAACAACCAACATGGCAATGCCAATAGAGCACAAACCTTGCTATTCATGATTGTTGAATAATGTAAAGGGTTACAGATAGCCACGTAGCGATCATAACTCATAGCTGCTAAGAGCAAGATCTCACAACATAAAAATGAGACGTAGAAATACATTTGGGCAACACAACCTGAAAATGAGACCTTCTTATTTCTTGATATGTAGGAAACTAATGTCTTGTGCATAGTTACTGTGGTGTAACACATTTCCAGGACAGACAGGTTGCTCAGGAAGAAGTACATAGGAGTATGCAACTTAGGGTCCATGCAAACTAGGGTCAAAATGGTTGAGTTCCTTAGAAGAATAATGAGATAAATCAGGAGAACCAACATGAAGATCGGAGCCTGCAGTTGAGGGAGGTCAGTAAGACCCTTGATGATGAAATAACTCACCCAGGTGTTATTCTTGTCTTCCATTATTTCAAATGTAGAGTTGTTGAAATGGATATTTTCTGGTTAAAAAAGTTATATTATGTTAAAATAGTAAGTAGTGATAGTAAAGTCCATATGCACACTGATCTGTATTTCATAATACTCTATCTCATATGCCATCTCCTTTTGTTTTTACCTTCAGGTAGAAGAACTTGAAAAAACGTTGTTCAAGGTTCCTTGTCTTTATTTTGAAACATTCATCCAGGTCAGCAGCATTAATGCTTTTTATGATGTAAAAAAAATAAACTTATCTATGGCTACCATTGATTTATTTGACCTGCAGGTGTCACACTTTTCTGATAAAGTTAGATTTGTCTTGTGTACTCAACGGGGACCATCACTGTTCTTTTTAAACCCTTTAAGGACCAATGGGTTCTGCAACACTTTGGAAAGCAATACATTGAACACACCTCTTTTCCTTAAGGGTAAAAATCTTTCTTATGTATTCCCACTAATAATCTTCTTCTATGAGTTTATTTACTAAAAGGTGAATCACAGTGTCTAATATTGTGATACACAATTGCTTTACACAACTTTGATGAGGTCATTGATTGATTTGTAAGGGCTATCTACCGGAGAGTAGATAACAACAGTGTAGTATCTCTACTTTCAGATAATAGAGATGGGCAATTAAGATATCAGAAAAAAAATGTGCACATACCTCCCTATTTAAAAATATTTGGAGGCCAACCACTTGAGTATCTCCTCCTTTCTTAGGGAACAAGCTATATGCTAATCAAATCATCATCATCATCACACAATTGGAATAGGACTAAGATATGGATCAAAAACATACTCAGATTATCACATTCATTTTGACAATCATTGTTTTAAAGCGGGGCTGTCATGTCAATAGAAGTCACCTCCGATTCATTGTTAGTATACATGGAATAATGAAAATAGGGTAGTAAAGTCTGTAAAGTGCTGGCATTATTTATAATCATAACTTTGTATCGGACCTACATGAATAGGACAGTGGAATCTGTGCACCTGCCCTGTCCGTCCTTTGATGTAACGTACAGTTCCAGTGCAACTCCCCATTGGCAAATTCATGTGAGAGACAGGGATGGACAGGTCAAGTGCACAGATCCCACTTCGCGAAGATGGCCGCACTCTCCGACGTTTCTCAGTACTTACTGCTTCTTCAAAGTCAGCCGACCAAAAATGCAATCAAAGACCAAAGGTCGCCATTTTTTAGTGTATGTATTTTACACTTTTTATTGCAAGTATTGTATACTTGAATAAATATTTTTATATAAGACTTCAAATAGCAGTGTGGTGCTACCACCTGGGAGACCTGAACATAGACAGCCCTAATATCTCTGCAGACCTACTCTGTTGGAGGCAGACATAAGTCTCTCTCCAACAACTATATTTATGAGTATACCCTGTTTATCATTGCATATGATTTAAGGAGACAATTGGCACTATTGGGCACCTTCTTTTCTGTTTGTTTTTTCCCCTCATATTCTGTACTTCTAGAGAGTTGTGTGGAGGAGCAACCTAGATCTACGAAGTTCCTCAAGTAGATCTACATTGTGGTTGGGGCAGTATAAACATCCTTACTGTGTGTATATCATCATATTGTCAGTGATGGGTGGTGTGTATATCAGTCCATCTTAATGCTATTGCACCAGGAACACCTTCTTTGTTTCTTTTTCTGCAATTTCTCTACAAATGCAATAGGGATGGTGTATATCTCTGGCTGACACTTTCAGAGTTTGTCTACCTGTATGCACAAGAGTGGTCATACACTGGACTGCATAATCTGAAGTGCTGTTGGTATCCTTTTAAAATATTGCATTCAAAATAGCGTGAGGCCACACTTCTCATTAAACATGTTGCCCTGTTGAAAATGGCAACATGAGAATCTTGCCCTGTATAACAGCGTGAGATTCTCATGTTGCCTCCTTAAATTAAGTTTCAAACAGTAGACAGCATCCAATTTATTGCCAGAATTGTGTCTCTGTATTACTTTGATTAAAAAACTGAGTTACTATTTATTAAACAGTACATAACAAAAATGCATACTAAATTCACTTCAAAATTAAATTTAGATGTCTGCACTCCGTCCTGCCCATCAAGAATAGAGAATTCTAGACGTCATGACGTAGGACGTGGGAGGTGGAGCGGTAGGCGCGAGGGGAAGGAGGACTATGGAGTGACGCTGGTGCGAGGAGGGCTGGATGGCGGGCCGAAGAGCTCCAAAATTTGGACGAGAAAGTCTCCTTTTCGGCAGTAAAACTCACACAGATATGTTACCCTCGGAGGGGTTCGGCAGACGCTGAGGCTAAGCCTCGTTGTTGTCGAGGCGAAGAAGTTCTACAGGAAAAGCCTTGGTCTCGGAGAGCCCGTAGGACGTGGGAGGTGGAGCGGTAGGCGCGAGGGGAAGGAGGGCAGACTCTGAGGCTAAGCCTTGGTCTCGGAGAGCCCGGAGGTGAGCGAAAGCCTCGTGGATAAGGAGGTCTCTGAGGGGCAAGAATCCTGAGCCGGGTGATCCCCGGTTATAATGTTGGAATAGTGAGACGCCGGACAGACACCGGGTGGAGAACTGTATCGTAACCTGTCACCAGACGGTGGATTTAACAACAAGATTAGTTGCTTTCTCTGGCCACAGCTCGGGGTCTACTGTCGGGAGGGACCAGCAACTGAGTGATTTGTGGTGACAAAGGGAGATATTTTCCTGGTCAATGGAGCTCCGGGAGGCCCTGTGTGAGTAAAAAGTGTTTTTGTTTATGTCCAGTTTGTTGCCTGAAGTGCTGGTTTATGACATTACTGTGCAACTATGCCTCCTAAGAAGGATAAGTCCCAGAACCGTAGACCCATTAGCGGGTATTATTCCCCAAATGCTGTTAGTGGGGGGAGGAAATCCCTTCAAGGTGATCTGGTGGCCATGGATGATAGTGGAGTGTCTCCGACCATAACACATGATATGTTAACTCAAGCCCTGGAAGGTCTGAGAGATAAAATAAGTAAAGATTTAAAGTCTAGTATGTTGGACATAAAGAAAGAGGTTCTTGCTGTTTCAGAAATGTTGCCCCTGCAGAATAAAGAACTCCAACTGTTGAAGACAGAATCAGACTCGTTAAAGCTTCAGAATAAAGATTTGAGAGATGAACTTGGCAGAATTGAGTTTAAACTCGCTGAGCTGGAGGACAGTTCAAGAAGAAGGAACCTGAGAGTTCGGGGGGTCCCAGAAGAAATTTCTAATGATCAGTTGGGATCTTTTTGTGGGGATTTGTTACAGTCATATATAGGAACTGTTGATCACCCCTTTGAACGATTTTATAGGCTCTCAAAACCCAAGGACTTGAGACATAAAGATAAATCAGGAGATGTGATAATGTGTTTTAATAATTTTTGGGTAAAGGACAAATTTGTCAAAGAGTTCAGGTTAAATCCTGGAAGGGTAGAGTACAAGGATATTGTGATATTTTCAGATTTGTCCTTTGCTACAAGGAATCACAGGAAAAGATTTAGGGAAATAACTTTGTGTTTGAGGGAAAGAAAGGTTCAGTATAGATGGTTGTACCCAACTAGATTAAGGGTGGAGATAGATGGTCGGAGATATATCTTCGAGGATCCCCTTGTCGCAAAGGACAAATTAATCAGCATGGAAATTCTTTGAAGGTGTGACGCAGGATGGGATGTTGAAGTTTTTCCCCTGGATCTCGTTCCCCTTCTCTCTGGGTTGGAGGGGGGGGGTTTGGGAGAGTTTTGGGTGATGGATGGAAGGCCCTGTTGGGAACCCTCGGGGGTATTGAGGATGGTGGGGGGTTTTGAGAGTTTCACTGAGGGATAATGGGGGGTTGGGGTGTTATTTGGATTTATGGATGCCTTTATGTGGGTGGGCACGGCAGGGTGAGAAGGTGGGCTTTATTGGTTTGTAGGGATGGGTGTATAGTGAGGGGTTGAGTTGTTGAGGACACTTGCAAATAGTAAGTATTTTGATTATGTCGGGATTAGGGGGGGTGGTTACATTTATATTGGTGGGTTGGGGATTAGGGGCGAGGTGAGCTCTATTCTCTGACCGAGGGGTTGGGTGGGTAGAGTGTTGAGGGGGTTGGGGAGGTTTGGTTTCCCACGGGGATGTTCCAACTGTCAAGTCTTATCTTGGGGGAAATTGGGGAATGGGTTTTCTGGAGGGATGGGAGGGGGGAGGAGGGAAGAAGGAGGGGGACAGAGATTTTTTTTTTTTCTCCTTATTGGTAGTGGTTGATTGATGATGGTGAATAGGGTGGTTAGAATTTATTACGGATTGGGTTGATGGAATTTTTGATTACAAATTTAAGTATGGTTTGGGTAATTATTGAGATTTGTTATGTACTGGGGGATGCTATATGGTGGTAGGGAAGTACTGGTTGGGGATTTTTTTTTTTTTTTTCTCTCCCTCCTTCTTTTTTCCTCCCTTCCTTCCTTGGTGTGGGAGGGGTGAATGGGTTAATTTCATAATAGACATGGTCTTTATGTCCCTCAATAATGCTTGCCGCCTGGATGTACTCTGTTGGTTGTATTTCAGAGTTGCTGGGATGAGTTATTTTAAGTATCCCAGAAGGATGGGTGAATGGTGTGAATGGTGTGTGCAAGTAGAGTTACAGAAGGGTAGGATGCGTTATATAGAACTGTGGAGTGCGGGGACACACTATGGGGTTGTGGACGAATTATGGTCATTAAGGTAGCCACGGTTAATGTGCAGGGTCTGAACTCGCCCTCTAAGAGATCATATCTATATGAGATGTTGAAAAGAGAGAAGGTCAGTGTATGTTTTGTGCAAGAAACACATTGGGACCAGAATGGAGTTAAGTACTGGAGATATAAGAGATACCCGATAATATATGCTGCTGGGTTAGAACTACGCAAGAAGAGAGGGGTTTCCATAATTATTTCTAGAGAGGTTAAGTTTGAATATATACATCATGAGGCAGATGTTAACGGGAGGTTTGTTATCTTGGTTTGTAAGATGAATGATTTGGTGTATACATTGGTTAACTTTTACGCCCCCAATGTGTATCCTATTAAATTTTTGAATCTATTGGTAGAAAGATTTGAAAAAGTTAAGAAAGGGATTCTCATATGTGGGGGGGATTTGAATTGTGTAATGGATATTGGTTTAGATAAAAAATTAAGTTATGGTAGACGGGTGAATGTAAAATTGAGGAATGATGCATCTCAGTTGAGTAACCTCATGCTCAGGAGTAATCTGTACGATATATGGCGTATACATCATCCCTCGGAGAGGGATTTTACTTTATTTTCAGGAAGACACCTGTCTTATTCAAGGATAGATGCGTTTTTTACTACAGCGGATGACTTAAAGAAATGTTTGTCCTCTTCAATTGGTAGTATAACGTGGACAGACCATGCCCCAGTTTTTTGTACTTTCATGGACAGTCCTCAGTATGAAATTAGGGGAGATTGGAGGCTTAAGGAATATAATTTGTGAACAGACACAGCTAGATTAGCCCTACTAGATAAAATCCAGCAGTTCTTGTTAGTGAATGATACAGGAGAGGTCTCAGATGTCTGCCTGTGGGAAGCATTAAAGTGTGTGGTAAGAGGTTACTTGATAAAAGATGAAATAACTAGACGAAGACAACAAGGGAAACCGTTAACTGATCTTTACATTGACCTTGCAAAATTAGAAAGATCGAATAAACAGGCCCCTGAAGTGGGCAAGACTGAGCTGATTAAGGCGGTTCAACGAGAAATTGAAGAGAAACTTAATGTTAGGATAGAAAGAAATATTTTAATTTTTAGGCAGAAATGGTATCACAATAGTAATAAAGTGAATACGTTTTTGACGAATAGGATAAAACATAATAATGAGAAGAGAAGAGTGAAGAAACTTATAGTAAATAACAAAGTTTTGTTAGATCCTGTCCATATTGCGGATGCCTTCAAGTGTTATTATAAATTGTTATATAATCTTAAACAAAGGGACGTTTCATCTTCTCGGATAAGGGGGTTTTTGCAAGAGCTGGTTCTGCCCAGATTGAGTGAAGATCAGTTGGTAGAGATTAATAAGCCTATTTCCTTGAATGAAGTTAGGTCAGTTTTAAGAAATATGAAAGGGGGTAAATCACCAGGCCCTGACGGGTATTCCTCATTGTTTTATAGGATTGCAGATCCACTTATATCTCCTTTGTTAGTTAAGGTATTTAATCAGATAGGGAGGTCGGGGGTGTTCCCTATAGAAATGTTGCGGACTTCTATTTGTCCGATTTTGAAAGAAGGAAAGGACCCGGCGAATTTGGCAAGTTATAGGCCGATATCTTTGATAAATTTGGATGTAAAAGTCTATTCGAAGATATTGGCGGATAGATTGAATAAGGTACTGACGTACCTGATAGATCCAGACCAAACTGGGTTTATATTGGGGAGGTCAGGGGAGGATAATACTCGGAAGTTGATAGGTTTGATCTCAGAGGCAGGTCAAAAAGCTCTTCCAACAGTCTTCTTGGCATTAGATGCCGAGAAGGCTTTTGACCGGGTCAGCTGGAATTTTTTGTTTGAGACAATGGAGGTATTTGGTATATCGGGGTTTTTTAAACATAGCACAATGGCTTTGTATAACAACCTGACAGCAAGAGTTACAGGCTTGGCTTTGAAGTCTGATTTTTTCGAGATAAAAAATGGGACAAGGCAGGGTTGTCCATTGGCACCTCTGCTATATGCGTTGTCTATTGTGCCCTTGGCAGCAGCGATTAGACAGTCAGATAAAATTAAGGGAATTGAGGTTGGTGATCAGTCTTATAAGATAACGATGTATGCGGACGATGTTATTCTGACGTTGACATCCCCAGAGGAGTCGATTTCGGAGGTACTTGAAGTGATGAGGAAGTATAGTGATTGTTCTAATTATAAGTTAAACTTGTCGAAGACACAAGCAATATCACTTAAGGTTTCGACTGGAGTATTAATTCAGCTTCAGCGGAAATATAACTTCAAGTGGGTCCGAGATGGAATATGTTATATGGGGATAAAATTAATGTTTGATCAACACCAAATGGTGACTAGGAATTATGATCTCCTGTTGGATGGTTTAGCTCTGGATTTAGAAAGATTGAAGGTGGTGGAGAGTTCCTGGCTGGGTCGTGTTGATATGGTTAACGCATACCTGGTTCCAAAGATTCTCTACTTATTCAGGACCCTTCCAATTAGAGTTTCCGGGAGAATTCTGGATAGGATTTCAAAAACCCTGAAGGGATTCGTATGGAAAGGTGTTAAGCCGAGGATATCACACAAAATAATGGTTGCCCCAAAGACATGTGCTGGTTTGGGGTTCCCGGATATTAGGAAACTTCATGATATAACAATGTTTATGCACGTGTTAGTCTGGAATACGAAAAAGTATAAGGGGGTGGGGTGGTACCGTCTTGAGAGTTCTCAGGGAGTAGAGAAGAATCTTTTTAACTGGGTATGGGTAAAGCCGGATATATTAAAGTCATTAAAATTAGTAAATCCGGTACTGAGAAGCGCATTAATCTCTATTAAAAAATTTAGGGCCTTGATCGGGTGTGTGGAGGTATTTACCTCGCAGACACCGTTTGAGGTCCTGAAGTATTATATAGATGGTCTGAATATTACTAGATGGCGATCTAAGGGCATATCTAAGCTGAGTCACTTGGCAGAGAGTAATGATTTACTATCTTTTGAGGAGATTCAGAAAAAATTTGGACTAAATATGAATGAGATTTTTACATATATGAGGATTAAGAACTTGATTCAAAAGGAAGGTCTTGCTGTTAAGAATAAATTGGACTGTTTTTTGGAGAGTATTGGTCAGGATAGACTCATATCTAGACTAAGGAGATTGGTGGATGCAGATCTAAGAGGAATAGTTGTCTCAACCATCTCTAGATGGGAGATGGAAATGGGTAGTGAGATTAATGTGGAGGGTTGGTTAAACTCTTGGTCTCATGTAAAGAAGGTGGTTCATTCTGTTACCCTGCAGGAGGTTTTTTATAAATTGCTTCATAGATGGTATCTTGTACCAGTTAGATTAAGCAAAATTGATAATGCGGTGTCCGCTAATTGTTGGAGATGTGGTACAGAATTGGGTACGATGTACCATATTTGGTGGAATTGTTGGAAGTTGCAAGCGATTAAGCAGGAGATTAATAATTGGATTGGTCAAAATCTGGTGCCTAGATTTTCCCTGAAGCCACAGACTTGGTTTTTTCATATGGATTTAGAGAGTATGGGAAGGTCAAAGAAATCTCTTATTATTCACGTATTGTTGGCAACAAAATTGTGTTTGGCCAGAAATTGGAGGAACCGGTTACGTGGAGAGAGGTATCAACTCAGCTTACATATCAGGCAAAGATGGAGAGATATGTTTATGTCTTGGGGGGCGAGGTTCAGAAGTACGAGAAGATTTGGCGCCCGTGGTTGGCTTGTATGGCATAATGGATTTAGATGGAAGGGTAGAAATAACCCCAATGGGATAGGGTTTCCCCGCACTCCTAGACTTTTGGGTTGAATGGGTTGTGTCTGGTGGGTGAGTGAATATAGGATGTATGGAGTGAATTTTCCTACGGAATGATAGGTGATTGGGTTATGGATGGGACGGCATAGAGGAAGGGGGTGTTTTATTGTTTAATAATATGATATGATACCTTCTGTACTGTCTTTTGTATGCTCTAAAATTAAAATTAAAAAAAAAAAAAAAAATTAAATTTAGACTATTGCTAACAGATTTACCCCGTTAAGTGCCAGAAGGGTACGCAGTGCATTGCTTTGTAATGCATTGTGTAAACCTCTGGCAGTCAAAGGGTCAGCTGTTTATGGCCCGGAGGGAAGTGCATCCTTAACTTCACTTTTTCTGAGGTAAGTAATCTTAATCTGATGAGCAAATTTCATTGACTTCCATGGGATGTTCTTAGCACAGAAAATGACAGTTTGTGAGCGAAAGCCTGTACAGGGAGCGGGGCAACATCAGTACATAGAGCTCTTCAAAAAATGTTATTGTTCCACAGCCCTCCTTACTGAAACACACGGAGGAACAATGCTGGCAATAAATTGGATGCAGCCTGCCGGTTGAAGCGCAGTTTAAGGAGGTGACATGAGAATCTCACGCTTTTATGCAGGGTGAGATTCTCATGTTGCCCTTTTCAAAATGGTGACATGTTTAATGCGGAGTGTGGCCATACGCTATTTCAAGTGTGGTAGTTTAAAAGTGAACCGGCTAGCTAGAGGATAACCCCAGTTGGGTGGTATTGGTGAAATCATACGTTGGTCCAATTTATCATTACAAACTGTATTTTTTTAAAACTCTTCACTTTGATAAATGCATGGAGCCAGGCTAAACTATAACAAAGAAATGATCTAAATAATCTAAATGAAATGCCAGTGAGATGGCTCAGTTGGTTAATGCATTTCAAAACAACGAGAATTCAGCAGCTCTTACTTAAATTTAATTTTAAGTATAGATCTGACAACGTGACAATGTAGCCATGTCCAATTATTCACATATAAGGCAAACAATCCATCTAATAGTGGATAACTCTTGTAAGAACAGGACTCTAATGAAGATGGGTGCTGTAAAAAATATCCTCTCTGTAAGCTAAAATGCGTAGTTAACATCAATATAAAACTCACTCACTACCATCAAGTATGCCCATACAGTCCATTGATAAAATCGTCAACTTTCATTTGTTTTAATTAAAACATATTCCCACAACTTAATTTGTCAATGTATACGTTAGTGGAGAGACTTTAGCAGTGGGTACAAGCAGTCAGATATAATAGATGGCAATTCAATTAGATCTATGCATTTCACATTAAAGCCTGGATCTAACTGAATTGTCATCTATTACATCTGGCTGCTTGTACCCACTGCTAAAGTCTCTCCACTAGTGTATGTACTGACCAATGAAGTTGTGGGAATATGTTTTAATTAAAGGGATAGTAATACTTATTTTTAAGTGCACTCCATATTGTAGACCTAAAAAAACTATAAAAAACGATGTAAGGCTTATCTCTCAAACCTTTATGGTCTGAGAGATATGCCTCGCTAAAGTTACCTCTCCTTGCCTGTTTGAGGAAAGTCAGCTCTGTAGCTGACAGCTGCAGAACCTGGTCATTTGACTGGATGGACACTCTTCAGCAGAGCCGAAAATGGGAGATCTAACCAGTAATACTTCATTGGAATGGTCTACAAAGTATGCCTGGTTTGCAAGCCCACTTTGTAGGCCATTCCATTGAAGTATTACTGGTTAGATCTTGCGTTCTTGGCTCTGCTGAAGAGCCTCCATCCGGTCAAATGACCTGATTCTGCCCTGTCAGCTACAGCACCGACTTCCTTCAAACAGCAAAGGAGAGGTAACTTTAGCGAGGCATATCTCTCAGACCATAAAGGTTTGAGAGATAAGCCTTACATCATTTTTCATAGTTTTTTAGGTGTACAATATGGAGTACACTTAAAAATATGTATTACTATTGCTTTAAAACAAATAAAAGCTGATGATTTTATCAATGGACTCTATGGGCATACTTTATGGTAGTGTGTGAGTTTCTATTGATATTATCAGTTGGTTAATGCACCAGCTGTAGAATCTGATTGCAGGTTCTAGTCCCAGCAATGTCAACTAAGCCTTTCACTCTTCTGAGGGAGAAAAACGAGAGACCATCTCAATGTATCCTTCCTGGTAAAATACTTAAAAAAATGTACCCTAATATAAATAAAAGTATACATTACACTTAATAATATGTGCTTTCTTTAAATTAAAGAAAAACTTTACCTTAGGAATAAGTGACTTATTTAAGAACTTCCTTAGGTATGCATACATCAAACAGCTGTTTTTATAGCTATATGCTATTTTACCTCCACTAAAAATACAAAGCTGTTGCTACATTGTTTCAATCACGATGAAGCAAATATAAAGTGCATATTAAATAACATCAAACTCACCCATCTCAGTGTTGTGTGGCAAGTCCGGGGAAGCCCCCAACAATCACAGCATGATTTCAGCATACCTGAAGACACAGGAAGGGAGCGCTGCATGAACTTGCCCAAGGTCATAGACCAATCAGGATACTTTGGTTTAAAAATCCATTTTATTCAAAATAAGCATTAGAAGCATCAAACAAATAAAGGAAATAAAAGTGTTCAGAAATTAAAGATCACTATCAATGGAATTTCCGGACACTTGTATTTCCTTTATTTATTTGATGCTTCTAATGCTTATTTTGAATAAAATGGATTTTTAAACCAGTGGAAGTTTCCTGATTGGTCTGTGAGCTTGGGCTAGTTTGTGCAGCGCTCACTTCCTATGTCTTCATATATATACTATTTTAGATTATTTTTATTTCTCTCATAAGCTACTGTTAGTTGTTTTAGTTTACAATCTGTGTCCCTTACAATCCATTAAAGTCTATTCAGGTTCATTTATTATTGGATGCGTAATCCAAAAGCAGAATTAATTAGAGATCACTATGTACAGGAAACTGCATACATAATAATATATATATATTATTTTTGTATAAGGAACACCTATCTAGGGAAGTTAAAGGGATAGTAATGTTTCACAATAAAAGCAGCTCCAATTAATCTTCATAGTATTTGGGCCATTGAGAGTGTTATTTCATTACTGTGAGAGTTGTAGTTCAAGAGTAATTGAATGATAAAGTATCCACCTCCCGCCCCTTTTATCTAGTGTAACACTGCTCACCTCAGAGCAGCAAGACTGTCCAGATGGATCACAGAGAGAGACAATGTTTCGTGATCATAAGAAAAAACCTGTCAAGGGTGGCGGGGTTTTCCTTATGTTTATAGGAAGAAGATTGTACCTTGCTGTGACTTGTCCGGTCAAGAGACCAGATTCCTCATCTGAGGGGAGGTGACTTACACTAGGTAAAAGGGATGGGAGGGGAATACTTTATCATTTAATTACTCATGAACTACAACTCTGACAGTATTGAAATAACACTCTCCATGGCCCAAATACAATTGTAGCTGCTGTTTTTGTGAACCATTACTATCCCTTTAATCAGTTAAGTACATTAAAAGTCGCTTGTTCCAAGGTTATATTTCCTCTTTACTCCCATCTATTGAAAAACATTATTCTCATTAACAGAATTGTTTTCTGCTTAATTTTTTTTTAAATATAAATAATTTGGCATTAGATTCCAGCTCATTTCATGTGACAGAACATGCATATAAGATATGGCCCTCTTGTATAAGAAGTGGTTCTACACATACCTGATCTGGCAGTATAGTCAGCTGCACTGCAGTTCACTCGTACATCTGATTTTATCATCTGCTGGTCATTCTGGGAGTGTGTCCTGTGAGGCTGAGACATCTCTAAAGACTCATCTCACAAAGCATTACGTCTTATAACTAATGCAATCAATGAACTTAGAGAAAGTTTAGAAAAAGGTTTACAATCTCTTTATTTAAAGGGATAGTAATACTTGCAAATTACTAATCCTCATATTGTAGCTTTGTTAAAGAGAAACTTATTGCCCCCAGTTTTCATCTCTCAAACCCTTATGGTCTGAGAGATGATAGCGCTCAAAGTTCCCCCTCCCTCCCCCTTCCCTGACTAAACGCTGACTGCAGGGGGAAGCTGTCGTATAACAGTCTTATGTGCATCAGGAGGCTCTGCAGCTGAGCCGAGATCGCGTTTATAAAAAATAATTCACTAAAACAGTCTTCTACATGTGCTTGGTTTGCAAGCACACCTTAAAGACCATTTTAGTGAAAGAATTATTTTTTATAAACG
Source organism: Rhinophrynus dorsalis (assembly GCA_037306005.1). Lineage (NCBI taxonomy): Eukaryota > Metazoa > Chordata > Amphibia > Anura > Rhinophrynidae > Rhinophrynus > Rhinophrynus dorsalis. Next base: position 174,281,900 of record CM074726.1, read on the forward strand.
AGATCTCAGCTCTGCTGCAGAGCCTCCTGATGCAAGTAATACCGGATATCCCTGCAGTCAGTGTTCAGTCAGGGAAGGGGGAGGGGGGGGGACTTTGAGCGCTATCATCTCTCAAACCATAAGGGTTTGAGAGATGACACTGGGGCAATAAGTTTCTTTTTAACAACGCTACAATACGGGGATTAGTAATTTGCAAGTATTACTATCCCTTTAAGATACAAGTGGGACCAACTTCTGAGGTCTCTGGTAAGGATGAACAAAGCTGGTTGCAGATAAATGTGAAAAACAGCACTTATTGCTGTGCATAGAAATTCCATGAAATAAGTGCAATTTTTACATTTTTTCTCTTTTTCATACCATTGAAACAGGTGACAATGATTCATATCTTCCACTAGGGATGGGTGAAAAGTGCCATTTTGTTACTGTGGGAATTTTTACCTATATTGAAACCCATAGATTTTCAGCTATTTCGCTAACACCACAGAATTTCCAACGAGAATGGTTCCATTTCCTGCCTATGGTTTCCAGTGGTGGCAAAACTTCCTGGCGCCATGCTATAAAACCCCAGAATTTCCCTTACTGCAGCAGGTTATAGTTAAAGAAAAAAAGAGGCTAGAAGCAGGCAGGCAGAGTAATAGAGAGAGAGAGAACCAATAAAATAAGAGTTAAAAAAATTAACTGCTGGCTAGCACAATGACCAGCTGGATAGGCTGTATGGACCCTGATCTTGCTGATACAGAGGTGGATGAGGAAGTTAGCAGCAGCAGCATTGGTAAAGGGAACCCACATACACCTGACCCAATGACACCCATTTCCCCAACACTGTCCCTCTGAGGAAGTATATAGAAGAGTGTGCAACCGACTAGCAGTATGAACCGCAGCACACGTAGACTAGCTATGCCTGCTGCTACTGCTGCCAGTGTGCCTTCTGAGGAGATGGCAAGTGTGACATCAGGGAATCCTCTGTCACATTTGTTATCCCCAACCGCTCGAGCAGAAAAAAAAAACGGTGGTGGTGGGGATGAGTCTGAAGGTGATGGTAGAGCAGCTAGTGTGGAGGAGAGTATGAGAATGAACGAATGAATGAATGAATATGTTTATTTATATAGCGCCACAAGTGTACGCAGCGCTTTACAGTTTCAGGGTTTAAACAATACAGGGTTATAGGTGCTTTGTAGAGTGAAACATTGGGTGCAAGGGCCCTGCCCGAAAGCTTACAATCTAAAGTGGTAATGGGAGACATACAGAGTACATAAGGGTCAAGTGCTGAATACAGTGCTAGTTCTAATGATGATAGAGGACATCAGTAAAGTAAATAATTTATAAGAGCATTCATTGTACAACATCAGTGCCTTCTAGCATGTTGGGATTTTATCCATGAGGTGCATTTTCAAGTGAGATTTGAAGGTTATGAGAAGGTGCAGTGGTGCAGGTTGGGTGGTAGAGCATTCCATAGATACGGAGCAATGAGAGAAAAAGGTTTGATACGTGACAGGGCTGTAGACACAAAAGGACCTGAGAGAAGACAATGATTGGCCAAACGTAAGTGGTGGGATGGGGTATAACGGGAGATCAGAGTGGAAATGTAAGAAGGAGTAGAGGAGAGAAGTGTCTTGAAAGAGAGAAGTAAGATTTTGTAAGATATCCAGAGATTGATAGGCAGCCATTGGAGAGTTTTGAGGAGGAGTGGGGCAGGGACAAACCTAGGGGACAGAAGAGTAATTCGTGCTGCAGCATTCTGTATAGATTGAAGTGGTTGGAGATGGGAAGCAGGAATGCCAGACAGAAGAATGTTGCAATAGTCCATGCGGGAGAGGTTGATTGCATGTATAAGAATTTTAGCTGCAGAGGAACAGAGGAAGGGACGGATTTTTGCAATGTTACGCAAAAGAAAGCGACAGGATTTAGTAATGGCATTAATATGAGAGGAAAATGAGAGATGTTTGTCAATTATCACCCCTAAACACCGTGCTTCTGATACTGGATTTATGGTAGTGCCATTTACAGTCACCTGGAAGGGCGCTACAGGGCCAGGTCTAGGTGGCATGAGATGCAGCTCAGTTTTAGACATATTGAGTTTGAGGTGCCTATGAGCCATCCAGTCTGAGATAGCCGAGAGGCAATCTGTGACTTTAGCCTGGATATCAGAAGTCAGTCGAGGTGCAGATAAGTAAATCTGGGTGTCATCTGCATAGAGGTGATATTTGAGACCAAATGAGTTAATACGATCACCAAGTGTATGAGAGCATTTTTGGCCGAAATTAACAAAGACTGAGGGAAAGGACAGAACCATGCACAATGCAGTTGCTTATCTAAGGCACAATTCCTTTAAAGTGGACCTGTCACCTTGAATTTTTTTTTACATATTTCAAAACTGCTTATGTGTCATGTTAATCAAAATTCAAGTAGATGTATAGTTTAGGAGACATTCACATTTTTATTTCAGGGAAAAGTGAAAGTGAAAATATCCTGGTAGTGCAGAGAGCTTCTTTAGCATATTAAAGGGATAGTAATACCTAAAATGTAAAAAAAAAATATTTTGTAGGGTTTATCCCCCTGAGTAAAACAAGAGTACTCCCACTGCTGAAAGGTGTTTCATTCAAAAGTTATTAATTTTCAAAGTTGAATTTTTTAGGTGCAATAGCACAGTGGCCTGAAATTTTACAGTGGCGCTGTTGCTACACCATCCTATGGAGATTTATGGTCCTGAGACCAGAGCTGTCCATAGGATCGTGTAGCAACAGCGCCACTGTACAATTTCAGGCCACTGTGATATTGCACCTAAAAAATTCAACTTTGAAAATTAATAACTTTTGAATGAAACATCTTTCAGCAGTGGGAGTACTCTTGTTTTACTCAGGGGGATAAACCCTACAACATATTTTTTTTTACATTTTAGGTATTACTATCCCTTTAAACATCACTGAAACCATTAATTAGCATAAGACAAATCACTTGAAAGACAGCAGCAATTAAGCAGTAGCAAATGCCCGAATGTCACATGTGGCATTTGCCACAACACCATCTAGCGCTGCTGGCACTAGGCTGGTAGGACATCATTTTTTTCTCAGGGCTTATTTATTAGAAAGCCAGAGGCCTGAAAACCAATTTTTCTCATTTTTGCTTTTAGTAAGTCTAAGACCTGCAAACATAATGTTCTCAGGGCTTGTTATTTTGCTAGTCTGAGTCCTGCAAACAAGTTTTTATCAAGGCTTTTTTCTTGCTAGCCTGAGACTTACAAACACATTTTTTTCAATGTTTATTTGTGGCAATCCTGAGGCCTGATGAGAGCCAGCCTGACAGGTAATCCTACCTACCCGAGCTGGCTTAGCCTGGCTGAGACTCAACTGGGATTAAGTGGAAGATAACACACAAGCAGACATAATACATCATACATTCTAGAACACTAGACAGCCAGGTACAACTTGACAGGTGAGTGCTACTTACACATACTCACTCCTATATCTGGAAGCACAAGAGGGGCAAGCCTGTGGAGAAGTGCAATATTTTTGCTTTATCTTTGTTGGAGGTTGCTGATTCAGAAACAAAACACTGACTTGTGCTATACAGTAAAACCTAACACTACAGTCAATGAGAGAGCAATATAAGTTTGATATTGGCTGATATGTGTTATGGACCAGGAACCAGACAGGACACAAAAAGGTAAAATGCAAAACACCTTTATTAAATAAACAAAAAGAAACAAACATAATTGTGATCCTGGAGCAAAAACTAAATGACAAGCTAGGGTCAGGAACCAGGACAGGTAATCAGCCAAGCTGCAATCAGGAGCACAGAAGTCCGGGATGTCAGGAAGAAGCCAGTAGTTCAGGAGCCAGAAGGGTCATCAGAAGAAGCCAGGTCATACACTGATAAACTGGAGCTCAACAGAATCCGCAGTAGTCAGCAACAAGATCATCAACAAAGACAAGAACAATGAGAAAGTTAGCCAAGCTGCTTTAAATACCTGGGAGTATTGGCTGATAACAGGTGAGTAATCAGAGAGTTCAGCAGATTTAACTAGACCCAAGAACTCAGAAGGCAGCAACAATGGAGAGCAAAGCACTAGATTTGATCAAACAGCAGAATCGATAGACAGTCGGTCAGCCAAACCTTGACAGTACCCCAACAATGACCTCCCCCCACAGGGCAGGACCAGGTTTATGGGGAAAGCGTGCATGGAAAGCAGCATGGAGGGCAGGGGCATGTACGTCTGCGGCTGGAACCCATGAGCGCTCTTCTGGACCGTACCCCTTCCAATGGACCAAATTTTGAAGCCTCCCTTGGAACCTATGAGAGTCGACTATGGAGCGGACTTCGAACTCCTCATGGCCGTCAACGGGCACTGAATGGGGTTGAGGAGTGACCGTAGTGAAACAATTGCATACCAGGGGTTTCAGCAGCGAGATATGGAACACATTGTGGATCCGCATATTAGGAGGGAGCTCTAGGGCATAGGCCACAGGGTTCATGCGTCGGAGGATACGGAAAGGCCCCACAAAGCGGGGAGACAGTTTCTGAGAGGGCACTCACAGGTGGATATTTCTGGAGGACAACCAGACCCTCTCCCCTGACCTGGTAGGAGCGGGCGGGTGGGCATTTACGATTGACCTAGAGCTCCTGTATCACGGTCCCCGTGTTTCCCTGTCAATCTCTGAGATGATACCTGTGCATTGGAGGAGGCTGATGTTCCTTTTTATACCGGGCCTTTGGCATCTGTCAGATGCCCTTTCATGGTGTTCCTGATCCTGCGCTCTGTTGCTGTGTTCCTGCGTTCCTGTGTACCGATCCGGCTCTTCTGACCATTCTACTACTCCTGCTCGTGATTGACCCGGCTTTGGCTGACGTTCCTGCTCCGTGATTGATCCAGCTTTGGCTGACGTTCCTGCTCTGTGATTCGACCCGGTTCTGGCTGACGTTCCTGCTCCGTGATTTGACCCGGTTCCAGTTGACGCTTCCTGCTCCGTGATTGTATCCTGTGTTCCAGTGTGATCTCGGTCGCCTACCGGCGACATTCTGAACTGTGCATAGTATCGCTCTGACTAATCACTTCTCTGCTAGCTGAGCTGTGGCCTCCGTTCCCGAGCTGTCTTATAGCCTTGCTGAGCTGTTGTCTCCGTTGCTGAACCTGCCCTATACCCTTGCTGTGCTGGTTGCCTCCGTTATTGAGCCTTCATCCGTACACTTGCCAAGCCTGTGTGTTTCATCTGAGCCTAAGACACTTACTGAGCTTGTTCCTCATTGACCTAGCCTATCCGTTCACACAAGCAGAGCAGTCTCCGTTCCAGTGCTCGGTCTGCACCGTGGTTGCACCTCCCGGTGCTAGTGGCCTCCTGTGTGCTCTTGCAGTGTGTTGCTCCGTGGTGGCACCGGAAGGGTTTCTCGACTCTGGTCTCCAAGTGCTCACTGTGTTACGCTATATCTCGCACTACCAGTTCGTGGCTCACTATCTCTTGTGCAGTGTTATTGGCACCCAAGGGGTGTGCTGGCTCTGTTCCTGTTGGCACGCAGGGTTTCTTTCAGTTGCGAGTACTAAGGGCTTTCCAGGTTCTAGTTCCATTTGCTCCAGCAGTGGCTTTCATCCATCTCATTCCTCTAAGGAGGTATTGGCTCAGCTCTGGTCATATCGTTGCTGTTCACTTGGGTGTCCTATTATACAGCTATCTGAGAGTGATTCAGTTCAGTTGCCTACTACACCTTTCCTTTGCACTATCCAGAGACTGATATTGACTCCTGGGCGTTGGCTAATTATCATCTCAGAGACTGTTCAGTTGCTCTCACATTTAACCCTTGTCCATTCATTTATTCAAATCATTTCAGTTTACTCATACGTATTTGAGTCTATCTACTGTCATTACTATTTATGCCTGTCCTGGCCACCAGGGGCGCTGTCCTTTTGATTTTATTTCAATAAAACTGTGTTTTTACTTTTAACCTGTGTCAGAGTGTCAGAAAACCGTAACAGTACGAAAGGGCCATGACCTCTGACGGTAAAGGTGACGGTAACACACAGAACCTCCACTGGAGGATGGATGTTCACGAGCAATGCCTGAACCAGTTGGCACTGGCCATGCAAACCTTACTAGAATGTACTGTACACCTCAATAAGCCTAACCAGAATCCGGTGGTCCCCCCAGTCATGACACCGGATAACGTTGCTGGGTAAATGGTTGCTTCCTCCAGAAGTTTAACGGCGGCAGCGCCGTTACCATTAAGATATAATGGCAAACCCACTCTGTGCAGGGGATTTATTAACCAGCTAGAGATATTCCTAGAACTGACACCTCATGCCTTCCCGAACGACCGTAGCAAGGTGGGGTTCATGATATCTCTATTATCTGTCAAAGCCCTTATGGGAGAAGGCCAAACCATGTACTCTGAACTTCAATGAATTTGTCAAAAAGTTTTGGAGAGTATTCGAGCTACCTGGGAGAACCACCTCTGCTGCCAAAAGATTGATGGAAATACAGATGGGCGAGCATACTGTAGGCGATTACGCTATAGAATTTCTGATACTGGCAGCAGAGGTAGGTTGGAATAATGAGGCACTAGTGGCAGCTTTTGCCCAAGGGTTATCAGACGCTATTAAAGATGAGATTGCGGCCAGAGAAGTGCCTACCGATTTGGATGAATTTGTAGATTACGTTATGCTCATTGATACGCGCATGCGCAAGAGGATCCTGGCAAAAAGGGCAAGATCCAAAACCTATGGGCATGATGGTTCTTTAAACCCACCCTCGCCTCCCATTCCTCCTGACCGGGTATCCGAACCGGGTGAGCCTATGCAACTCGGGTTCACCAGACTGTCTAAGGAGGAGCGGGCACACCGCAAAAGGCAGGGTTTATGCTTATATTGTGGCAAGAATGGGCACATACTACGTACATGTCCGGTACGGCCGGGAAACGCACGTACCTAGGGTACCTTGGGGGACAGGCCCTAGGTGGTGTACAAGCGTCCACAGATCCTTGTTCCAAAAAACCTACTATTCCAGTGAGTTTCCTCATAGGTGACCAAGCTGTGGAGGCACTAGCATTGGTAGATTCTGGCACTGCAGGCTATTTCATGGACCGTGCTTTTGCTGAAACGCACAATATTCCTCTGTCTAAAAGAGATACTCCGCTAGCCATTGAGGCCATTGATGGCAGACCTCTAGAACCACTAGAACCAGCTTTCATCACTATGGAAACTACTCTCATTTCTATGTCTATTGGGGTTCTCCACAGGGAGGAGGTATGTTTCCAGATCATACATTCACTCCATCATGCGGTCATTCTGGGTTTCCCTTGGTTATTGCTGCACAATCCCCAGTTTGACTGGCAAAGATGTGAGGTTAAGTCTTGGTCTGATTACTGCATTGGTCGCTGTCTGTCCCATCCAGTCAAGATCATGTGTACCTCTCCTTCTGTGCCAGCTGAATACAGCAAGTTCAGTGACGTATTCAGTAAATGAGAGGCTAGTACATTGCCGCAGCATAGGCCGTATGACTGTGCTATTGATTTGCCCCCGGGGGTGGTGCCACCAAGGGGCAGGACGTACCCACTGTCCTGTGATGAGAATAAAGCCATGGAGGAATACATTGAGGATGCCCTCAAACGGGGGATCATTCGCAAATCATCCTCTCCGGCAGGTGCAGGGGTTTTTTTTGTGAAAAAGAAAAGTGGCGAATTACAACCATGTATTGATTACCGTGGACTTAATAAGCTCATGTCCAAGAACGCATACCCCATACCACTCATCACGGAATTATTTGACAGGTTGAAAGGCTCTTCTATATTTACTAAACTTGATTTACGTGCCGCCTACAACCTGATAAGGATCAGGGCCGGTGATGAGTGGAAGACGGCATTCAATACTAGGTCTGGTCACTATGAATATTTAGTCATGCCTTTTGGATTATGTAATGCACCTGCCGTATTTCAAGCGTTCATCAATGATATCCTCCGCAATTTGCTACAGTCCTGTGTAGTCGTATACCTTGATGATATATTGATCCACTCTGCTAACCTAACTCAGCACATCCAGGATGTGTCAGAGGTGCTGCTCTGGTTACGCAAGAACAAATTGTTCTGTAAATTAGAAAAATGTGAATTTCATTGTTCCAAAGTACCCTTCTTGGGTTTTGTAATATTTAAGGATGGCATTGCCATGGATGAGGAAAAATTGGTAGCAGTCCTACAATGGCCACAACCCAAAGGGTTAAAAGCTATCCAACGGTTCTTGGGCTTTGCCAATTATTACAGGAAATTCATTCAGAATTTTTCCACCTTTGTAAAACCTCTCTCTGACCTCACGCGCAAGAGCGCTAATCCCTCTCAATGGTCTGATGCAGCGGAAAAGGCCTTTGAAACCCTCAAATCTGCATTTGCCTCCGCTCCTATACTGTCCCACCCCAATCCCACCCTGCCATTCACGTTAGAGGTCGATGCCTCGGAGGTTGGGGTAGGGGCAGTTCTTTCCCAATGTCCCAAGGAGGGTGGCAACCTGAGACCGTGCGGTTTCTTTTCCAAGAAACTATCCAGTGCCCAAAGCCATTACGAAATTGGTGATAGGGAATTGTTGGCTATCATCCTGGCATTAAAGGAATGGCGACATCTTTTGGAGGGCACAAGAACCCCGGTATTAATTCTTACGGACCATAAAAATTTGATTTACCTGTCAGAGGCTAAAAGGCTGTCCTCTCGCCAGGCTAGGTGGGCACTATTCCTGTCCAGGTTCAACTTTATAGTGTCCTACTTGCCTGGGTCTAAGAACATTAGGGCAGATGCTCTATACAGACAGTTCTGCACAGATGTTGAGAGGGATGAAGCCCCGGTTCCTATCATTCAGCCAGATAGGATTCTGGTCACAATACGCACCAGTATCACTTCACCACTGGGGGAGCAGATTTTGGCATCTCAAGCTCGGGCACCTCCAGAAACCCCAGTTGGCAAGTGCTTTGTGGATGAGCCTTTCCGTACTCGCTTACTCGAGACCTATCACTCATCGAAGGCAGCTGGGCATATTGGGAGGGATCAGCTGGCATGGTCACTATCACAACTGTTTTGGTGGCCCTCTCTGAAAGCTGACTGTTCTGCATTTACTGCTTCCTGTGCCACCTGTGCTCACGCTAAGACCCCTAGACATCTCCCAGTGGGCCTGCTCCAACCTGTGCCTAATGGTGATCACCCTTGGTCCCACATATCTATTGATTTTTTGGGAGAGTTGCCGATATCTAAGGGCTATACGTTTATCCTGATGGTGGTGGATAGGTTCTCGAAGATGGCTCATTTCGTGCCCCTCTCTGGTCTTCCTTCGGCCCAGGAATTGGCAGTAGTTTTTGCCAGAGAAGTATTTCGCTTGCACGGGGTTCCCAGGTAGTCAATTCGTGTCGAGATTCTGGAGGGCATTCTGTAGCCAAATGGGCATACAACTGTCCTTCTCCTCCGCCTACCATCCCCAGACCAACGGGGCCGCTGAGCGTGCCAATCAGGGACTGGAGCAGTTTCTGCGATGCTTCGTGACTGATCATCATGATAATTGGGCCGACCTGTTGCCGTGGGCAGAGTTCGCCAGGAACTGTGCAGTTAATTTATTGTCTGGGAGCTCTCCATTTCTCGTTAATTATGGATTCCAGCCATGCCTGCTCCCAGACTCTTTCAGTCACAACAGATTCCGGCTCTGAATTAACACATCGAGCAGCCCCGCTCCACTTGGGCACAGGTGCAGAGGTCCCTCAGCCAATCCTTCCAGAGGCATCAACGGCATGTCAATCGCAGATGGCTACCAGCGGTGTCCTTCCAGGTTGGGGACAGGATATGGCTTTCCTCCAGGAATCTCAATCTGCAAGTGCCATCCAACAAACTGGCTCCCCGGTTCATTGGTCCGTTCAAAATTATCCGTAAGGTTAACCCCGTGGCATACGCACTGGAATAGAATAATCGTGGCATACGCACTGGAACAGAATAAGAATTTTTTTCTCAATTGAAAAATTCCATCCATCCTATTCATCTCATCCTCATTGCTTATCATGAACTAACATCCTCACTAGTGATGAGCGAGCACCCCAATGCTCGGATGTTCGGGTGCTCTGACCGAGCACCCCCTGAGGCTCGAGTGCTCGGCCGAGCACCCGAGCCCCATTGAAGTCAATGGGAGGACTCGAGCATTACACCAGGCACCCCCTGCTCTGATGAGGGGAGGGTGCCTGGTCCATAGGAAAAGGGCAGAAAAAGATGGAAACACTACAGAAATGGTTCAGGGACAGCATAGGGAGGATGTCTGGATGCACCTTGGACTCCAACATCGCTGCTGGGAACGATCTTTCGCCCGTAGTACGCCATTTTTACAGACTGACCGTAAAACACACAAAAAGGAAAATAAAAACGACTTTAGGCGAAAAATTGTTACCAAACAGTATTTGCTGTATATTTACTTGTATATCATCTGCAAATTCTCCCAAAAATTTCATCGATTTTCTGAAGTGAGGCCATGATTAAGAGGGAAACGTGCGCAGAGGCAAATTCTCCCAAAAATTTCCTTGATTTTCAGAACTGAGGCCATGATTAAGAGGGAAACGTGCGCAGAGGCAAATTCTCCCAAAAATTTCCTTGATTTTCAGAACTGAGGCCATGATTAAGAGGGAAACGTGCGCTGAGCTGACCATCTAAAACATTATGGGTGAGGGTCTGCTGCAGAGCTGACCATCCTAAACATTATATGCGAAGGCCCGCTAGTGAGCTGACGCTATAAAACATTATATGAGAGGGCCCGCTAGAGAGCTGACCCAATAAAACATTATATGAGAAGGCCCGCTGGTGAGCTGACCTATATAAAAATTGGCAAACAGGGCCCGCTGGTGAGCTGGCCCTATATAAAAATTATATCACAGGGCCCGCTGGTGAGCTGGCCCTATATAAAAATTATATCCCAGGGCACGCTGGTGAGCTGGCCCTATATAAAAATTATATCCCAGGGCATATGGAAGAGGAGGAGGAGGATGAGAACATTAAGAGTCAACCATATACCCGTTTTTTGGGTGGAAGGGGTGAATGGGAATACAGAGTATTCCCATCATTGTAAATAACATATATAAAGTGAGTTTATGTTCCCCCGGGGCTTTCCTCCAGTGGAGTGGAGAAGTCAGGGGAAATCCAGGCCTTGTTCATTTTTATAAGTGTCAACCTATCAGCATTGTCGGTGGAAAGGCGGATACGCTTATCTGTTATGATGCCACCAGCAGCACTAAATACCCGCTCAGACAGAACGCTGGCGGCAGGGCAGGCCAGCACCTCCAAGGCGTAGAGTGCCAGTTCATACCACGTGTCCAGCTTGGACACCCAGTAGTTGTAAGGCACAGAGGGATCATTGAGGACGCTGACACGGTCTGCTACGTACTCCTTCACCATCTTCCAAAACTTTTCCCTCCTTGTGACACTAGGCTGCGCATCAGGGTGAGGGTGCTGGCGGGGTGTCATGAAGGTGTCCCACGCCTTGGAGAGTGTTGCCCTGCCTTTCTCGGAACTGCTGTGTGCTCCCCTTTTCTCCCCTTCTCGGTTGGCCAAGGTAGCACGTACTCTGCCGCCAGCATTGTCAGATGGAAAATTTTGGAGCAATTTTTCAACAAGAACCTTCTGGTATTGCACCATTTTGCTTGTCCTCTCCACCGGAGGAATGAGAGATGAGAAATTCTCTTTGTAGCGGGGGTCCAGAAGGGTGAACACCCAGTAATCCGTGTTGTCTAAAATGCGTACAACGCGTGGGTCACGGGAAAGGCAGCCTAACATAAAGTCAGCCATGTGTGCCAGAGTACCAACAGTCAAGATTTCGCTGTCCTCACCAGGAGGATGACTCTCAATATCCTCATCCTCTTCCTCCTCTTCTGCCCACCCACGCTGAAGAGATGGAACTAAAGTTCCATGGCTACCCTCTGTAGCGGAGGCAACCGTGTCTTCCTCCTCCTCCTCCGCCTCCTCCAATTGTCGCTGAGAAGACGAAGTGAGGGTGCTCTGGCTATCACCTTGTGTAAGCTCTTCCTCCCCCATTTCCACCTCTTCCACATGCAAAGCGTCGGTTTTAATTGTGAGCAGCGAGCGTTTCAGTAGACACAGAAGTGGGATGGTTACACTGATAATAGCGTTATCGCCGCTCACCATCTGTGTCGATTCCTCAAAATTGCGTAAAACCTCGCAGAGGTCTGACATCCATTCCCACTCCTCACTTCTGATTACAGGAAGTTGAACGGAGAGGCGACGACCGTGTAACAGCTGGTACTCCACTACTGCCCTCTGCTGCTCACAAAGCCGGGCCAACATGTGGAAGGTGGAGTTCCAGCGCGTGCTCACGTCACACAGCAGCCGGTGAGCTGGCAATTGTAAGCGCTGCTGCAGCTTCAACAGGCCGGCCGAAGCTGTAGATGACTTACGGAAATGTGCACACACGCGGCGCACCTTGGTCAAGAGATCATGCACATTGGGGTAGGTTTTTAGAAATCGCTGCACCACTAAATTAAATACATGCGCTAGGCATGGTACGTGTGTGAGCTTGCCGAGCTCCAAAGCCGCCACCAAGTTACGCCCATTATCACACACAACCATGCCTGCTTGCAGGTTGAGTGGCGAGAGCCACTGCTCGGTCTGGTGACTAATCCCCTGCAACAGCTCTGAGGCCGTGTGCTGTTTGTCCCCAAGGCAGATCAGCTTCAGCACGGCCTGTTGACGCTTCCCCACTGCAGTGCTACACTGCTTCCAGCTACTGGCTGATGGGGGAGTGGCGGTGTGTGTAGAGAATTCGGAGGTGGAAACGGAGGAGGAGGAGCCAATAACGTAGGTGCTGGTGGAAACCCTGATGGAGGTAGGGCCCGCAAACCTCGGCGTGGGTAGCACCCGTGCCATCCCAGGGTCCGAGTCGCTCCCAGCCTCCACGACATTCACCCAGTGTGCCGTCAGGGAAATGTAGCGTCCCTGGCCACAAGCACTTGTCCATGTGTCAGTCGTTAAGTGGACCTTCCCAGTAACTGCGTTGGTCAGGGCACGGGTGATGTTACGGGACACATGGTGGTGTAATGCGGGGATGGCACACCGGGAAAAGTAGTGGCGGCTGGGGACCGCGTACCGAGGGACAGCTGCTGCCATCAGGCTGCGGAAGGACTCAGTGTCCACAAGCCTAAATGGCAGCATTTCGATGGCCAGTAATTTTGAAAGGTGTGAGGTTAGTGCTATGGCCTGTGGGTGGGTGGCTGGGTATTTTCTCTTGCGCTCAAATGCCTGGGGTAACGACATTTGGACGCTGTGCTGGGACAGGGAAGTGGATGTGGTCGCTGATGGTGCTTCAGATGCTACAGGTGCAGGGCGGGAGGTATGCGGGCCTGCGCCTTCGACAGGCGATTGGCCGGCACCGAAAACAGGGGAAGAGGAGGCAGTGGTGTGGCCTGCAGACACAGATGGGCGATCCAGGCGTTCCTCCCACTTACTACGGTGCTTGGATGCCATGTGTCGGATCATGCTGGTGGTGGTGAGGTTTCTAGTGTTCATGCCTCGGCTCATTCTGGTGTGGCACAGGTTGCAAACTACAAATCTTTTGTCGTCCGCACTTTCCTTAAAAAAACGCCATACCGCGGAACACCTACCCCTTGGCAAGGTAGATTTACGCAAGGGGGTGCTCCGTGGAACATTTGCGGGCCGGTTTGGTGCGGTCCGCCTTCTTTCTGTAGCCACACCACTGCCTCTTCCAGCCTGTTGCGGTGCTGCAGATGGCTCACCCTCAGGACTGCTGTCATCGCTCGGCTCTACACCTTCCCAGGTGGGGTCAGTCACCTCATCATCCACCAAGTCCTCCTCCACTTCCTCACTCTGATCATCCTCCTCAAGTCTTGATCCCACCACATACTCGGTCATTGACAACTGTATAACATTCTCCTCAACAAGGTCTTGAGAAGGAAATAGTGGTTGATTTAATGGCAACTGTGTCTCATCATCATCATCATCATCCACTACTTCCTTTGACCTTAAATGCCGTTCACATCTGTCATCTTCTTGTGATTGGGTAGCCTCTAGAGGTTGTGAATCAGGGCACAAGATGTCATGTTCCTCTGCAAGCATGCTTGGAGAGAGGGTCAAATGAAGGATTGGTGATGAGACGAGCTCATCACTATATCCCAGTGTGGGATCACTTCTTTGACCAGACCGTGTATGGTGGGAGGAAGGATGATCAGAGTGAGGATTATGTTGACCAGACTCTTGGCTACTGAGAGTGGACTTGGTGGAAGACAGGGTGGTGCTTAACCGACTGGAAGCAGTATCAGCTGTCATCCAACCGACCACCTGTTCTCACTGGTCGGACCTCGAGAGTGATGTCCTGCGACGCCCTGTGAAATCAGACATGAAGCTAGGTATGGTGGATGTCTTTCTTTCTTGTGCTCTGGCACCAGGCACAGTTTCTCCGCGTCCTGACCCGCGCCCTGAACTTTCAGGATCACGTCCACTTCCCCGTCCCTTTTTACCCGCCTTCTTCATCTTACACGATATATATGACTTTAATATATATGAGTTTGAAAACTTAACAGTATTTCTTACTATTCTGCAACTCTGCAGAGTACACAGAATAGGCTGCTAAACTGCGGTGACACACACTGAATGGAATAAGTGACTTTAATATTTGAGTTTGAAAAATTAACAGTATTTCTTACTATTCTGCAACTCTGCAGAGTACACAGAATAGGCTGTTAAACGGCGTTGAAACACACTGAATGGAATATGTGACTTTAATATTTGAGTTTGAAAACTTAACAGTATTTCTTATAATTCTGGAACTGTACAGAGTACACAGAATAGGCTGTTAAACGGCGGTGAAAGACACTGAATGGAATATGTGACTTTAATATTTGAGTTTGAAAACTTAACAGTGTTTCTTATAATTCTGCAACTCTGCAGAGTACACAGAATAGGCTGTTAAACGGCGGTGAAAGACACTGAATGGAATATGTGACTTTAATATTTGAGTTTGAAAACTTAACAGTATTTCTTATAATTCTGCAACTCTGCAGAGTACACAGAATAGGCTGTTAAACGGCGGTGAAAGACACTGAATGGAATATGTGACTTTGATATTTTAGTTTGAAGACTTAACAGTATTTCTTCCTATTCTGCAACTCTGCACAGTACACAGAATGTGCTGCTACACTGCGGCGAAGCACACTGAATGGAATATGTGACTTTGATATTTGAGTTTGAAAACTTAACAGTATTTCTTATAATTCTGCAACTCTGCACAGTACACAGAATAGGCTGCTAAACGGCGGTGAAACACACTGAATGGAATATGTGACTTTAATATTTGAGTTTGAAAACTTAACAGTATTTCTTACTATTCTGCAACTCTGCAGAGTACACAGAATAGGCTGTTAAACGGCGTTGAAACACACTGAATGGAATATGTGACTTTAATATTTGAGTTTGAAAACTTAACAGTATTTCTTATAATTCTGGAACTGTACAGAGTACACAGAATAGGCTGTTAAACGGCGGTGAAAGACACTGAATGGAATATGTGACTTTAATATTTGAGTTTGAAAACTTAACAGTATTTCTTATAATTCTGCAACTGTACAGAGTACACAGAATAGGCTGTTAAACGGCGGTGAAAGACACTGAATGGAATATGTGACTTTAATATTTGAGTTTGAAAACTTAACAGTATTTCTTATAATTCTGCAACTCTGCAGAGTACACAGAATAGGCTGTTAAACGGCGGTGAAAGACACTGAATGGAATATGTGACTTTGATATTTTAGTTTGAAGACTTAACAGTATTTCTTCCTATTCTGCAACTCTGCACAGTACACAGAATGTGCTGCTACACTGCGGCGAAGCACACTGAATGGAATATGTGACTTTGATATTTTAGTTTGAAGACTTAACAGTATTTCTTCCTATTCTGCAACTCTGCACAGTACACAGAATGTGCTGCTAAACTGCGGCGAAGCACACTGAATGGAATATGTGACTTTGATATTTGAGTTTGAAGACTTAACAGTATTTCTTCCTATTCTGCAACTCTGCACAGTACACAGAATGTGCTGCTACACTGCGGCGAAGCACACTGAATGGAATATGTGACTTTGATATTTTAGTTTGAAGACTTAACAGTATTTCTTCCTATTCTGCAACTCTGCACAGTACACAGAATGTGCTGCTAAACTGCGGCGAAGCACACTGAATGGAATATGTGACTTTGATATTTGAGTTTGAAGACTTAACAGTATTTCTTCCTATTCTGCAACTCTGCACAGTACACAGAATGTGCTGCTAAACTGCGGCGAAGCACACTGAATGGAATATGTGACTTTGATATTTTAGTTTGAAGACTTAACAGTATTTCTTCCTATTCTGCAACTCTGCACAGTACTCAGAATGTGCTGCTAAACTGCGGCGACGCACACTGAATGGAATACGTGACTTTGATATTTTAGTTTGAAGACTTAACAGAATGTGCTCTAATCTGCAACTTTGCACACTAAACAGAATGTGCTCTAATCTGCAACTTTGCACACTAAACAGAATGTGCTCTAATCTGCAACTTTGCACACTAAACAGAATGTGCTCTAATCTGCAACTGTGCACACTAAACAGAATGTGCTCTAATCTGCAACTTTGCACACTAAACAGAATATATATATTTTTTTTTTTTTTTTTTTTGTTTTTTTCCCCCCACACCAAATAACCTGCTGCCCCCACACACAGTAGTCCTAAAAAGGACTTTTGGTTCTTTTTTTTTCACAATTTTTGTTTTTTTCCTCCCTACACTGCCTTTCCCTTCCTATCCTCAGCTCTCCCTGGCTCAGACTGAGCCGAACTCGCTGGTCAGGTGCTATACAGCACCTGACCACGGGTTCTGGCCAGCCAATCAGTGTAATGCCAGCAGCCAACATGGCTGCTGGCATTACACCGATGTCAGAGCCTCCCTGCACGTTTATTGGCTGCGCAGCAGCCGCAAAACGTGCGGGGAGGAGACCCGAACATGGCGGGCGAGCACATGCGGTACTCGTACGAGTACCGCCATGTGCCGAGCAGAGCGATGCTCGAGCCGATCCGAGCATCGGCCGAGCATGCTCGCTCAACACTAATCCTCACCCATCTCCTTTTTCCACTCATTTGAACTGGACTGTGGATTTGGGTAATACATCCATCTATTCGTTTTTTCACCATTTCTATTGACTAATATTCCATTTTACATGTACTGTAACTATTATATTTTACTTATGAACATTGTGTATGTATAGATCACTATCTCGAATGAGCCTGTTTTACTATATTATGCCGGTTTAGGTTGAGGTGTTTGTGAATAATTCCAAAATATCAATTCTTATACAACAAGAATTGTCACCTCTCATATATGGTGTACACATATATTATTCCACCACTCCTTACCACCATACTTACCTATTCATACACCCAGAGAGTCTCTTCCCCCTCCTCCAGGAATCCTACAGTGAGTGCCTCAATTCTATTATTTGCATACCAGATGATTTAACATGGGTTTAAGTGTGGTGCACAAGAGTGAAAATAGTTTATTATAGTCTAGATTAAAAATTGTCAGCCAGAGGAGTCAAACAGCTATAAGGTATGTGGAGCATGTGTAGAAGGAGTTACTTTGGCAGTAAAAACCATGCTCTATCAATTTATTTTCTTAATCAAAGATTACTGGTCCTTATTATGTATATATTTCTAAAAGAAATACACCATTTAAATATGCAAAACGTACTTTACTCTAGATTTATTTTTGTCAGTTATGGCAATTATTGGATTAACTAAGAAGAATACAATATTTCTGAACAGAGGTCAAAGACTAATTGATGTCTACATTAATACTTTTGCATTCTGTTTTAGCAGCCTCCTGAACAACAATTTCACTTTTTTATTGCTCAAGCTGTATATTAGAGGATTTAACATGGGTGTGTGTATAGCAAAGAAAAAACACAAAGTGGAGACTCTTGTGGTATAGTATGTCGATAGAGTTCAGAAATAGATCATTAAAGAAAGGTTCTCATATTATATATTTGTTACTCAGAATATCAGGAGCTATTCACTCTTGTGGAGGATATTGTGACTGTCCCCACACAGGCAGCTGTGAAACGGCCGCTCGATCTCTCATGAACTGTAATCCACAGGAACTTCTTGAAAATAGAAAGCACAAGACAAATACAAGAAGAGTGGCCCAGTATTACCAAATAAATGATGAGAAGCAAATGTGGTACTAGCAACAATACTCACACTATCTGTGAGTATTGTTGCTAGAACCACATTTATCATCATTTATATGGTATTATCGGGCCACTCTCCTCGCATTTGTTTTGTGCTTTATAAGAGTGAAAATAGTTTATTAGAGTACAGAGTAAATGTTGAAGTGGGTCTCATGTATAGAAGTGGCTCTCAACGAGGGTGCCGTGGCACTTTGGTGTGCCTTGAGCACCAGATTAGGGTGCCACCATTTTCTACGAAGAAGCTGGAAAAACATGTTATAATGTTTCAAAGATATATTTATAGAAATTGTTATGCAGAACATATTCTGATTGCTAGACCTAAGAATAACTATATTTATGTATTTTTAGCTTCAATACGTGCTTGATAAATGTCCTATAAATTGCTAGGGGCACCCTAACATTTCCAGAATTAGTGTTAGCGATGCCTTAAGCTGAAAAGACTGAAATCCACTGCATGAATAGGTAAAAAGACCTGTCAGACAGAGGAGTCAAACAGCTGTAAGTTGTGAGGAGCATGTATAGAAGTCATTACGTATGCAGTAAAAGCCATTCACTATCGATTTATTTTCATTATAAAATATTACTGGCCCTTTATTATGTATACATTTCTAAAATAAATACACCACTTAAACAGGTGAAACATAGTGTACTCTAGATTTATTTTTGTAAGTTATGGTAATTATTACATACATTTAGATGAATACAATATCCTTGAACAGAGGTCAAAGACTAATTGATGTTTATGTTAATACTTTTGCATTTTTTTAGCAGCCTCCTGAATGCCAGTTTCACATCTTTATTCCTCAAGCTGTATATAAGAGGATTTAACATGGGTGTTAGTGTTGTAATCAAGAGTGAAGATAACTTATCGGAATCCAGAGTAAATGTTGAGGTAGGTCTTATGTACAGGCAGGAAACTGTCACATAGAGGAGACAAACGACTGTAAGGTGTGAGGAGCACGTATAGAAGGCTTTGCTTCTCCCGCTGGTGGAATGTATGCTTAATACATTTCTTATTATACAATAATAAGACAAGATTGTAAGGAAGAATGGGATGAACACAACAAATACTGATTCACTGTATATCACATGTTCCATACTGGAGGCATTTTTACAAAATAACTTTGTAAGAGCCAAAAGATCACAGAAGAAGTGATTGACTTCATTTGACTTAAAGCAGTGAATATCATAAATAATAAAAATAGCAGGAATGGCTTCAAGAAGTCCTAACAACCAACATGGCAATGCCAATAGAGCACAAACCTTGCTATTCATGATTGTTGAATAATGTAAAGGGTTACAGATAGCCACGTAGCGATCATAACTCATAGCTGCTAAGAGCAAGATCTCACAACATAAAAATGAGACGTAGAAATACATTTGGGCAACACAACCTGAAAATGAGACCTTCTTATTTCTTGATATGTAGGAAACTAATGTCTTGTGCATAGTTACTGTGGTGTAACACATTTCCAGGACAGACAGGTTGCTCAGGAAGAAGTACATAGGAGTATGCAACTTAGGGTCCATGCAAACTAGGGTCAAAATAGTTGAGTTACCTAGAAGAATAATGAGATAAATCAGGAGAACCAACATGAAGATCGGAGCCTGCAGTTGAGGGAGGTCAGTAAGACCCTTGATGATGAAATAACTCACCCAGGTGTTATTCTTGTCTTCCATTAATTCAAATGTAGAGTTGTTGAAATTGATATTTTCTGGTTAAAAAAAGAATATTATGTTAAAATAGTAAGTAGTGATAGTAAAGCCCATATGGTCACTGGTCTGTATTTCATACTACTCTGTCTCATACGCCATCTCCTTTTGTTTTTACCTTCAGGTAGAAGAACTTGAAAAAATGTTGTTCAGGGTTCCTTGTCTTTATTTTGAAACATTCATCCAGGTCAGCAGCATTAATGCTTTTAGCCTCAGTTTTTTATGATGTCATAAATGATGTCATACCCTTGATTTATTTGACCTGCAGGTGTCACACTTTTTTGATAAAGTTATATTTGTCTTGTGTACTCAACGGGGACCATCACTGTTCTTTTTAAACCCTTTAAGGACCAATGGGTTCTGCAACACTTTGGAAAGCAATACATTGAACACACCTCTTTTCCTTAAGGGTAAAAATCTTTCTTATGTATTTCCACTAATAATCTTCTTCTATGAGTTTATTTACTAAAAGGTGAATCACAGAGTCTAATATTGTGATACACAATTGCTTTACACAACTTTGATGAGGTCATTGATTGATCTGTAAGGGATATCTACCGGAGAGTAGATAACAACAGTGTAGTATCTCTACATTCAGATAATAGAGATGGGCAATTAAGATATCAGAAAAAAAATGTGCACATACCTCCCTATTTAAAAATATTTGGAGGCCAACCACTTGAGTATCTCCTCCTTTCTTAGGGAACAAGCTATATGCTAATCAAATCATCATCATCATCATCATCATAATCACACAATTAGAATAGGACTAAGATATGGATCAAAAACATACTCAGATTATCACATTCATTTTGACAATCCTTGTTGTAAAGCGGGCTGTCATGTCAATAGAAGTCACCTCCGATTCATTGTTAGTATACATGGAATAATGAAAATAGGGTAGTAAAGTCTGTAAAGTGCTGGCATTATTTAAAATCATAACTTTGTATCGGACCTACATGAATAGGAGAGTGGGATCTGTGCACCTACCCTGTCCGTCCTTTGATGTAACGTACAGTTCCAGTGCAACTCCTCCATTGGCAAATTCATGTGAAAGACAGGGATGGACAGGTCAAGTGCACAGATTCCACTTCGCCAAGATGGCCGCACTCTCCGACGTTTCTCAATACTCATTGCTTCTTCAAAGTCAGCCGACGAAAAATGCAATCAAAGACCAAACGTCGCCATTTTTTAGTGTATGTATTTTACACTTTTTATTGCAAGTATTGTATACTTGAATAAATATTTTTATATAAGACTTCAAATAGCAGTGTGGTGCTACCACCTGGGAGACCTGAACAGCCCTAATATCTGTGAATACCTACTCTATTGGAGGCAGACAGAAGTCTCTCTCCAACCACTATATTTATGAGTATACCCTGTTTATCATTGCATATGATCTAAGGATATAATTGGCACTATTGGGCACCCTCTTTTCTGTTTGTTTTTTCCCCTCATGTTCTGTACTTCTAGAGAGTTGTGTGGAGGAGCAACCTAGATCTACAAAGTTCCTCAAGTAGATCTATACTGTGGTTGGGGCAGTATAAACATCCCTACTGTGTGTATATCATCATATTATCGGTGATGGGTGGTGTGTATATCGGTCCATCTTAACGCTATTGTACCAGGAGCACCTTCTTTGTTTCTTTTTCTGCAATTTCTCTACAAATGCAATAGGGATGGTGTATATCTCTGGCTGACACTTTCAGAGTTTGTCTTTCTGTATGCACAAGAGTGCTCATACACTGGACCGCATAATCTAAAGTGCTGTTGGTATCCTTTTAAAATATTGCATTCAAAATAGCGTGCAGCCACGCTCCTCATTAAACATGTTGCCCTGTTGAAAATGGCAACATGGGAATCTTGCCCTGTATAACAGCGTGAGATTCTCATGTTGCCTCCTTAAATGAAGTTTCAAACAGCAGACAGCATCCAGTTTATTGCCAGAATTGTGCCTCTGTGTTAATTTGTTTAAAAAAAACTGATTTACTATTTATTAAACAGTACATAACAAAAATGCATACTAAATTCACTTAGAAATTACATTTAGACTATTGCTATCAGATTTACCCTGTTAAGTGCCAGAAGGGTACGCAGTGCATTGCTTTGCAATGCATTGCGTACACCTCTGGCAGTCAAAGGGTCAGCTGTTTATGGCCCGGAGGGAAGTGCATCCTTAACTTCACCTTTTCTGAGATAAGTAATCTTAATCTGATGAGTAAATTTCATTGACTTCCATGGGATGTTCTTAGCACAGAAAATGACAGTTTGTGAGGGAAAGCCTGTACAGGGAGCAGGGCAACATCAGTACATACAGCTCTTCAAAAGATGTTCCTTTTCCACAGCCCTCCTTACTGAGGCTCACTGAGGAACAATGCTAGCAATAAATTGGATGCAGACTGCCGGTTGAAGAGCCGTTTAAGGAGGTGACATGAGAATCTCATGCTTTTATGCAGGCCGAGATTCTCGTGTTGCCCTTTTCAAAATGGTGGCATGTTTAATGCGGTGTGTGGCCATATGCCAGTGTGGGATTTTAAAAGTGAACCAGTTAGCTAGAGGATAACCCCAGTTGGGTGGTATTGGGTTGTTCCCACTAATCATTACAAACTGTATTTTTTAAAAACTCTTCACTGTGACAAACGCAGGGAGCCAGACTAAACTAGAACAAAGAAATTATCAAAATAATCTAAATTAAATGCCAGTGAGATGGCTTAGTTGGTTAATGCATTTCAAAACAACGAGAATTCAGCAGCAATGTAGCCATGTCCAATTATTCACAAATAAGACAAACAATCCATCTAATAGTGGATAACCCTAGTAAGAACAGGACTGTAATGAAGACAGGTTCTGTGAAAAGAGGGTCTCTATAAGCTCCAAAGCGTAGATAATATCAATAGAAAACTCACACACTACCATATAGTATGCCCATACAGTCCATTGATAAAATCATCAACTTTTATTTGTTTTAATTAAAACATATTCCCAATCTTCATTGGTCTGTACATACATTAGTGGAGAGACTTTAGCAGTGGGTACAAGCAGTCAGATGTAATAGATGACAATTCAGTTAGATCCATGCTTTTCACATTAACAAGTGGATCTATCTGAATTGCCATCTGTCACATCTGACTGCTTGTACCCACTGCTAAAGTCTCTCCACTAACATATGTATTGACCAATTAAGTTGTGGAAATATGTTTTAATTAAAACAAATAAAAGTTGATGATTTTTTCAACGGACTGTATGGGCATGAGTTTCTATTGATATTATCAATTGGTTAATGCACCATATAATGTTAAATTTGGTTGCAGGTTCTAGTCCCAGCAAGGTCAAGTCCGCCTTTCACTCTCCTGAGGGAGAAAAGTGAGAGACCCTCTCAATGTATCCTTCCTGGTAAAATACTTACAAAAGCAAATAAAACTTTTCCCTAATATAAATAAAAGTGTACATTACGTTAAAGGGATAGTAATACTTCATTTTATCTTTATTTTATTTTGTAGGCATTAAAAAACATGAAGAACGGTATAAGTCTTATCTCTCAAACCCTTATGGTTTGAGAGATATTCACAAGCAAAGTTCCCCTTCCACCCCTTTTACCTAGTGTAAGCCATTTCTTCTCAGATGTGGAATGCAGTCCATAGACCAGACAGTTATCAGCAAGGGACAATCTTCTACCTATGAGAACAATGAAATCCCTGCCCCCCTTGACAAGTCTTTCAGGTTTTTCCCTTATCTTAATTGAAGATTGTCCCTCTCTTCAATCTACCTGGGCACCTCCCTGCTGCTCTGGCTGAACAGTGTTACATCAGTAAAAGGGGCGGGAGGGGGATACTTTATCATTGAATTACTCTTGTACTACATCTCTGACAGAATTGAAATAACACTCTCCAAAGTCCAAATACTATGATTATTAATTAGAGCTGCTTTTATTATGAAACATTACTATCCCTTTAAAGAAAAATTTTACCCTAGGAATAAGTGACTCATTTAAGAACTTTCTTAGGTATGTGTACTTCAAACAGCTGTTATTTCTTTCCATATACTATTTTACCTTCACTAAAAATGCAAAGCGGTTGCTACAATGTTTCAATAATGATGAAGCAAATATAAATTGCATATTAATTAACATCAAACTCACCCTTCTCAATGTTGTGTGGCAAGTCTGGAGCAGCCCGCGACAATCACAGCATGATTTCAGCATATATGAAGACACAGGAAGGGAACGCTGCACGAACTTACCCAAGGTCACAGACAAATCATGAAACTTCCATTGGTTTAAAAATCCATTTTATTCAAAATAAGTATTATAAGCATCAGACAAATAAAGCAAATATGAGTGTCCATAAATGAAGGCGGATAACTATCATTGGAATTTCTGGACACTCGTATTTCCTTTATTTGTTTGATGCTTATAATACTTATTTTGAATAAAATGGATTTTTAAACCAATGCAAGTTTCCTGATTGGTCTGTGAGCTTGGGCAAGTTCATGCAGTGCTCCCTTCCTATATACTATTTCAGATGATTTGTATTTCTTTCATAAGCTACTGTTAGTTGTTTCTGTGTCCCCTACAATCCATTCAGGTCTATTGAAGCACATTTATTATCGGATGTGTAATCCAAAAGCAGATTTCATTAGAGATCACTATGTACAGGAAGCTGCATATATAATGATAGATACATATATCTGATTTTTGTATACAGAACACCTAGCTAGGTAACTTAATCAGTTTAATAAATTAAGAGCCGCTTGTTCCAAGGTTATATTTCCTCTTTTCTCCCATCTATTGAAAACGTTATTCTCATTAACAGAGTTGTTTTCTGCTTAATTTTTTTTTTTAAATATAAATAATTTGGCATTAGATCACAGATCATTTCGTATGACAGAACATGCATATAAGATATGGCCCTCTTGTATAAGAAATGGTTCTACACATACCTGATCTGGCAGTATAGTCAGCTGCACTGCAATTCACTTGTACATCTGATTTTATCATCTGCTGGTCATTCTGGGAGCATGTCTTCTGAGGCTGAGAGATCTCTAAAGACTCATCTCACAAATTAGGTGAAATCATTACATCTTATAACTGATGCAATCAATGAACTTAGTAATGTTTAGAAAAAGGTTTACAATCTCTTTTTCCCTGGTCACTGCATGGCAGCCGTCCCCAATGGGTTAATGCTTCCAGTAACCCCGGAAAGAGGAACATCCCAAAGCTAATAAAAACCTCTTCCTTCCTTTTTCCCCCTCAGTCTTTTTTGTTCCTGTCCACCAGCAGGTGCTTCCCACATTCCATGGAACTTTTTATTTTTTGGCTTACCCGGATCTGTTTAGATTCCTTTACCAGTGCCAGGTCTCTCACTCCCTGGTGACCGGAGCTTCCAGTAGGTCCCTCCCATCAGGGAGTAAAGCTGGAAGACCCCTTTTCTGCGACGGGGGCATTGGATGCGGCTGTCAGCCAGTCGTCCCTCTCCATGTGGCTCTACCGGATCCCTATAGACGTGATGATGTCATTGCATTGAGTCCAGCCAATCAGCAGCTTACCCGGCAATTTCAAAGCTGCAGAGGCCTTATATCACAGTCTACCTTTGAGGCCTAGTTAGCCTGTGCTTCCTTCCTCTGTGGTGTGTCGGCCGGCATCCTTGCAGCCACCTCTGCATTACTATGTCTGTTACAGGCACTGGCTTGGACGCCTGTTTATGGGCCCATTCTGGGTGACCTAATTGGGTCCCGCCTCCTTCTGCTCCTTTATAATCCTCCTTGTGGCTAGGATTCATTGCCCTTATGTCGTGTTCCTGTTCGTTACTCTTTGCTCTCTGTTGAGACCCGTGTTTGCCTGAGAAACTCACTCTGTGTATGACCTCAGCTTGTCTGACTACCCACATTGGTTCTGACCTGTGGCTCACGCTGACTACTCGCTCCATGTATGACCCCGGCTTGCCTCACCAGTGACCCTGGCTAATACCCACTCAGTGTAGCCTCCGGTTGCCTTTCCTGAGGGCCTGGTTACTTTCGCTCCTTGTAGTCCTTGGTTTGCCTGACCAGTGGCACTGGCTCCTACTCGCTCAGAATAGTCTCCAGTTGCCTGACCAGTGGCCTGGTTTCTCTCGCTCAGTGTAGTCCCCGGCTTGTCCTACCTGTGACTCTGACTGCCTTTTTGCTTCCTACACTATCTGCTTGCCTGACCTGTAGTCTTGGTGCCTCCTGGTTCTGGTCTTCTCTTGTACTCTGTGGCCTCTGTTCGCAGATCAAGTGGTGACTTACACATATTCTACCATTCTTCTGTTGTCCCACTTGAGCCACTTCCCTAGTCTTGAGATCTTGAGTAGTGCAGTGCACAGCACAGAGTGGAGCTCCGGAGGGACCATGGGTCCTATTTACATAAGTCTGGGGTTCTGTGTGGGCTCTACCATTATTGCTGTTATAATAAATAAAGGTGGTTATATTTTATCTTTGTGTCTGTCCTTATTTGCCTGACTACTTCTATTTTGTCCGATCAGTTGATCCTATCCTGCTCGTCTTCACAGTTGCTCTATCATTGCTGTCTTTTGCTGCCCTATTTTGCTCTCTGCCTTGCTTCAGGTTAGTTTTTTTTGGGGATTTAACTTTTATTGCTTCCCATTTACTGTTTTATTCAATTTCTCACTATGGTCTTTTGGGCATGTCTGTTTGGATTATGCAGTGGACCTTGACTCACTGCAAAATACGTCGTACTCTAAGCCTATGGGGTAAGTTTGCTTACAGGTAAGTCCCTTTTTTATTCTACGAAGAGTGATAGGTAGCTGATGGGACTGTTTTACATGTCTTTCCAGCTCTAAGGATGATTCAGCTCTTCGGAGGATGTCTGTCTCCCCAGCACGATCGTGTGCGTCCTTTGCCTGCGATGGGGAAGCCATGGAGGGGAAGAAATTGTGCAGATTCTGCTGGTTTGAGTTAGCCATTGAATCTCCTTCCATATCAGCTTCTATTATTAAACAAGCAGTGGTTCAGGGTATACAAGAAGCTTCCACATCTCATCCTCATAAGAGGCAGAGATCACTAGAACAGAGGGAAATACCTTCCTCATCAGATGAATCAGTTTATGAACATCCTAGGACAATGGAACCAGCTTTTTCTTCAGAAAAAAGCCCATGTGGAGCCCTTAATTAAGGCCATGAGGCAATCCTTGAACCTTGTAGAGGCAACGGATAAAAGTTCCAAGGATCGCATGTTCTCTTCGTACAAAAAGAAATCCGCTACTTTCCCCCTGCATGAAGTACTAAAAGAAGTTATCATTACCGAATGGCAGAAGACGGATAAAAGATTCAAGCCCATGAACAGACTTCAGATGATATATCCCTTTTCAGAACAGGACTGACAACTCTGGGACCAGGCACCTAAGGTGGATGCTGCTGTTGTTCATCTTGCCCGCAAAACCACTCTCCCTCTAGATGACTCAACTTCCTTCAGGGATCCTTTAGACAGGTGCCTGGATAATGACTTAAAACGCATCTTCACTTCCATCAGCTCTGCATGTAAACTGGCAGTAGCGTTAACCTCAATTTCCAGAGCCATGAAGATCTGGCTGGATAATATTGAGCAGGCCATCTTCCGGGGAGACAACCGACGTTCTATTATAGAGGCTGTGGCTAAAATCAAGCTAGCTATTGAGTTTCTTATTGACTCTTCTATTGACCTAGTTAAAATTCAAGTCACGGGCAATGTATTTGGCAGTCGCAGTCAGACGAGCACACTGGTTGCTCTCTTGAATGCGGATTATCCCTCAAAATATAATCTCTGCACATTACCTTTTACCACAGGGATGTTATTCTGAGATGCTCTGAATAATATAATCAAAATGGCATCAGGAGGCAAGAGCGTATTTCTTCCGCAAGACAAGAAAAACAGATGGAATGATTTTGGGCAGAACAGCAAAACCAAAAGAGCTTGTCCTTCCTTTTATGAATCACATTTCTACAGACCAAGGAAAGAGGCGTCCAGATCACAGGCCTGGAAGGGAGGACAGGCTAATCTCTTTTGTGCCTCCAAGACCCACTCCCAGAATGGATTTAAGCCCACGCTTAAGTTCAAACAGGATGAGTAGGTGGTCGTCTGCAACACTTTCTCCCAGTTTGGAGCATGTTGGTATCAGACAAGTGGGCCCTGCAAACCATCACTTCAGGATATGCACAAGAAGTCCAGTAAGAGACCTCTTCAGAATCTCACAATTACCAAAGGATCATCAAAAAGCCTGACTTCTTCAGGAATTTGTTCTTTAGCTTTTGCAGCAAGAAGCCATATCTAGGGTGCCAAAGAAAGAACAAGGCCAAGGCATCTATTCCATCCTCTTTTTTGTCCAGAAGCGCTCTGGGGATATTCATCTCATCTTGGATCTCAAATACCTAAACAGTCACTTAAACGTCAGATGTTTCAAGATGGAATCCGTAAACCCCATCATCAAGCAGGTTCTCCCTCAAGACTGGATGATTTCCTTGGACCTGCAGGATGCATATCTACACATTCCTGTCCTCCCAAGTCACCAACAGTTTCTTCGATTTACCGTTAAGGGACATCTCCAATTTACTTGCCTACCATTTGGGATTTCTACAGCCCTAAGGACTTTTACAAAAATCCTACTACCCCTGATTGCAGAGTTACAAAACAGAGGGCTACGAATCTTCCATTATTTAGACAATATACTGATCCAATCACAATCATACCAGCTACTTATCCAGCATAAAAACCCTGCAATCAACTTCTTGTCTCAAGCAGGGTGAATTAACAGTAAAACAAGGAGTCAACTGCTTCCCACCAGAGACATGATCTTCTTGGGAGTATGATTTGAGACCCTACTGAAAACTATCTCCTTGCCAACAGAGAAGGTACATCAGATATCTCAGCGCATTATGAAGTTCAGACAGAGAAGTCATCACTCAGCCAGAGAATGTATGAAGATTTCAGGTCTTATGACCGCCTCAATTCCAGCAGTAAGGTGGGCCAGATGGCAGATGAGACCCTTACAGCAGGCTTTGCTGCAACAATGGGACAGCCGATTCGACTCCTTAGACCGGGCAATCATCATTCCACAGTCTGTCCAGGAAGGTCTCTCATGGTGGCAGAATCACCACAACCTGTGCCAAGGTCTTGCTCTGGGGTACATTTCATGGATCATCCTCACAACAGATACCTGTTCGAAAGGCTGCGTGGCAGCATGCAACAGTCACTTTGCCCAGGGTCTCTGGCCAGACACATTCAGAACCCTACCCTCCAACATCCTGGAATTAAGAGCTTTTCTGAAAGCTGTTCATCACTTCTCTGCTCTCCAGGCAGGACAATCAGTCCAGATCAACGTCTCAGCAGCTGCTTACATCAGGAAGCAGGGAGGAACACAGAGCAGTGTGCTTTTACAGGAAGTGAGACCAACACTAATGGGGGATTTTGCTACAAAAAAGAAGTAGCATATATTTAAAGATCCATAATCATGTGTAACAGTGATTCCTGTGCAACAATGTATAACTTGCCGTGCTAAGTGTGAAAGACCTCTCACTCCTACTGTTTGTTGGCTAAACCCGTTTGATGTGTTATACTGCAATAAGAAGTGATATTAACCCCTCTTTTACTGTTGTGAGGAAGGTTAATGAATAAGTGTGACCAGATTTGCATAACAATAAGTGGAACTATTATAAAAAGGAGACTGAAAAAGAAGAATCGGTGGGGATCAATTGGTTCACCTTCAGGCATCATTGGACTCCTCCTGTGAGAAAAGATATGGATCTGGTTGAAGACTGAGTTTTGAAAACAGGCTGCACAGCAAGGTGTGTAGAATCATTCTGACTCGCCTCAGACAATTGATTGCAGTGGGTCAAATGGTGACTGGAATCAGATATTCTCGGATAAGAAGAGTGCTGTGCTCTACACACCTTGCTGTGCAGCCTTGTTGCAAAACTCAGTCCAATCAAATCCATATCCTTTCTCACAGGAAGAGTCCCACAATGCCTGTAGTGCGAACCACTCGATCCCCACCAATTCTTTTTTTTTTAATCTCCTTTTTATAATACTTTCACTTATAGTTATGTAATTCAGGTCACACTTCTTCAGTAACCTTCCTCACAAAAGTAAAGTAGGGGTTAATATCACTTCTTATTGTAGTATTAACACATCAAATGGGTTTAGCCAACAAACAGTAGGAGTGAGAGGTCTTTCACGCTTAGTTATAAATTGTTGCACAGGAATCACTGTGACATTAAATATGTGCTTCTTCTTTTTATAGTGAAATCACCCTCTTATTTTATTTACATGAATATCACTTATAAGTTAAGTTCACTTTGTATAGCTGCATTATCTTAAGGAGATTCATACTGAACCACATAGAAACATTTGGTATATATATATATATATATATATATATATATATATATATATATATATATATATATATATATATATATGTGTGTGTGTGTGTGTGTGTGTGTTATATACATCATATACTATGAGTCTGTATTTTGCAGTAAAATTGGAGAATAAACAATGTTGAAGGGGAGTGAGGGGAGTAATATTTGTAGAATTAAAATGGAGAAAGAAGATCATGGCAGCACTATATGTCAGATTTCAAAGGGGGTGTTAATATGTCAAAGAGGGGCACTCTATGTCGGATTTCTATGTTGTATACTGTATTCTGCACTTCTTTTGTTCAAACAACGATGGTTTTGAAACTGTCATTGTGCCTTCTACGCCTCAACCTCTGAGACGCAGGATTACTGACAGAAAATGTAACCACAAAACACACGGTAATACTGACCGTAGGTAATAGAATGCTACTTTCACATTGTTTTTAGTTGTTTCCTATGGGCTTTTTTTTACTGGTGGTGCTTATAATTACAGCTGGTTTTGTTTTCACAACTTGGGTAATAGGATACTAAAACCTGACTTAAAAAAAAACACAACGCCTGCTTTTTTTTTAGCGTTGGTAAAAGTATCGAGGCCCTGATGTGCTAAAGAAACTGCAGCAGGTCATGTATAAAGGGCTTGTACCTCACTCTTTGCAAAAAAGGCTTTGTGTCTGCTTGCAACGGCTTAAATATAGTAGCCGATACTAGTGTTGAGCGAGCGTGCTCGGCCGATGCTCGGATCGGCTCGAGCATCGCTCTGCTCGGCACATGCCGGTACTCGTACGAGTACCGCCATGTGCTCGCCCGACATGTTCGGGTGAAGAGGATCTGTGCCGGAAGAGGCACAGATCCGAAGACGCTCCGCTGGACCACCAGGGAATGGAGGTACGGGGGCATTGCGGAGATGAAGGGGGCATTGCGGAGATGAAGGGGGACATTGTGGAAGAGGGGCATAGACTCTATGCCCCTCTTCCACAATGTCCCCCTTCATCTCCGCTATGCCCCTCTTCCACAATGTCCCCCTTCATCTCCGCTATGCCCCTCTTCCACAATGTCCCCCTTCATCTCCTATGCCATAGCGGAGATGAAGGGGGACATTGTGGAAGAGGGGCATAGCGGAGATGAAGGGGGACATTGTGGAAGAGGGGCATAGAGTCTATGCCCCTCTTCCACAATGTCCCCCTTCATCTCCGCTATGCCCCTCTTCCACAATGTCCCCCTTCATCTCCTCTATGGCATAGGAGATGAAGGGGGACATTGTGGAAGAGGGGCATAGCGGAGATGAAGGGGGACATTGACCAGGCACCCTCCGCTCATCAGAGCAGGGGGTGCCTGGTTTAATGCTCGAGTGCTCCCATTCATTTGAATGGGGCTCGGGTGCTCGGCCGAGCACTCGAGCATCAGGGGGTGCTCGGTCAGAGCACCCGAGCACCCGAGCATCGGGGTGCTCGCTCATCCCTAGCCGATACCAATGCCTAGTTCCAGGTGAAATCATGAAGAGACCCCAAAGCGAATATTATGATAGAATCCTTTTAAGCTCTTTGATTCTAGAGATTATTCCAACACCATTATTCTTCACATTATTCCAATGTGAAGAAATTCACCGGGGACTTCTATGGCATTCAAGGGGTTCAGCTGAGTAGAGTATTTCATAGGCCTTTTAACCCTTTAAATGCCAGAGAGGTATCCGATGCATTGCAATGGTTTCCATGGGGAAATCAGTCACAATGATAAGTTATGTACCAGAGACAGCATCATTTTTACCCAACCATATGATCATGGGATTATATTGTGGCTTTTGCTATAAAAACAACAATGACAAATGGTGAACAAAGATAAGGGCCCTTGAAGGGGGCGGCTCACTGAGAACATCAGGTATGTCTATGCATTAAAATGCTCCTGGCGGACCTGTCAGCCTAATACAGTGTAGCTTAGTTTAAAGATAATTAAAAGCAGCACCGCAACAAGCCACCACCACTTCAGGTGCAACAGGTTAGACATTTTCCAATCACCATAATACCTGGGTACATACATGTTGGCATGTCTGCTCTATTTAAGCATATTGACAATGTTACACCACCCCCAAGAAACCAAATGGTGTCAGTCAACATGCCTCTTGTCCATGCCACTTCCCCCCCCAAAAAAAAAAAAAAATCCAACAAAACAAAAAAAACTAGTGGCTGGTGGGGGTAGCAGTGGGTGACTGACTCTTCTCATTGATCCTTACTGTTATGGGTTTGGCATCTTTTGCACAATGGACAGTCTGCAGATACTCATTTATCCCCTGAAATTTATTCTGACCGCTGAACATTCACCATCTGCTGTTAGTACTTCTGACAAATGTATCAGTGGCAGTGACACTGCTGAAGAGCTCCCTAAGGGTTTTGGGGAAAGTATGGACTGTGAAATTACTGGACCACCCGTTTTGGGCAGGATTAGTCTAATATGTATGTGGAAATTTCTCCTCTGTAATGTCACTAGAGATCTTCTGAGCGGTGACTGGCCGTAGAACAGGCCATTGTGTTGTTTGTTCATCCTCAGAAGCCTCTCACATTTGTATGTATATTTTGAATACTCTTAGAGGGGTCTCCCTAAGAGTGAAGGGTAATCCAGAAGTGGACCCCTTGCTCTCAGTGCCTAGGGAATTCAGCTGCACCTCACTGATGAGGCCCAACAAGGCCAAATGTACGTCTGGGGTTAGCTGGTGTTTCCGGGAAGAGGGGGACTTGCCTGTTATTTTGGAACTGGACCGCCCTTTTGAGCGGGATTAGTCTAATATGTACGTGGAAAGTTCTGCACTGTAATGACACTAGAGAGCTAAAACGTGATGCTTCTGAGAGGTAACTAGCCAAAGAACAGGCTATTGTGCTGTTTGTTCATCATCAGAAGCCTCTCACATTTTGTATGTATATTTTGAATACTCTTAGGGGGTCTCCCTAAGAGTGAAGGGCAATCCAGACATAGATCCCTTGTTCTCAGTGCCTAGGGAATCCAGCAGCACCTCACTGACAAGGCCCAAGAAGGCCGAAACATACTTCTGGGGTTAGCTGGTGTTGTCATGCAGAGGGGACTTCTCCATTATTTTGGAACGGGACCTCCCTTTTGGGCGGGATTAATCAAATATGTATGTGTATATTTCTTCTCTGTAATGGCACTAGAGAGCTAAAACGTGATGCTTCTGAGCAGCGACTAGCCAAAGAACAGGCCATTGTGTTGTTTGTTCGCCCTCAGAAGCCTCTCACATTTTGAATCTCTGTTTATCAACAAAAGCATGGATTATATCAGTGCTAGAAAAGGATAACCTTTTGCGTGCCAGTGGGGTACACAAAGCATTGCGGAACAATGCGTTTTGTACCCCTCTGGCATGCAAAAGGTTAAGAAGGAATGCCTCCATAAGAAACAAAAGAGAGATAAAAAAAAATAAATCTATAGTGAAGTATCATATTATCTCTATCATAAAGTCACAAGTGCTTGTGCTTATGTGCAAAATCAGATAACAGAACATGCAGTATTGCATAAAGATTGTGAAATGTGAACTCTCTGTAAACCTTTATACATATACAAATCACTTTTCATATGTACTGATATAACCACTAATGCAATAACCCCCCAAAAATTCATTGGTCTCACACTGTGAAAAAATCCATGTATAAGATATTAAAAACAAATATCCCACCTCCCACAAAAAAAGTCATTATCATGCTCGAGGAGCTCTGCAAATTCATTCTTCATATTCAACAATAAGTGTGATTACAACTCACAAAAAATACACGTACATGGAAGAGAGCTCCTCCCAAAATCCTCCACATTTCTATGTTTCTAGTTACCTCAAAATTACAAAATGAAGGTGATACCAGCACATAGTGCAAAATATAGAATGCAGTGTATCATATGCATAATGTGTCACTCTTTCTTCCTGTTAGTCCATTGGTCATCAGAAGTTCTTAGTTCCCCAGGTTTGCAGCCTTCAAAGTTGGTGGATTCCTTCCCGTTCATCCTCTCTAAGTTGCTGTTTGACATCACCTCCAGTCTCTTGGATGATGGCTCCTTCTCACTCAACACTTTTTTTATGTATTCCTGTTTGTGTGTATATTTTTATTTGCATCAACAGGTGTACTTAGCACTTTACATATAGTATAGAGGGGATCCAATAAGTTCAACAGTTAAGTGGCTATTTAGACAATTATCATACGGGGAACACCAGGTGAGCATACATTAGGATAGGAGGTCTCTGCCCCGTAGGGCTTACAATCTAAGTATAGTATTTGTGACATGCAAATACAATCAAGTAGATTAGAAATTGCAATTTATGTCAGTTCTTACAGTAGTGCTACATTTAAAAGGTGCTCTTTTAGCTTCAATTTGAAATTGTTGAGGGTTGAGGCTTGCTGGATGCTGGGTGGTAAGGCGTTCCAGAGGTAGTGATCAGCTAGGTAAAAAGCCTTCAGTTGCGATACAGTGACACAGGTTAAAGTAGCAGAGAGATGTCCACATTTTGTTGTGCTCAAAGGACATGCAGGTAAATGGTGGGGTATCAACAATGAAATATATTTTGGGGATGAGTGTTGGAGATCCTTGAAGGCAATGAGGAGGATTTTGAATGTTTTATGTTGCTTTATGGGAAGCCGTGACAATGATTTTTGCATTGTAAGGGAAAGTATTGTTCTGGAGGAGAGGAAGAGTGTTCTGGTGGCCAAGTTAAGAACCGAAGAGATATGGGTAGCAGGCAGACCAATAAGAGTTGCAGTATTTATTTTGAAAGCCTCAGTAATTGATGGTTAGTTGTGACCTTCTCTCTGCCTACCCTGACAAATCCTCTACAGAAACACAAGGGCAATGGAAGGCTTTTTTCTGAAGCATCTTCTACCTTGAGGAGGTAGCACAACTGCAAATAGTAAGCCTTTTCCTCTTTACAAACACAACAGACCAGCGCCTCCACTGGCCATAATAAGATACATATTGATCTGATAATTTGTAACAAGATAAACAGCTCATAACATGTTAAACTGCCATAATAGTGAAAAGCACATATTTTTATACTTATTTCAAATATACTCTCAAGATAGAGAGGTGAAATCCCAGAGAATACCAAATGCACCACAGCAGAGAAGTTCCTATTGTTTTAAACCCTTGAATGCTAGAGAGGTCAGCAATGCATTGTGAAGATATGTGTTGGAGACCTCTCTAACATTCAAGGGGGAAAACATCCATTTAGGTGGAATGTGCATAGAGAATCTGCAGGGGTAGTTTGTTACATATATATTCCTGGTAGAGACTGTGCATATGTTACAATGTATCTCGATTTATATTAAAGTTATTTGAAGCATACTTATCTTTATACATGCTGCATCCGGTTGGAAATGGCTCAACCAATGGATGTGGAGTGTGCTGACCAATAAGATGTCAGCACTCAATTTAAATACTGAATGGTTACGTGGCCACCATCCTATACTACAGCCCTTGATAAGGTTGGCAGAACACCAAAGAAAATGCTTTCTGCTTTGTATTTAGTGAGCACTCACTTGGTGCTGGCCCCAAACCCTGGTCCTCTGCTAGTATTTCCCTATTCATTTTGGTCTCTAGCCTGTTCTTTGCCTGTATCCCTATAGATATCCATTGTGTGTGGTCCAGAGTCATCTGTATCTAACAGCATCACACAGTAACAGATACATTCTGTGGGACTAATATGGATCTAGTAAAATGGACTACCTAGTCAGGAGCATACCGGAGCAGAGACGCATGGAATAGGAGGAAGGCAGCATCATGACCAGTAAGGGGGTCTGGAACTCCAAGATGCTTGTTGCCAATTTTGGCTATTGTGAGTGCACATTTGTCTGTTTGATATTTACATTGATTTAATAAACATATTATACTTAGATACATTTTCCCTTCTTTTATATGATTAATATTGTGGACAACAGGAGCTTCTGCGTACATTCTTGATTTTTGGAGTAAAAAGAGTTCCTGCTGGCCAGCTCCAAATCATTGACAGTCGTACTGTCAGCACTATCCATGACATTTTAATTTCAGACCATGTCCCAATCTCTTTGACACTAATAATCCAGGTACAACTATATACATCTTTTAACTGGCATATTTTGGCCTACATGTCCACATCAGAAGACTATGTTCAAGGCTTGAAATCAGCATGGGGGGAGTATTCCCATAACAATGACATACAGAAAACCAACTCAGTCCTCTTCTGGCAGTCATCAAAGGCAGTTATGAGAAGACATGTAATTTTGTAAAAGGCAAAAAGAAAAAGGGAAAAAGAATAACAATGTGAACTTTCTAAGGCATATAGCAGGTTCTTGAGAAATAACAACAGCTACACCAAATCTGCCAGATAAGCTTATGAGACCATTTTACATGAGGCAGCAAACATAAAATCAACTCTCAAACTTGTAAATGGTTTCAGGGCATGAACAAAAGTCCAGGGTCTTTGCTCTGCTGGTTAAGACAGCTAAAGGTAGGAACACCATAGCCAACATTCACAGGGACCACAGAGTCACCACCTACCAAACATCAATAAATAAATCTTTCTGTTCATGAAGAGACACAGACAATGCAACCCTAGGTATGGATTTTATTAATCTGGCAAAGTTGTCAGCTTTTATACCACAACAACAAGATGTCCTGAATTCCACAATTACAGAGACAGAGGTCAAGCACGTTATCTGTACCTCTAAGAAAGGTACATATCGCAGCCATGATAGTCTTCCAGCTGAATATATCAGATTACTTTCTGACAACATTATGAAATCACTTACATCCCTGTTTAACCAAATTATTTCTTCTAGCGCACTACCAGACAACTTCAAACTCTTCTGAATCGCAGGTCTCCCAAACCCAATAGAAAGCCCCAACTGGTCTCAGCCTTCCCAATTTCCTTATTAAATACTGTTTTAAGGTCTTCAATAAAATGTTGGCAAACAGTCTCAGACTTATAATTCCCACCTAATATCGCCAGATTGGCCAAGCTACATACACAGCAGATATTTGGTGAACAATGTACACAAAGCCACAGCTGTAATTGTCAGAGCTCAGAACTTTCCAGACAGCTCCACCATGTTGATGAGCCTTGAGATCAAAAAGGCTTTTGAGACCGTATTTTGGCAACATCTCTTTTGTCTTTAATTGCTGCAAAATTTTAGCACTACTTTCATAAATTATAATAAATTCATACAATACCATTAAGACGATTGTATCCACAACGAATATAAATTCCCCAGTTTACAATCTTTAAAGGGGTACCCTGTGTCCCCACTTCTCTTTAATTTGGCACTTGACCCACTACTACAAAATTACTCCCTTCAAGGGTATTTCTATTGGCAATAACATAATGAAGATTATCACCTTTGAGCATGATATGCAACTTTTCTTATGAAATCCAGACATTACAATTCCGCATTTTAAGTAAGTTGGGAGAATCTGGTGCCTTCATAACATCTTAGACAAAGAAGTAGCACTGTGCCTGGCTAATGGTCCAATACCTGAATGTAACAGCCCATTCAAGTGGTCACATTCTCTATTAAATACCTGGGCATCCACATTACCACATCATCAAAAGTATCCATAACCTCTACAGAAAAAAATATTGCATTGTTCCTGTCTACAGACTTTATGAACTATAAAAAAAACTCCCTTTAACTGTTATAGACAGACTAAATTTGATCAAATGATAACCTTTCCCTTGCTTTCTGTATATTATAGAAACTAGTTGAAGAGCCCGTTACACGGGCCACAGTGACACTGACAGCCGGTTGCGGGGCAGTCATGGTCAGTAGAGACTGCCCTCGCCGCGGCTGCCTTTGGAATGTCCAGCTCTGTATCAGTCTTGTCATGGGCAGTCTCTACTGTGCATGACTGCAGCATTACATACTTTCTAGCAAATTATTATATAGGATGCTTCCTTTATACATAACCAAACAAGACATAGACACAATACACAACAAATGCCACAGATTTATTTCAAACAATAAACATCCCAAAACAGGGTTTAAAAATTACAACCTAAAATAAATTCCGGCTTTGGCCTCCATGACCTTAAGCTTTATAACATTGTCAACCTGGCTTGATATGCCAAGTATGCTCACGTATCAATAAATATACGGTTTGGCAGAGAGACCAAAATTTCACATCATGGTAAATCTCAGATATATCCTGCATTCCCCTACAACTTAGATTCCAAAACACTGTTTATCCATTCTTCTCATTTTTAAAACTATAAAGTCCTGGCAATTTCAGATATCATTCAGTTTTTTGCCTTTAATTAAAAAGGTTGAATTTTAGCCCTGCATGTCAGATGATTGCTTCATTATATATGAGGAAAAAAGGATAGAAATAATAGTCCACTTCATAGACCCCACCACTCATACCCATTCCAAAATCTCCAAGAAAAATACAATACAGTTATCTCTGTTTTTTTTACCAGCTAAACGCTACATAACCACAGTACTCAGTGAAATCTAAGACAATCTAGGAAACAAACAGCCTTAACTGCTAGCTGAAATAAGCAAACTCTCCTCCTCACTCTACAACCAATCTGACAGCCAGTAGACTGTTTACCACAAACTGTAGGACTAAGGTCTTGGTTACTACATTCTCTGAACCCATCAATAGGTTCCCTATTCTCAAACTTTTGCAGGTGATTAAAATGCACCATGGCATCATCATTTCACAAAGTTCAATTCAAGCTACTGCACAGAGCTAATCTCTCCCCTTGCATAGAACACAGAATAGGACATTCTTCCACTAACCAATGTCCGAATGCAAAGAATCCAGAGCAAACATATGCATTAACTATGGAGATGCCCTCTTATATTTACTTTCTGTTTCAAGGTATTGCAATTTTTTTAACTTTATGTTTGGGATATCATATTAATTGATGACCTGGCTTTCATTATAGTAATACATATGTCACAATAGACATACCATGCCGCAGAACAAAGAAACTTATAGACAATCTACTTTTACTATCAAAGGCATCCTGGATGACTAATATCCTAGGTAGATAAAGTAACACGTTTCATTAGAATTTACTGGCTAATGGCATTTCAGGACAGACAGGGGTAAAGAGAAAATTCATGACTATATGGGAACCTTTTATACAAACAATGCCTAGAGCAAGTCAAAAACAATTTTATATAAGCTTTAAACATATGGTATGGATGGATGTGAAGGAGCTTCAAGGGTAGACTATTGATTATCCCTCACTACCCCCTATAGATCTGCACCACCATACACAAACTGATATACAGCAACACGTGACATTGCTGTTGAGCATGTGTCATGGCAGTGCATTAATGGCATTTAATTTGGAGCTGAGGTCTTACATTGAACATTTTCTTTTGGTTTGTTTTTCTTTTTCATTCGTGTTTTGTCTCATATTATTTTACTAAACCAAAAACTTGACAACTCTCGTTCACATATCGTCCACATATCCAAATGGAGGAATGGAGCTTTAATACTTACCCTCCTAGTAAAACAATGCTGTATTTTCAGGGACTATTCCCCAACCACTATGCGCATGGAATACAGGCAACAGTTAGCCTGGGACAGAGTGACTATTCCTGTATAATTATCCAATCTCTAATTCCCATTTAGCAATTGTTGGACTGTTTGGTGTAGGAACACTAATGCAGGACTTCACATCACAGAACTGATTTACTAAGTGTGTACTATGTATGTAAGTTTGCCTAGTAATAAAACATTTGTTAAAAAAAAAGACCTATTTCATTCAGTGGTCACCCCCTCCCCCCATTCTGTGGTTGGGTTGCTTCAGAATTTCACCTTTTTAGCATTTGTATCTATGTGAACAAGGGAGTCTCTCTTATGAATCTACACAAATATTATAGAGTAATGTGTTAAAGGAGCAGTAAACTTTTTTTTATGAAAACACATATTTTGCAGAGCATTCCCTGCTGAATAAAACAAGGTCACTCCCATCACTGTCAGATGTTTTATTCAAAATTTATAGCTGTTTAAATAATCAGGAAGTGAATTTACTGTGTTTACTTCCTGATAGTTCTAACTGACAGTGAATTTACTGTGTTTACTTCCTGATAGCTCTGACAGGAGGTGAGTTTACTGTGTTTACTTCCTGATAGTTCTAACTGACAGGAAGTGACAGGCAGTTTCTATCACATTCTATGGAGAACTGTATGTCTCTGACTTTTCTGACTTTCCTCTCCATTAGATTCTAACGGGAAATCTAATTAGAATTCGACCACTAGAGGGCACTGCTAATGTAAAAAACCATGGGTTTAAACTGTAATAACTCTGGAAATATAAATCTCTCGGCAGTGGGAGTACCATTATTTTACTCAATAGGAAAATCCCTACAATATTTATTTTTTTATAAAAAAAAGTTTACGTCTCCTTTAAGTTTTACATGCTCTTTTTTTCAAGTAAATTCATAAGAAGTTTATGACACCCAGTTTTCCTTAGTCTCTTTTGGATTTAAATGTTAATAAGACTGACAAAGTTGTTCTTGAGTTCAGAAGCATTTGTTCAATGGATCTTTTAAATCTTTGTTAATGGCATATTCAAATTTAAAAAAACATATCCATGTTATAGTAATACTCAACAATGCCATCTAACATTGATCAATAATGTCCAATGCATTTTTGAGAAACTTCCTATCATTGGAATGGAATTATGCTTTAGAAACAATAAATTGATGTTCCCAACAAATGTTCTTTACTCAATAGTCTATGATTTTTACATCATCTATTGACAAATGAGGCACTTACACAAACCATAAGATGATACATAAGAGGATGCCTTGAGGATCACTGACTTGATTAATCATTAAAATAATCCTTAATGGTGCATTGAAGTATAGTGATACATAGTAATCACACACTTCAATTTTATGTCTATCAAATAGGCTCCATCATGTTTGCTGTCAACCTCACTAATACCTAGCACCAAAACATCAGACTCAGAGATATTTATTACCAATTGTCTTGCAAGTTGACATCTCTATTTTTCATGTTGTTGTAACATTATTTTTTTTAATTTTCTGAGCACTGAAATTGAAGGGATAAGCACATTTGGAGTATAAGACATGTAACTGCCTTTTCATTGCTGACTTTACATCTTTGTTTTTCAGACTGTAAATAAGTGGGTTCAGCAAGGGAACAGCAGCTGTATTAAAGAGAGAGAACATTTTATGAGAATCCATGGTGTTTTCTGAAGGCGGTGTTAAATATAAGCAGTAGAGAGTCACATATAGAATAAAAACAACTGTGATGTGTGATGAACATGTATAGAATGCTTTGTGTCTCCCACTACCAGATTGTATCTTAAGTATAGCACGTATAATGAAGATATAAGGGGTGAAAGTCAAACTTAAGGGCAAGAGACCTGATACAAATACTCCTTCTGTGATAATCCAGAGCTTTAGTAGTGAGGTGTCACTGCAGGAAATTTTCATAAGTGGCACTACATCACAGAAGAAATGATTGATTTCATTGGATGTGTAACATGAGAAGTTTGCTAGTATAAATGTATGGGGTATAACTTCAACAAAACCCAACACCCAGCATACAATGGCCAACAAAGCACAGGACCTAGTGTTCATGACCAAGTGATAATGCAATGGATTACAAATGGCCACAAAACGATCCAAACTCATTGCAGCCAGTATTAACAATTCTGTGCATTCTAAGGCCATAAAGAAGTATACCTGAACTATGCATTCTGAAAAAGATAAGTGTTTATTTCCAGTGATGAATGATGCAAGGACTTTATGTAAAGTGACTGTTACAGAAAACATGTCTAGGATGGACAGGTTGCCCAGGAAGAAGTACATGGGACTGTGCAGTCTAGAGTCCATGCCTGCAAGTAAAAGAATGGTCATGTTACCTCCAATAGCGATAAGATAAATGAACAGAACCAAAAGGAAGATTGGAACCTGCAGTTTCGGGAGGTCTGAAATCCCTTTAATAATAAAATATATCACTTCA
Source organism: Rhinophrynus dorsalis (assembly GCA_037306005.1). Taxonomy (NCBI): domain Eukaryota; kingdom Metazoa; phylum Chordata; class Amphibia; order Anura; family Rhinophrynidae; genus Rhinophrynus; species Rhinophrynus dorsalis. The sequence goes on from CM074726.1 coordinate 174,324,188, forward strand.
GTATGATTTCCCTGCTCCATCTCCAAGAACACTATCGATTCTGGAAAAGAACAGTTAGAAACATTAACAAGCGCATTTCCAAATTTAAGTTTTTTTAACCATTCTATTAATAAAGGACTTAGAGCCACATCCTATATAATAATTCACTACAAAGTTTGTAACGACGCAGTCATGCTCAGTAGAGACTGCCAGTGAAGAGGCTGATACAGAGTGGGGCACTGCGAAGGAGCATCCAGCTCTGTATCAGCCGCGGAGTGGGCAGTCTCTATTGTGCATGACTGCCCCACAACCGGCTGGCAGTGGCACTGTGGCCCGCGTAACAGGCTCTTCAACTAGTTTATTGATAACTTGCTAATTCTAATCACTAGTTGTCAAGATATGCAAAAGAGTAGTAACAAATGTGTAAGTTCTTTTTTTTGTTTTTTTTTTTGTTTCAAAAGCTTTATCTGAAAAAGAAAAAAATTGGTACAGTATAACCAACACAAACAATACAATGTCATAATTAAGAAAATAATTCAGCATTGCAGTCATGCATTACAGCATATAAAGAGCACAGAGTGAAGGGAGAGGAATGCAATATTAACTTTGGGAGATTTCTGTGCAGGGGATATTGAAACGTTCAAATGTATGGTCCGCTCTCCTTGAAGGTCAAATCAGATAGTATACAGCAGTCGTGTATCAGGGGGTAAGATGCTGTTATATGCGTATTCCATATATGTGATGGAAAGGGAGGGTGGAAAGAGAGAAAAAAAAGCACCCCACACCCATGCCTAAGGGCAACCCAACCCAGCCTCATCCGAATCCCCCCCTTCCCACACGTAGGCCTCAACACTGAATACTCCAATGTGGTGATACGGACCCAGCTCCAGGCAAACTCGTACATTTCCACCATACACAGGCATAAAACAGTCCACTCCACCGTATATAGATACAAGTACGCTGAGGCCTAGTAGCAGGGTGTTGCCCACACAAACACCAATGATCCACAAGCACAAATAATACTACTATATTTAACGCCTTCTAAGCATACTGACATCCCATACAAACAAACGGATGAGAAGGAGGATATGAATAAAAATTCGGTTCTTTATTTCTTAAGGCACACAGCATAAAAAAGTGAGCAATTACAGGACTTACATACGATCACATTAATCCATTCCTAACGTGTTTACATATATGCGATGGAAATGGGGACGTGGAAAGAGACGGAAAAAAAAGCACCCCACACCCATGCCTAAGGACAACCCGACCCTGCTTCATCCCCATCCGAATCCCCCCTTCCCGCACGTAGGCCTCAACACTGAACAGTCCAAGGGGGCGGGGCCAATGCCCTATAACATCAAACCCCATCCGACCCAGACCAAAGAGCGGACAAATCACACCCAACACAAGGGCCATCCCTTGGAATGACTTACGAAGAGGAGTCCAAAAAGGAAGAGGGCATCAAGGTGGAATAAGGAAAATATGTCATTTCTATCAGCAATTTAGCTTCTAAGTGATAAATATTCTAAAACAAAGCATAAAAAGTACAATGTATGATTTTTTTGCACTATATTAAAATCCATTAAGAAGTGACAAATTATAAAGCAAAATAAAATAAACTTTTCAAAATCCATAAAATTAAAAAAAAATGAAAGATCAATCATAAGAGACAGTCTTAAGAAACATAATACTAAAGATTTTATCTATGCATTTTGCTAATGGATTATTACAATTGCTTTTATTTAAATAAACATATATAAAAATAAACATAAATATATAGTGTAGAAAAAAAGAAAAAAAATGGGCGCTCCTAGTGTAATATCATTGAAGTTGCTTTCATCAATTCCCTTCACCAGTTGTTAGCAATGTATTCATAAATGTAGTGTCCAGAATAGAACCTATGTGTTTTATGGAAATAGAGCAGGATAGATCTTTTTCTGCCCCAACTACTGTCTAGTCAGGTCTCTCCAAGTTCAGTCCTCAAAGGCCGCCAACAGTACAGGGTTTAAAGGGATAGTAAGGTTTCACAAAAACAGCATCTCCAATTAATCTTCATACTGTATGGGCCATGGAGAGTGCATTTCAATACTGTCAGAGTTGTAGTTCAAGAGTAATTGAATGATAAAGTGTCCCCCTCCCGCCCCTTTTACTTAGCGTAAGCCACCTCCCCTCATATGTGAAATCTGGTCTCTTGACCAGAGACCTCGCAGCAAGGGACAATCTTCTTACTGTGAATATAAGGAAAACCCTGCCCCCCCCTTGACAGGTTTTTCAGGTTTTCAGTTATGATCACTGAAGATTGTCCCTCTCTGTGATCCATCCAGACAGTCTTGCTGCTCTGAGGTGAGCAGTGTTACATCAGTAAAAGGGGTGGCAGGGGGATAATTTATCATTCAATTACTCTTGTACTACAACTCTGACATTATTGAATTAACACTCGCCATGGCCCAAATACCATGAAGATTAATTGGAGTGGCTTTTAATGTGAAACATTACTATCCCTTTAAGGATTAAGCACAGGTGAACTGATCAGTGGATCATTCATTATGACTGACTCACCTGTGCTTAATCAGGGACATCCTCATATCCTGGCCTCTTGGTGGCCCTTGAAGACTGAACTTGGGCAACCCTGGTCTAGGTGATCATCTACTACTTATGACTGTCTTCCAAAAGGGCCACTCCACAACACATCTGTCAGGAAGGACCATATGAAAACAAAAACACACAAGAGGGCACCCAATGGTGCCTGATAACCGACCAAATGATGAATGTACAAAAAAAATAATTAAAATACTCACAATCACGGTGGTGGTTGAAAGGGGACAAACACCACCTCACAACCAAGAAATGCTAGAAGAATGATAGAACAAGTCTGTGCTCAGGTATTCAGGTGAATTCTATGAAAAAAAACAGGTGCTGCTCCAAATCTTTGTTTTGTGATAAAAAAATATTGTAATATAAATACATGAAATACACTCAAAGGGTTAAGCGGCCGCTACCTCACTGCTCCACGCGATGCAGTTTTACGTCGCCTCAGTCATGCGCAGTAGAGACTGCCGAACATGTGTGGTTAACATCCTATATAATAATTCGCTAGGATGTTTGTCAGAAGCCGTCATGCTCAGTAGAGACTGCCGAACACGTGCAGTCTCTACTGCACATGACGGCTTCTGACAAACATCCTAGGGAATTATTATATATGATGTTAACCACACATTGATGTACAATTATAAATAATAATATCTGTAAAAGCTATATGGTAAGTTACACTATGTGGACTATATAATTATCTATTAGAAATCTTCCTTATGTATTTTTTTCTTTTAATTTTAGAGTTAAGCTTTCATTTACAATTTTACATGCCATGTATTTATATCATTTTTTTTTTTAATTTACATTAACCCCTTAATGACCCTGGATGTTACAGAATTCCGGGGTACCTGCGCAGCTGCAACCTGGAAACCTTTGCAAAAAAAAAAAAAAAAAATGACACGTGATCATTAACTGCCAGCCTCATACTGCATTGGATAGTCGTTAAGGGGTTAAATGTGTTCAAATTATTTAATATTGTTTTAAGAATTGTTCAATCTACCACATTAATATTATTATTCTTTAAACTGGACTTTTATTGGCTAACTAAAAAGATTTAAGATGCATGCTTTCAAGACCTCTTAGGTCTCTTCCTCAGGCATGCCTGAGGAAGAGACCTAAGAGGTCTTGAAAGCATGCATCTTAAGTCTGTTTAGTTAGCCAATAAAGGTATCAACAACTATAGTCACCTCCTCAATTTACAATTACACTCTGATTCATAGTCACTCTTTTTAAGTTGCATCGCTTGTGAGGACAATCATATCCATAGCCTGAATCTGTGAATAAAAGGAGAATATTGAAAACTATTGGCTTTGCTCAAACTTGGATTTTTCAGGTGCAATATAACAGTGGCCTGAAAATTTACAGTGGCGCTGTTGCTACACCATCCTATGGACAGCTCTGGTCCGTAGACCATAAATCTCCATAGGATGGTGTAGCAACAGCGTCACTGTAAATTTTCAGGCCACTGTGATATTGCATCTAAAAATATTCAAGTTTGAGCTGTTATAATTTTTTAATAAAATATCTCTCGGCAGTGGGAGTGTTTTATTCTGGGACATAGACCCTACAACATATATTTTTACATCTTAAGTATTACTATCCCTATAATATATTCTTCAACTTTATATATGTCTATCAGTTTAAATACATTTTATTGAACCCTTTGAGTGTCAGAAGGATACGTAACACATTGCAAAGCATGCTTGAGCACCCCTCTTGCACTCAAAAAGTTAACCACTTTTTTTCCTTTGAATGGGGACTCCTAGAGAGATCTTCTTATCAGCCTAGACAATATTAACCGTTTGAGTGCCAGAGGGGTACAACATTTGCAATGCTTTCCATACAGACCCAGTCTGACTAATCACTCTTACTTACTAAACTTTTCATTAAACCTTTATTATTTTCTTGCAAATCTGCATTCTTTCCAGGTCAGCTGCGTCTATGTTTAACCTTTTGAGTGCCAGAGAGTTATACCTTCCTGGCATTTAAAGGATTAAGTACAAAAGAGACAAAGGAGGGGTGCTCCTAGTGTAATATTTCCAAAGCAGTAAACATCACCACCATCAATATACTATACTCACAATATTTAGGATCACTAAATAGTGGTCAGCCAGACAAATGGAAGACTCACTACTGCCCCCACTCAGTCACTCCAGTAGTGGGTCCTGGATGCTGCTACCCAACGATGATCAGTGATCTCCAAAGTACCCCTGCCAGAAGAAACTAAAGAAATCCAGAAGGGGTGCAAAACCACTCTTATGATGATAATACTCTCAAGATACAGTCAAAGAAATTTCCGGTTGATCTCAATAACAATATATACTAGTTGAAGAGCCCATTACATGGGGCTTAGTGCCACTGGCAGCCGGTCGTGTTGCAGTCATGCTCACAGCTGATACAGAGCGGGACTCTCCTTCGGAGCTCCCCGTTATGTATCCGCCTTGACACTGGCAGTCTCTACTGTGCATGACTGTTGCGTTACACACGTTTTAGCAAATTATTATATAGGATATATATATATCCACCCTGCTACGGATAAACTTCTCCCTGGATCAAAAAAATCTCTAAATCGGAAATATACTGGAACCCAATTCAGTGTATCAAAAATGTATGTTTGTCAGAAGCCATCATGTGCAGTAGAGACTGCCTGAATGCACAGAATGCTGGGAGCACAGAATGCTGGGAGTTCTGTGCTGGGAGCATTCTGTGTGGAATGCTGGGAGTTCTGTGCTGATAGCATTCTGTGTGGAATGCTGGGAGTTCTGCGCTGGGAGCATTCTGTGCAGAATGCTGGGAGTTCTGTGCTGGGAGCATTCTGTGCGGAATGCTGGGAGTTCTGTGCTGAGAGCATTCTGTGCAGAATGCTGGGAGTTCTGTGCTGGGAGCATTCTGTGCAGAATCCTGGGAGTTCTGTGCTGGAAGCGTTCTGTGTGGAATGCTGGGAGTTCTGTGCTGGGAGCATTCTGTGCGGAATGCTGGGAGTTCTGTGCTGGGAGCATTCTGTGCGGAATGCTGGGAGTTCTGAGCTGGGAGCATTCTGTGCAGAATGCTGGGAGTTCTGAGCTGGGAGCATTCTGTGCAGAATCCTGGGAGTTCTGTGCTGGAAGCGTTCTGTGTGGAATGCTGGGAGTTCTGTGCTGGGAGCATTCTGTGCGGAATGCTGGGAGTTCTGTGCTGGGAGCATTCTGTGCTTTTTGGAAGTCTCTACAGTGCATGACTGCGTCGATGGCAGGACGCAGAGCAGGACCGGCCTCTTAACATCACCTTGGTCTGTGTACACGGGCTTTTACACTAGTACAAAATCAAAAATAAAAGTGACTCAGAGTAAGAAAGCCCAAACGCTAAACGCGTTTCAAAGCAGACACTTCTTTTTTAGTAGCAAAAGTTAGGGCAAAGATAACAACCTTTATGCTCAGTGTCACAATAAAAATCACAATTATCCACCCTCAGTTTCACAATAAAAATCATAATCACAGGTCGTGATAACTGCACTCCATATTTTAGGTATACTCTTTCCCCGCCAATATACCCCTTTTATACATCCGTTGACTGACATTGTATGTTATTGTGAAGCATTTGGCAACAAATACTCTTGAATATTTCTCAGAACAAATGTTTTAATGTATATGTAGAATGCTTCTTAATGCGACCCCTAATATTACACCAATCTATATGGAAGGAATCCTTGGGGTTATGCACTAAGGTGTGATAAAGAGGTGATAAAGTGGAGATGACTTCTCCATTGATATCACTTCTCCAGTTCCTGTTATCCTTTGGACCAATGCACTAAGATTTCTCCCACTTTGGACATCTTGTTGCATAGGCTTTATAGAATAACATAGGAACCGGTGAAGTTATCTCTGCGTTATCACCTCTTTATCACAACTTAGTGTATAACCTCACTGGTCGGCCTTTCATCTGCTCAATACTCTAATTTATCCAAATCATCCTGCAGACAAAACCATTGTGCTCTGCATTTATTCTTTTGATTGAAAAAGGTTTTATCGTCTTCAACATATTGCAATGCAATGCATTGGAGACCTCGCTAGCATTCAAGGGGTTAAAAGCCCCATTTAAATTCATGGTAATGTTTATTTGTTATTTATGGTGTAGTTGGTAATTGCTCCTGATCTACTTGGTACATAAGTATTTGTGAGCATTACACTTTTTTAGTAGTTTTAAAAATTTTACTGGTTAGTTGGTGGACAGTTTGGATGCAGCTGCAATAACTTGTGTTATAACACATCTACCCTCATCACAACTATCTGTGTGTTAAAAATAAACAACCTGTGCACATCAAAAAACAATCTACAGTCACGTATGTATATGTCACACATTGCTATAATAATGGCTAATAAAATCAGCAATTGCAGTAATATTAGATACATTTGTTGCAATCATGTGCAAACCTGAATTTATTGAAACACATGATTTGATTTCTATATATTACTCATGAGCAAGAGTTTATTTAACTGATTGACAGAGGGGTATGCAATGCATTTTGAAGTTGCTTATCCCTCTGGCAATCAAAGGGTTGAAACATTGATCTTGCAATTTATAGTGGAACAGATCAAGAATCACCAGTTTATCTACTTAGTGAATAAAATTGAACTCTACAGAATTCTGAAGATTGTAATACCATTTGTGACTATAAAAATATATTTTGATAATTGAGTCACTTCATAAGCAAAAATATGTGTCAAGTCAAAGCAACAAAATTAATTGGCGCAAGATGATTACTTACATGTCTGATTCATACATTGGCGTACATAATCACAGCATTTCCATGGACCAAAAATATGTTAATGAAATCCCATCCATGAGGTTTGTTCTGTATGAAGTTCTTCTGTGCATTTTTCTTTTGCATTATCGACAAAGTCTACTTTTGCTAAGTTTGTATAATTAGTAGACTTTTGTACATAAATTCATCTCTCACACTCCACAAATAGAATTCTAAAAATGTATAAATACTAGAAAACAGACATAAGGTATTACCTTGTTCATTAAATGATAATGAGGGATAATTTGGGACACAAAGTATGAAAGTGAGATCCCAGATAGACAATATTTGTGATCACGCTCAAATACAGAAGAAGAAACAAGCCCTTCATTAGCTGATATAATATATTAAGAAAACACTCATTACAAACAATATAAAATGAGGTTTACATATTCATTTTAGGGAATGACATGTTTAGTTTGGAGTTGTAGAAGACAAGCAATTGAAAACTCACATAAAGAAAACTTTTTACAGCCATGTTCACATAATTCCACCTATGCAGTCTTGGAATTTTGAGAATAACCACATCCTAGAATAAGAAGGCATGACAGTGACCGAGAAGTATCTTAATGCATTAATTTTCTCAGGTGAAGATCTTGGATTTTATTATGTTGCTGCACACTGGAGACAATGTCTACATGGAATCTGATGATCAGCAAGAGATATGGATGTAGACTGGGTTTTCATTCATGAGTAAAATGAAAGAAACTTTTCTTGTCAAGTACAGACTTTAGTTTATATGCAAGTGGAGCATTTCTGGGGCAAACTAACTTAACCAAAAGGAAAAAATACCCTCCCATTAGGTTTAATGGGGTTTCAGCTTCTTGAATGTTAGAAAGATCTCCAGTATAATGCATTGCAATGTATTAGAGGCCTTCCTAGCATTCAAGGTTTTAAAAGAAAAGAGTGGTGAAACGTTTACTTTTATTCCCCCTGGAATGTCTGTAAAATGGGAGAGATGTTTCCCCTTTCCCCAGAAGTCCCAGTAGAAAGGAAAATGGCAGCAAAACATACAGAAAGGGTTTGATGGGGTAACTTCCTGGAACGCACCCCTGCATGCACACAATTCACCTTTCATGTGTACTCACACACTTACATTCATATACGTGAACATTCACATACCAAAAAACCACACATAAACACATATAGTGACCTTGGCATAGAGGAGTTGAGTTTTGTAATTAAATCAACTCTGTAACCTGACATTGAGAGTAATACCTGTCCACAAAGCAGTGGCAAATGTTCAGTAAACCCCTCTAAGGAAAAACGTAATAAGAAACTGTTTGAGATTTCAAAAAGAAGAATATGAAAGTAACTGGGGAGGAATCAGTAATGCTGATGATGACCTAATTCCTGTATTGATGAAGTTGATCGAGAATATATCCTTCCATCATCCTCCCCTTCTTCTGATACAGACAAATTTGAAAGAGAGTGAGATGATGACATAGCCATAAACTTAGCTGAAACGAAAAAGTTAAATCTACCACCACTGAAAAGGTGAACGGTGCCTATTTATAAACTGTTTGAGATATCAATTGGAAAGTCTGACTATGGAAGTAAAGGTGCCTAAAAATGCACAATCATCCTGCCAGTCATCACCATAAGAAGTACTCATCAAAGGTAGAGTCAAGAATGTTTATGATGACCAGTGTTGCTGCTTACTCAACGAGTAGAGGTTGGACTTGGAAGAGGGTGATGATATAATGTAGGTTAGTTATGTGCACCTTGTAAGTACATCTTTTGGGTGCAAAAGATGTAGCACAACTGACACCTCCTGCTAGTACAATTGCAACATCAATCCCTTTTAGTAGTAGTAGTAGTAGTTGTAGTAGACTCTCAGGAACCACTCAGTATATGAACTCAACAGTATGGAGATACTACATTCATGATCCAAATGCTAAGCATGTTGCCATCTGTTGTCTGTTTAAGAAGCATGTGAGCAGGAGGAAAGCAGGATCCCATCTAGGCACATCCTCAATGATATCCCACCTTAAGCATAACTACAGGCCTGAATTTGAGAGATAACCATCAACATGTCAGAGGTACCATGATTAGCAGCTGCAGAAGCACTCCTAAAAGTTCATAGGGCTCTGGGGTACATAAAAGTAGTGCTGCAGATATGTCAGAGAGGTTGTCAAGATTTCCTTTATCTGCAATAACACTCATGGCTCCTGCTGTATTACAAATACAAAACACACTAGTGTATAACTCTGAGTTTGTTGTAGGCAGCGACAAGTTATAGAGTGTCCATACCTATCGCTGTCAGCCCACCACCTGCACTGCCACAAGTAATTTTGTTTAAGCAATAAAGTTACACTGTCTTTGCACTATGTACTGCCAATCTACACTTGCTGAGTTCTTAGGAAAGAGTCAAAGATGTCACAAAAATTATCACATAGTAGATAAGTGCAATGGCAAAGTTGCCATAATGTTGGCAGTTGTAAAGAACTGATGTTATGTGTTGTACCCTGTTGCAGGCATAACTCAAGACGTTTATTTTTCAAGGAAACAATCAGTTGGTTAGTAGTGTGGGAAAAGGGCTGGAAACCTCATCTGGCTAAAAAATTCACATGACAACTGGTACGTGGACAAGTGGCCAGAGTACAGACTATATGACTGTCACGTCACACTGAGTTTCCCAATTCCCTCCCACTAGTGGGCAACAACAGGTCACCACTAGTTTGGCCTCTGGCTCTGGCAGAAGTATTAACCTTTTGATTGACATATTTTGAAGGCCCCTCTGGCAGCAGTTAAAGGGAGGCAGAAAGGTATCCTATATCAGCTGCATCAAAGGAATAAAGTGTAGCAGTGGATGACTGACTATTTCAATGGGCCATTCACTGCCTTACATGAGCTTGGCATATTCTGAATGGTTGTAAGTGTAAAATGAAAGAAACTTTTCTTGTCAAGTACAGACTTTAGTTTATATGCAAGTGGAGCATTTCTGGGGCAAACTAACTTAACCAAAAGGAAAAAATACCCTTCCATTAGGTTTAATGGGGTTTCAGCTATTTGAATGTTAGAACGATCTCCAATATAATGCATTGCAATGTATTAGAGGCCTTCCTAGCATTCAAGGTTTTAAAAGAAAAGAGGGGTGAAACATTTACTTTTATTCCCCCTGAAATGTCTGTAAAATGGGAGAGCTGTTTCCCCTTTCCCCAGAAGTCCCAGTAGAAAGGAAAATGGCAGCAAAACATGTAGAAAAGGTTTGATGGGGTAACATCCTGGAACGCACCCCTGCATGCACACAATTCACCTTTCATGTGTACTCACACACTTACATTCATATACGTGAACATTCACATACAAAAAAAACACACATAAACACATATAGTGACGTTGGCATCGAGGAGTTGAGTTTTGTAATTAAATCAACTCTGTAACCTGACATTGAGAGTAATACCTGTCCAGAAAGTAGTAGCAAATGTTCTGTAAACCCCTCTAAGGAAAAAACGTAATAAGAAACTGAGATTTCAAAAAGAAGAATATGAAAGTTAGCGGGGAGGAATCAGTAATGCTGATGATGACCTAATTCCTGTATAGATGAAGATGATCGAGAATATATCCTTCCATCATCCTCCCCTTCTTCTGATACAGACAAATTTGAGAGAGAGTGAGATGATGACATAGCCATAAACGTAGCTGAAATGAAAAAGTTCAATCTACCACCACTGAAAAGGTGAACGGTGCCTATATATAAACTGTTTGAGATATCAATTGGAAAGTCTGACTATGGTAAAGGTGCCAAAAAATGCACAATCATCCTTCCAGTCATCACCATAAGAAGTACTCATCAAAGGTAGAGTCAAGAATGTTTATGATGACCAGTGTTGCTGCTTACTCAACGAGTAGAGGTTGGACTTGGAAGAGGGTGATGATATAATGTAGGTTAGTAATGTGCACCTTGTAAGTACATCTTTTGGATGCAAAAGATGTAGCACAACTGACACCTCCTGCTAGTACAATTGCAACATCAATCTCTTGTAGTAGTAGTAGTAGTAGTAGTTGTAGTAGACTCTCAGGAACCACTCAGTCTATGAACTCAACAGTATGGCGATACTACATTCATGATCCAAAAGCTAAGCATGTTGCCATCTGTTGTGTGTTTAAGATGCATGTGAGCAGGAGGAAAGCAGGATCCCATCTAGGCACATCCTCAATGATATCCCACCTTAAGCATAACTACAGGCCTGAATTTGAGAGATAACCATCAACATGTCAGAGGTACCATGATTAGCAGCTGTAGAAGCACTCCTAAAAGTTCATAGGGCTCTGGGGTACATAAAAGTAGTGCTGCAGATATGTCAGAGAGGTTGTCAAGATTTCCTTTATCTGCAATAACACTCATGGCTCCTGCTGTATTACAAATACAAAACACACTGGTTTATGACTGAATTTGTTGTAGGCAGCGACAAGTTATAGAGTGTCCATACCTATCGCTGTCAGCCCACCACCTGCACTGCCACAAGTAATTTTGTGTAAGCAATAAAGTTACACTGTCTTTGCACTATGTACTGCCAATCTACACTTGCTGAGTTCTTAGGAAAGAGTCAAAGATGTCACAACAATTATCACATAGTAGATAAGTGCAATGGCAAAGTTGCCATAATGTTGGCAGTTGTAAAGGACTGATGTTATGTGTTGTACCCTGTTGCAGGCATATCTCAAGACGTTTATTTTCCAAGGAAACAAGCAGGTGTTTAGTATTGTGGGAAAAGGGCTGGAAACCTCATCTGGCTAAAAAATTCACATGGCAACTGGTATGTGGACAAGTGGCCAGAGTACAGACTATATGACTGTCACGTCACACTGAGTTTCCCAATTCCCTCTCACTAGTGGGCAACAACAGGTCACCACTAGTTTGGCCTCTGGCTCTGGCAAAAGTATTAACCTTTTGATTGACATGTTTTGAAGGCCCCTCTGGCAGCAGTTAAGGGGAGGCAGAAAGGTATCCTATATCAGCTGCATCAAAGGAATAAAGTGTAGCAGTGGATGACTGACATTTTCAATGGGCGATTCACCGCCTTACATGAGCTTGGCATATTCTGAATGGTTGTAAATAGGTATGGGTGAAAATTTTCATCTCAAAAGAAAAACAGGCTAAATGTTACTTTTCACCAAGCTCAAAGTTTTTTGTGAAAAGTGGATAGAATCTCCTCAGATGCCACTTGAAGCCCTCTTGAGATTATCTTCCACCACACTGGCATGTGTGGTCAGCGTACCACACAGTGTGCAACGGGTGGACATGAACTGCCACATCCTGACTTCTACTGAATGGCTATGAGGTGGTGAGGGAGGTAAAGATGAAGGAGGTGGATCGCCAGAAGATGTAGTTACATGATCTTCCTGTGCATGGAACCGAGGCCAAGAACGTAATGGCGAACCAGGTGTTTTACCCGCCATCTAACTTTCAGACTCTTGCTGGGTTTCTCTATTCTTCTTCATCTTTGATTTCTGCCTCGACTCTTGTTGCATTTGAGGAAAGTCAAGTGAAACAGCGATAGTAGTGTAGCAGTGCTTGATTTCTTTGGTGGGGGTTTGGCTTTAACATATTACACATAAATGTCGTTACGTCTGTGTTTCATGTGTATTATCAAGGTGGTTGTTCCAAGATGCGTTCCCTCTTTTCCCCTGATTTATCACAAATCGTGCACAGTGCTGTCGCTGATGACTGCACTGTGCCTGCCCCAAGGGAATAATAGTCCCACACCCAGGATTTCAGAGGGGTGGTGAAAGGTGGAGAAGAATGGTCTCTTTCTTCTTTGCCTCCATGTTCCCCTTCACTGTCTTGGGCAGAGGATAATGTTGCTGCTACTGCCTCAGAATCAGCACTGCAACTAGGTCCAGGAGTATTGCTGGCAAGTGGAACCTGTCCTAGTCCCACATCACTGGACCCTATTCCCACTGTGTCCACTTTGGACTGTGGCACGCTGTCACGGTTTGTTACTGTTTGTAATAGAATACTCAGACAGTTAGGTAAGGTTAAAAGCTTTATTGAAAATAATGTACAATAACCCCACTCAGGTCCAGATAAGGTGCGTACCAAGTACTTTCCAGATCTGATGCAGGTCAGGGAAATACTATAAACACTGAAATAGTCAGCAAACAAGTATAGTGATCTTGGACTTGTAGGCAGATTCTCAGCAAGGTACAGGAACAATAATATCCTCAACAGTCCCACAACGCAATAGGTGGCACAGGTGATGGGTGACTGAAGGGCAATCCCTAGTGAACTAGGGTTCACGTGGGTAACACTGGCAAAACACTGGCAGAGAACTGACCCTAGGAGAGTAGGGTAGACTGAGGCAACATGGGCAGGACTCTGGCAGTAACGGGACCCTAGCACGCTAGGGTTAACTGGGGAAAGACCGGCAGGACTCTGGCAGTAACGGGACCCTAACACGCTAGAGTTAACTGAGGCAACACGGGCAGGACTCTGGCAGTAACGGGACCCTAGCACGCTAGGGTTAACTGAGGCAACACAGGCAGGACTCTGGCAGTAACGGGACCCTAGAATGCTAGGGTTAACTGATGCAACACAGGCAGTACTCTGGCAACAACAAAGCCCTAAAGCATTAGGATTAACGGAGGCAACACCGCATGGACTCAGGCATCGACTAGGCCCTAGCACTCTAGGGTTAATGGAGGCAACTCGGCAGTGGTACGTATAGTGACTGAACCCTAGTACACTAGGGTGAGCGGAGGTAACGGAGACCAGACTCAGGCAATGAAGGAACCCTAGCATGCTAGGGTTAACTGAGACAACAGACACCAGATGCTAGCGATGTAATGACCCTAAGTCACTAGGGTTAACTGAGGCAACACAGGCAACAGTGTGGCATTGGCTGGACCCAGGTATTAAAGTGTTACCGGAGGCAACACAGACACTGGTGAGTACAGGGACTCCCACCCACTTCTGGAGACAGCAGGAGCGGCAAGCGAGCGGGAGAATGGCACGTAAAGTAACCGGTCCTGGACCGGTGTTTCCCCGTATAGTAGATGGAGGTAATAGACTAGTCCAGTAATTGATGGAACTAGCAGCACTACCAGGTCGGCACACACGGACTTCACAGCCAGTCAGGAGGACCACCAACACTAGCCCAGCCAGATCGGTGTAACGGATAGTCAGCCAGTCCTGGTCAGAAACGGAATCAGATACTCAGCCACGCTGGTTCAGTACACAAGGAGCTAGTCAGCCAGTCCAGTCAGTAACAGAATCAGATACTCAGCCAAGCCAGATCGGTGTTACGGTTTAGTACGCTCAGAAACGGAAGGTTTTGGTAAAACACAGTTTTATTTGCACACAAGGAATAACAGTAACCCTCGCGGGTCCAGCATACAGATAGATAGTAAACTGACACAGGACAGGTTACAATGATATGATTAACCCACACGGGTCCAGTATGTAGATACAATATGCAATACTGACACAGGTCAGGTAAATCACATACGATACAGCGTAAATATGACAGTGATATTTATGAGGCCCAACGTAGCTCTCTACGCAGAGAGTAACAATAACGACTGGAATCACAAGGAACTGGTGAAGCCAGAGTAGAACTGGCTAAGGCACCATAGGAGGAAGGCTGCCAAAATGAACGCCCACCGGAGACTGCAAGGATATCGTGAGCCCGTGCTTAGTGCCTTAAGGAATAACGTATGCCATGCTGAGACTACTAATACTGATACAAATGCCTAGCACTGCCCCTCAAGGGGTTAACGAACACTCCGGTCTGCAGATGGGAAATAGCCTGAGGCCCCCAACTGAATCCAACCTCAGAGGCAGCAGTAACAGACCAAGCGAATGTGGTTCAACCGGAATCTACCGGGAAGTAGCACAGGCACTAAGAGCGAGCGGATCACAGACTGGACTACTGTAAGGAACTGAGGCTAGCGGCCAAACAGCAGAAGCAGGATGACTAGCAAGCAGGAATAGTAAACAAGAGCAGGAACTTCAACCCAGCCGGGTCGGTACACAGAGCAGGATCACCAGTCAAGCCGGGTCGGTACACTGAGCAGGAACGTCAGCCAGGCCGGGTCAATACACGAAGCAGGAACATCAGCCAATCTGGATTGGTACACAAAGCAGGAACATCAGCCAGTCCGGGTCGGTACACAAAGCAGGAACGGTAAACAGGCAGAGTAGTCAGACAGTCCGGGTCATACACTAGTATCATATGAGAGTAACAGAACAAGCGCTAGGCAATGGATACACCACGAAAGGGCAGTGCTTAAGTGACAGTCCAAGGTATTTAAAGGCTGTCACTGGGAGGAGCAAAGACAGCGTAGACAATAAAAAGATATCAGGAAGTAAACATGTCAAAATGTCGCCGGTATCACGGGCACCATGATAATCGGTACACAAGGAGTTAGTCAGCCAGTCTTAGTCGGTAACGGAATCGGATACTCAGCCAGGCCAGTTCGATACACAAGGAGTTAGTCAGCCAGTCCAAGTCAGCAACGGGATCGGATCACAGGAGCGTCAGGCACAAGTGTAGTCAGGCGGGCCGGGTCATATACGGAAACAGGAAACAATAACAACTAGTCGCTAGATACGGGTACACCATGAAAGGGCACCGGTATAGTGACAGGAGGGCATATTTAAAGGCAAGCTCTGGGAGGAGCAATAACCCAGAGCCAATAAGAGCACAGCCAGTGTAAACCAGGAAGTAAGAATGTCGCTCAAGGATCACGGGCACCGTAATACACGCTAGCCTGCTCCTCAGCATCCTGCTGCCCTTGCAACTCAGCAGCAGCAGGAATTACAGCAGCAGCAAAGACCACAAATTCCAAAATCTCACGGCTGGTGGTGGTGGTGGTGCCCATCCCCATCCCTGTCTCCCATTCCTTCTTGTTTTGGGCTAAAAAGGCCCCCATTTTCTCCACAGTCATCACTACCAACACTAGTCCCTCCCTGTTGCTGCTGCTCTATTACAGATGTCTCACCAGTTGGAGTAGGTGATAAGAAATGTGACAGAAGTTCTCCTAATGTCACACTTGCCATATCTTGCTGAACTGAAGAAGGCAGACTGTCAGCACTAGCAGCAGGCACAGGATGCCAATATGTGTTCCTTGTGGTGGTGGTATTATTGCTGCTAGGCAACAATTCTGCCTTCTTCAGGATCATGTTCCATCTGGACAATGATTCCCAGGGTCAGGGAATTGTTGTGGGCTCCCTTGACTGCTTGTCTGGCCACTCTGCTTTAATTCCCCTACCACCTCAGCATCAGCAGGAGGATCTACTGTGGTAACTCTAGTCCGGCCAGTTGCTTCACCATCAATGTTACTACTACTAACACCAACTACATCAATTTCAGTCACTGAGACTTCCTCCTCACTAGCAGGATGATCACCCCTCCCTCACTCCTAACCCTGTGAGTCTGTAGCTGCTGGATCTTCTTAGTAGTAGTAGTGGCAGGACTGCTTGGGAATGGCAAGTTTGACTTAGGGTCCCCTGATGTCACAACTGGCATCATCACCTCCCTCCTGAGAATCATAAGACTCCCTGGCTGGCACAGCACTGGCAGCATACACAAGTAGCTGACTTGTTCTGCTCACACTGCTACCCTCCTCTTCCTCTGCCCGTGACACAAATTTTCCCTAGGGGTTATGTTGTAGGACTGGCCATCATTTGGTCTGGTGAATCAGGGCATCCAGACCGTTTAGTGTTGGTAATGGTCACTTCCTCCTCCTCAGACTCACTGGATGCATAACAGTCCTTCCAGCTCCTCCTTTTATTAGTACTTAAGGTGCCCATAGTGATAGCAAACACAATGACCCTCTGCTACCTCCATATTTCACAATTTTGCAAAGTACAAGAGCCTAGCACCATCTGCCTTTATGTAGCTGCTTGTATTGTGTTTCACTTCCTGGAAAACATCACATTTTTATAGTAAAAAGGCAAAAAAATATGTGAGTAAAGGGGCAAAAAGTTTATAGTCATTGAAAAAATGTCAAAAACTATTGACAATGGGTGAAAATGATGAAGATTTTAAATGCTTTATTTAAAGCGGATTTTCCCACGAAAAAGCGGATAGCGATGTGGTTTACCTGTTGTCTGTGTAAGAAGCATATGATCAGGGGGAAGATGGCTCACACCTAGGCACCTCCTCATTGAGATCCCAACTGAAGCACAAACACAAGTCTGAATGGGAGACACACCATCAGGTCAGGGTGCCTGAATTAGCAGCAGCAGAAGTACTCCTAAACATTCCCTGCAGCATTCGACAGAGTCGACCATACCCTTCTCTTCCAGGTTCTCCAATCACTTGGCGTCTGCGGCCTGGCACATTTCTGGCTTCTAACCTATCTCTCTCAACGCTCTTTCTCTGTGACATGCACTAACACTTCCTCACCTCCAATCCCCCTCTCAGTAGGTGTACCCCAAGGCTCTGTTCTGGGACCTCTTCTCTTTTCTCTGTATACACTCTCTCTGGGGCAACTGATAAAATCCTTTGCCTTTAACTACCATCTCTATGCAGACGATACGCAAATATATCTCTCCGCACCCTCAATATCACCTGAAATACAGCAGCAGGTCTCTTCCTGGATGGTTCATCGTCGCTTAAAACTTAACAAGTCCAAGACTGAGCTCCTTATCTTCCCTCCTAAATCCTGCACAACACCTCCATTTTCTATACCAGTCGCTTCTTTCTTCAGAATATAGCAAAAATCCGGCCATTCCTCTCTCACTCTATAACAGAAACCCTCATGCATGCTCTTATCCTTTCTTGGCTGGATTACTGCAAATCTTTACTTATTGGTATTCCTACTAACCATTTTGCTCCTCTTCAATCAGTTCTTAATTCAGCCACCAGAATACTCTTCCTCTCATCCAGAACAGTACTCACCCCACCACTCTTAAAATCACTGTCATGGCTTCCCATAAAGCAGCGGATCACATACAAAATCCTTCTCATTACCTTCAAGACTCTCCATGACTTGTCCCTGCCTTATATTTCATCTGTGATATCCCGCCATATTCCTGCACGTCCACTACGCAGCACACATGGTGGACGACTCTCTGCCCCTTTAACCACTATCACTGTTTCATGATTGAAAGCTTTCTCACTTGCTGCCCCCTACGTCTGGAACTCCCTACCACCCAGTATTCACCAAGCATCAACCCTCAACAACTTTAAATCAAAGCTAAAAGAGCATCTTTTATCTCTAGCAACAGCGTAATATGGAAAAATTATCATTATCAAACACTGTACTTCCTCCTCTACCAGCTTGTATCTGTATGTCACCCATCCTATACTTAGATTGTAAGCTCTACGGGGCAGGGACCTCTTATCCTAATGTATACTCACCTGTTGTTCCCCTTATGACTGCCTATATAAGCACTTAATCACTGCACTTATTGTACCCCTTCTATATTAAATGTAATCTGTAAAGTGCCAAGTACACTGGTTGGCGTTATATAAATAAAAATACACAATACAATACAATACTTCTATTATGTACCCCAGAGCCCCGGGAACATTTAGAAATAACTTCTGCTGCTGCTAATTGTGGCACCACTGACCTGTTGATGGTGTGTCTCCCAGTCAGACTTGTGGTTGTGCTTCTGGTGGGATCTCATTGAGGAGATGCCTAGATGTGAGCCTGCTTTCCCCCTGCTCACAAGTTTCTAGCTTTTGGACAGTGAGTGAGGTATCTCCATACTGAGGATTTCATAGACTGTGGGGTTCTTGAGAGGCTGCCACTGCTGTGGCTATATGTTGCTGCAATTGTACTAGTACTAGGTGTCACAGGTGCTTCACTTACAACAGCAGCAGAGGTACTCATAGCTAAGGCTGTAGATACTGATAACCTCTGTTGTTGCTGATTACTCAACGCTATTAGTTTGTGTGCATGAGTGGGATGATGCTGGTGATGACTGACACAATGACTATGTATTTTTTTGCCTCTTTGCTTGTCCAGGGTCAGACTTTCCAATTGTTTTCTCAAACAGACAGGCACATTGGTCCTTTTCAGTGGTGGAAGATTGAGCCTTTGCCTTTCAACCAACTTTCTGGCCATGTGATCATCTCTCTCACTCTCAACTTCATCTGTATCAGAAGAAGAGGAGGCTGCTGGAGTGATATATTCTACATCTACATCATCAGTATCAGTAATTAGGTCATCTTCAGCATCAAACGCTGCTTCTTTCCCACTACTTTTATATTTTTCTGGGTTTTTAGAGGTCTCAAACAATTTCCTTTTACTTTTCCCCTTTGAGGGGTTTTCAAATCATTCACTACTACTTTCAGGACAGTTGTTTTTGTGCTTGTTTGTCTTACTGTCAGATGCAGCAGTTGTTTAAGCTGCTAAACCTTCTTGCATTATGCCATGAACACTGTAATGTGACTCATGCCATCTTCAGTGTTTTTAGATGCTTTATTAATAGTCTTGGTACTTTTGGTGGTGGAACTCTTTGTGAGACTTTGTCAAACTGAATCCTCCTCGAGAGAAGACGGTTTGTCATAATGTATTGCACACGCTGCAGCAACCATGGCTGCAGTCAGTTTTTGGACTACCACTTTACTCACATGTCGTGGCACTACTCCTACTCCTTTCACCTTATTACAGTGACGTACACAATAGAACTGAGTATGTGTTCTGTTTTGTTTTTTTTTAAATTACTCCCTTTCTTCTAGTATCAGTCTGCCCCAGCCATAGATCATGCCAGGGTCTCAGTTTTAGTATCTCCTGTCAAACATTATTTATTTATTTATTGTCA
This sequence comes from Rhinophrynus dorsalis, assembly GCA_037306005.1. Classification (NCBI taxonomy): domain Eukaryota; kingdom Metazoa; phylum Chordata; class Amphibia; order Anura; family Rhinophrynidae; genus Rhinophrynus; species Rhinophrynus dorsalis. The sequence continues at coordinate 174,344,269 of CM074726.1, forward strand.
CTAGTGATGAGCGAGCACCCCAATGCTCGGGTGTTCGGGTGCTCTGACCGAGCACCCCCGGAGGCTCGAGTGCTCGGCCGAGCACCCGAGCCCCATTGAAGTCAATGGGAGGACTCGAGCATTACACCAGGCACCCCCTGCTCTGATGAGGGGAGGGTGTCTGGTCCATAGGAAAAGGGAAGAAAATGATGGAAACACCACAGAAATGGTTCAGGGACAGCATAGGGAGGATGTCTGGATGCATCTTGGACTCCAACATTGCTGCTGGGAACGATCTTTCGCCCGTAGTACGCCATTTTTACAGACTGACCGTAAAACACACAAAAAGGAAAATAAAAACGACTTTAGGCGAAAAATTGTTACCAAACAATATTTGCTGTATATTTACTTGTATATCATCTGCAAATTCTCCCAAAAATTTCCTCGATTTTTCTGAACTGAGGCCATGATTAAGAGGGAAACGTGCGCAGAGGCAAATTCTCCCAAAAATTTCCTTGATTTTTCTGAACTGAGGCCATGATTAAGAGGGAAACGTGCGCAGAGGCAAATTCTCCCAAAAATTTCCTTGATTTTATTGAACTGAGGCCATTATTAAGAGGGAAACGTGCGCAAAGGCAAATTCTCCCAAAAATTTCCTTGATTTTTCTGAACTGGGGCCATGATTAAGAGGGAAACGTGCGCTGAGCCGACCATCTAAAACATTATGGGTGAGGGTCTACTGCGGAGCTGACCATCCTAAACATTATATGCGAAGGCCCGCTAGTGAGCTGACGCTATAAATCATTATATGAGAGGGCCCGCTAGAGAGCTGACCCAATAAAACATTATATAAGAAGGCCCGCTGGTGAGCTGACCTATACCAAAAGTTGTCAAACAGGGCCCGCTGGTGAGCTGGCCCTATATAAAAATTATATCACAGGGCCCGCTGGTGAGCTGGCCCTATATAAAAATTATAGCACAGGGCATATGGAAGAGGAGGAGGAGGATGAGAAGATTAAGAGTCAACCATATACCCGTTTTTTGGGTGGAAGGGGTGAATGGGAATACAGAGTATTCCCATCATTGTAAATAACATATATAAAGTGAGTTTATGTTCCCCCAGGGCTTTCCTCCAGTGGAGTGGAGAAGTCAGGGGAAATCCAGGCCTTGTTCATTTTTATAAGTATCAACCTATCAGCATTGTCGGTGGAAAGGCGGATACGCTTATCTGTTATGATGACACCAGCAGCACTAAATACCCGCTCAGACAGAACGCTGGCGGCAGGGCAGGCCAGCACCTCCAAGGCGTAGAGTGCCAGTTCATACCACGTGTCCAGCTTGGACACCCAGTAGTTGTAAGGCACAGAGGGATCATTGAGGACGCTGACACGGTCTGCTACGTACTCCTTCACCATCTTCCAAAACTTTTCCCTCCTTGTGACACTAGGCTGCGCATCAGGGTGAGGGTGCTGGCGGGGTGTCATGAAGGTGTCCCACGCCTTGGAGAGTGTTGCCCTGCCTTTCTCGGAACTGCTGTGTGCTCCCCTTTTCTCCCCTTCTCGGTTGGCCAAGGTAGCACGTACTCTGCCGCCAGTGTTGTCAGATGGAAAATTTTGGAGCAATTTTTCAACAAGAACCTTCTGGTATTGCACCATTTTGCTTGTCCTCTCCACCGGAGGAATGAGAGATGAGAAATTCTCTTTGTAGCGGGGGTCCAGAAGGGTGAACACCCAGTAATCCGCGTTGTCTAAAATGCGTATAACGCGTGGGTCACGGGAAAGGCAGCCTAACATAAAGTCAGCCATGTGTGCCAGAGTACCAACAGTCAAGATTTCGCTGTCCTCACCAGGAGGATGACTCTCAATCTCCTCATCCTCTTCCTCCTCTTCTGCCCACCCACGCTGAAGAGATGGAACTAAAGTTCCATGGCTACCCTCTGTAGCGGAGGCAACCATGTCTTCCTCCTCCTCCTCCTCCTCCTCCGCCTCCTCCAATTGTCGCTGAGAAGACGAAGTGAGGGTGCTCTGGCTATCACCTTGTGTAAGCTCTTCCTCCCGCATTTCCACCTCTTCCACATGCAAAGCGTCAGTTTTAATTGTGAGCAGCGAGCGTTTCAGTAGACACAGAAGTGGGATGGTTACACTGATAATAGCGTTATCGCCGCTCACCATCTGTGTCGATTCCTCAAAATTGAGTAAAACCTCACAGAGGTCTGACATCCATTCCCACTCCTCACTTCTGATTACAGGAAGTTGAACGGAGAGGCGACGACCGTGTAACAGCTGGTACTCCACTACTGCCCTCTGCTGCTCACAAAGCCGGGCCAACATGTGGAAGGTGGAGTTCCAGCGCGTGCTCACGTCACACAGCAGCCGGTGAGCTGGCAATTGTAAGCGCTGCTGCAGCTTCAACAGGCCGGCTGAAGCTGTAGATGACTTACGGAAATGTGCACACACGCAGCGCACCTTGGTCAAGAGATCATGCACATTGGGGTAGGTTTTTAGAAATCGCTGAACCACTAAATTAAATACATGCGCTAGGCATGGTACGTGTGTGAGCTTGCCGAGCTCCAAAGCCGCCACCAAGTTACGCCCATTATCACACACAACCATGCCTGGTTGCAGGTTGAGTGGCGAGAGCCACTGCTCGGTCTGGTGACTAATCCCCTGCAACAGCTCTGAGGCCGTGTGCTGTTTGTCCCCAAGGCAGATCAGCTTCAGCACGGCCTGTTGACGCTTCCCCACTGCAGTGCTACACTGCTTCCAGCTACTGGCTGATGGGGGAGTGGCGCTGCGTGTAGAGAATTCGGAGGTGGAAACGGAGGAGGAGGAGCCAATAACGTAGGTGCTGGCGGAAACCCTGATGGAGGTAGGGCCCGCAATCCTCGGCGTGGGTAGCACCCGTGCCATCCCAGGGTCCGAGTCGCTCCCAGCCTCCACGACATTCACCCAGTGTGCCGTCAGGGAAATATAGCGTCCCTGGCCACAAGCACTTGTCCATGTGTCAGTCGTTAAGTGGACCTTCCCAGTAACTGCGTTGGTCAGGGCACGGGTGATGTTACGGGACACATGGTGGTGTAATGCGGGGATGGCACACCGGGAAAAGTAGTGGCGGCTGGGGACCGCGTACCGAGGGACAGCTGCTGCCATCAGGCTGCGGAAGGACTCAGTCTCCACAAGCCTAAATGGCAGCATTTCGATGGCCAGTAATTTGGAAAGGTGTGAGGTTAGTGCTATGGCCTGTGGGTGGGTGGCTGGGTATTTTCGCTTGCGCTCAAATGCCTGGGGTAACGACATTTGGACGCTGTGCTGGGACAGGGAAGTGGATGTGGTCGCTGATGGTTCTTCAGATGGGACAGGTGTAGGGCGGGAGGTATGCGGGCCTGCGCCTTCCTCAGGCGATTGGCCGGCACCGAAAACAGGGGAAGAGGAGGCAGTGGTGTGGCCTGCAGACACAGATGGGCGATCCAGGCGTTCCTCCCACTTATTACGGTGCTTGGATGCCATGTGTCGGATCATGCTGGTGGTGGTGAGGTTTCTAGTGTTCATGCCTCGGCTCATTCTGGTGTGGCACAGGTTGCAAACTACAATTCTTTTGTCGTCCGCACTTTCCTTAAAAAAACGCCATACCGCGGAACACCTACCCCTTGGCAAGGGAGATTTACGCAAGGGGGTGCTCCGTGGAACATTTGCGGGCCGGTTTGGTGCGGTCCGCCTTCTTTCTGTAGCCACACCACTGCCTCTTCCAGCCTGTTGCGGTGCTGCAGATGGCTCACCCTCAGGACTGCTGTCATCGCTCGGCTCTACACCTTCCCAGGTGGGGTCAGTCACCTCATCGTCCACCAAGTCCTCCTCCACTTCCTCACTCTGATCATCCTCCTCATGTCTTGATCCCACCACATACTCAGTCATTGACAACTGTATAACATCCTCCTCAACAAGGTCTTGAGACAGTAATAGTGGTTGATTTAATGGCAACTGTGTCTCATCATCATCATCATCCACTACTTCCTTTGACCTTAAATGCCGTTCACATCTGTCATCTTCTTGTGATTGGGTACCCTCTAGAGGTTGTGAATCAGGGCATAAGATGTCATGTTCCTCTGCAAGCGTGCTTGGAGAGAGGGTCAAATGAAGGATTGGTGATGAGACGAGCTCATCACTATATCCCAGTGTGGGATCACTTCTTTGACCAGACCGTCTATGGTGGGAGGAAGGATGATCAGAGTGAGGATTATGTTGACCAGACTCTTGGCTACTGAGAGTGGACTTGGTGGAAGATAGGGTGGTGCTTAACCGACTGGAAGCAGTATCAGCTGACATCCAACCGACCACCTGTTCGCAGTGGTCGGACCTCGAGAGTGATGTCCTGCGAAGCCCTGTAAAATTAGACATGAAGCTAGGTATGGTGGATGTCTTTCTTTCTTGTGCTCTGGCACCAGGCACAGTTTCTCCGCGTCCTGACCCGCGCCCTGAACTATCAGGATCACGTCCACTTCCCCGTCCCTTTTTACCCGCCTTCTTCATCTTACACGGAATATGTGACTTTGATATTTTAGTTTGAAGACTTAACAGTATTTCTTCCTATTCTGCAACTGTGCAGAGTACACAGAATAGGCTGCTAAACTGCGGCGAAGCACACTGAATGGAATATGTGACTTTGATATTTTACTTTGAAGACTTAACAGTATTTCTTCCTATTCTGCAACTGTGCAGAGTACACAGAATAGGCTGCTAAACTGCGGTGACGCACACTGAATGGAATATGTGACTTTGATATTTGAGTTTGAAGACTTAACAGTATTTCTTCCTATTCTGCAACTGTGCAGAGTACACAGAATAGGCTGCTAAACTGCGGCGAAGCACACTGAATGGAATATGTGACTTTGATATTTTACTTTGAAGACTTAACAGTATTTCTTCCTATTCTGCAACTGTGCAGAGTACACAGAATAGGCTGCTAAACTGCGGTGACGCACACTGAATGGAATATGTGACTTTGATATTTTAGTTTGAAGACTTAACAGTATTTCTTCCTATTCTGCAACTGTGCAGAGTACACAGAATAGGCTGCTAAACTGCGGCGAAGCACACTGAATGGAATATGTGACTTTGATATTTTACTTTGAAGACTTAACAGTATTTCTTCCTATTCTGCAACTGTGCAGAGTACACAGAATAGGCTGCTAAACTGCGGTGACGCACACTGAATGGAATATGTGACTTTGATATTTGAGTTTGAAGACTTAACAGTATTTCTTCCTATTCTGCAACTGTGCAGAGTACACAGAATAGGCTGCTAAACTGCGGCGAAGCACACTGAATGGAATATGTGACTTTGATATTTGAGTTTGAAGACTTAACAGTATTTCTTCCTATTCTGCAACTGTGCAGAGTACACAGAATAGGCTGCTAAACTGCGGTGACGCACACTGAATGGAATATGTGACTTTGATATTTGAGTTTGAAGACTTAACAGTATTTCTTCCTATTCTGCAACTGTGCAGAGTACACAGAATAGGCTGCTAAACTGCGGCGAAGCACACTGAATGGAATATGTGACTTTGATATTTTACTTTGAAGACTTAACAGTATTTCTTCCTATTCTGCAACTGTGCAGAGTACACAGAATAGGCTGCTAAACTGCGGTGACGCACACTGAATGGAATATGTGACTTTGATATTTGAGTTTGAAGACTTAACAGTATTTCTTCCTATTCTGCAACTGTGCAGAGTACACAGAATAGGCTGCTAAACTGCGGCGAAGCACACTGAATGGAATATGTGACTTTGATATTTGAGTTTGAAGACTTAACAGTATTTCTTCCTATTCTGCAACAGTGCAGAGTACACAGAATAGGCTGCTAAACTGCGGTGACGCACACTGAATGGAATATGTGACTTTGATATTTGAGTTTGAAGACTTAACAGTATTTCTTCCTATTCTGCAACTGTGCAGAGTACACAGAATAGGCTGCTAAACTGCGGTGACGCACACTGAATGGAATATGTGACTTTGATATTTTAGTTTGAAGACTTAACAGTATTTCTTCCTATTCTGCAACTGTGCAGAGTACACAGAATAGGCTGCTAAACTGCGGCGAAGCACACTGAATGGAATATGTGACTTTGATATTTGAGTTTGAAGACTTAACAGTATTTCTTCCTATTCTGCAACAGTGCAGAGTACACAGAATAGGCTGCTAAACTGCGGTGACGCACACTGAATGGAATATGTGACTTTGATATTTGAGTTTGAAGACTTAACAGTATTTCTTCCTATTCTGCAACTGTGCAGAGTACACAGAATAGGCTGCTAAACTGCGGCGAAGCACACTGAATGGAATATGTGACTTTGATATTTTACTTTGAAGACTTAACAGTATTTCTTCCTATTCTGCAACTGTGCAGAGTACACAGAATAGGCTGCTAAACTGCGGCGAAGCACACTGAATGGAATATGTGACTTTGATATTTTACTTTGAAGACTTAACAGTATTTCTTCCTATTCTGCAACTGTGCAGAGTACACAGAATAGGCTGCTAAACTGCGGTGACGCACACTGAATGGAATATGTGACTTTGATATTTGAGTTTGAAGACTTAACAGTATTTCTTCCTATTCTGCAACTGTGCAGAGTACACAGAATAGGACTGCTAAACTGCGGCGAAGCACACTGAATGGAATATGTGACTTTGATATTTTACTTTGAAGACTTAACAGTATTTCTTCCTATTCTGCAACTGTGCAGAGTACACAGAATAGGCTGCTAAACTGCGGTGACGCACACTGAATGGAATATGTGACTTTGATATTTGAGTTTGAAGACTTAACAGTATTTCTTCCTATTCTGCAACTGTGCAGAGTACACAGAATAGGCTGCTAAACTGCGGCAAAGCACACTGAATGGAATATGTGACTTTGATATTTGAGTTTGAAGACTTAACAGTATTTCTTCCTATTCTGCAACTGTGCAGAGTACACAGAATAGGCTGCTAAACTGCGGTGACGCACACTGAATGGAATATGTGACTTTGATATTTTAGTTTGAAGACTTAACAGTATTTCTTCCTATTCTGCAACTGTGCAGAGTACACAGAATAGGCTGCTAAACTGCGGCGAAGCACACTGAATGGAATATGTGACTTTGATATTTTACTTTGAAGACTTAACAGTATTTCTTCCTATTCTGCAACTGTGCAGAGTACACAGAATAGGCTGCTAAACTGCGGCGAAGCACACTGAATGGAATATGTGACTTTGATATTTTACTTTGAAGACTTAACAGTATTTCTTCCTATTCTGCAACTCTGCACAGTACACAGAATGTGCTGCTAAACTGCGGCGAAGCACACTGAATGGAATATGTGACTTTGATATTTTAGTTTGAAGACTTAACAGTATTTCTTCCTATTCTGCAACTCTGCACAGTACACAGAATGTGCTGCTAAACTGTGGCGACGCACACTGAATGGAATATGTGACTTTGATATTTTAGTTTGAAGACTTAACAGAATGTGCTCTAATCTGCAACTTTGCACACTAAACAGAATGTGCTCTAATCTGCAACTTTGCACACTAAACAGAATGTGCTCTAATCTGCAACTTTGCACACTAAACAGAATGTGCTCTTATCTGCAACTTTGCACACTAAACAGAATGTGCTCTAATCTGCAACTTTGCACACTAAACAGAATATATGAAATTTTTTTTTTTTTGTTTTTTTCCCCCCACACAAAATAACCTGCTGCCCCCACACACAGTAGTCCTAAAAAGGACTTTTGGTTCTTTTTTTTTCACAAATTTGCTTTTTTTCTCCCTACACTGACTTTCCCTTCCTATCCTCATCTCTCCCTGGCTAAGACTGAGCCGAACTCGCTGGTCAGGTGCTATACAGCACCCGACCACGGGTTCTGGCCAGCCAATCAGTGTAATGCCAGCAGCCAACATGGCTGCTGGTATTACACTGATGTCAGAGTCTCCCTGCACGTTTATTGGCTGCGCAGCAGCCGCAAAACGTGCGGGGAGGAGACCCGAACATGGCGGGCGAGCACATGCGGTACTCGTACGAGTACCGCCATGTGCCGAGCAGAGCGATGCTCGAGCCGATCCGAGCATCGGCCGAGCATGCTCGCTCAACACTAATTGTCACCCTTATCACTGTCAACAAGAAAAAAAACATACTCTCTGGAAAGTCAGGAAACAACTTGGCTCACAGCTGCCAGTGTTTTTGTTCCTTTTCACACCCCTAGGTTCCCCTATCACAGAGATAACAGCCAGATCAGAAAGAAACTTTGAATACTGCTTCTGTGTCTTCCCAGTCAGTCACACAAATGTTTGTTGTATTTGCGATAATCTCCTTTGCTCCCTTCTCACACCCTCAGACTCTCCTAGCACAGAGATAACAGACAGACCAAGAAGGGAATTGGATTACAGCTACCTGTGTCTAATTGGTCACACAACATTTTGGGGTGGTTGTCTGTGTCTACTCAGTCACAACATTTTGCATTGATTGGTTTAAACTTCATTCTCTTACCCCCTAGAAGACTCCCCTAATACAGAGATTACAGCCAGATCAGGAAGAAACTTGGATCACCTATGCCTGTGTCTTCCCAGTCAGTTGTATCAAATTTTTGGGGTAATGCTCCTTTCTTCCCTCCAGTCCCCTTGAATCCCACAGACTCCCCTAAAAGAGAGAACAGATTTTCTGCCTACTAGACTCCTTAAACTAAGCTTCAACACCACTTTATTAGTCTTCTCTAGCTCCAAAATATGCTGCTTTGTCTTCCTTTCTCTTTTCTACTGACCACTATTACCAGTAAGACTGATGCTGCTAGTACTGATTCCATAGCATAAGCAGCACCATTCATCCAACTCCAGCAACAGCTGTACTGGTGGTCCTTGCTAACTCTCTCTCTCACTACACAGGTATTCCACAAAGTATGTTTTATTCTCTCTATAGATATATATCGGCTTCTACAGCTTTCACTGTTACTACACCTCACAGAATGATGGGAAGTTCCAGATTTTTATAATATTGTAATGGGAATTATTGCGGCCATAGAAAGTATAGATGGGAAACAGCAACATTCTCATGAGAAATTCGGTGGTGGTGGTGGTGGAGAGGCAGACATGTTATGACTAGTGATGAGCGAGCATGCTCGGCCGAAGCTCGGTTCGGCTCGAGCATCGCTCTGCTCGGCACATGGCGTTACTCGTACGAGTACCGCATGTGCTCGCCCGCCATGTTCGGGTCTCCTCCCCGCATGTTTCGCAGCTGCTGCGCAGCCAATAAACGTGCGGGGAGGCTCTGACATCAGTGTAATGCCAGCAGCCATGTTGGCTGCTGGCATTACACTGATTGGCTGGCCAGAACCCGTGATCGGGTGCTGTATAGCACCCGACGCGCGAGTTCGGCTCATTCTTAGCCAGGGAGAGATGCGCTTAGGCAGGGAAAGTCAGTGTAGGGAGAATAAAATTGTTGAAACTCTTTCAAGACCCAAAAGTCCTTTTTAGGACTGTTGTGTGTGGGGGCAGCATTTATATTTTGTTTGGGGGGGCACAATTTCCTTTTTTTTGTGGGGGGGGATATTTATAAGGTGACATATAATACTAGATGCACAGGAAGTCAGTGTAGGGAGAATAAAATTGTTGAAACTCTTTCAAGACCCAAAAGTCCTTTTTAGGACTGTTGTGTGTGGGGGCAGCATTTAATTTTTTTTGGGGGTGGCAGAATTTCATTTTTTTGTGGGGGGGGACATGTTCTAAGGTGACATTGTACTAGGTGCACAGGGACAAATATTTCACAGTGCAGTGACAAGCTGACATATTCTGTTAGGTGCACAGGGCCAATGATTTTACAACGCAGCGACAAAAAGGGCCATTTTAAACGTGTGCCTAGCCATAGATTATTGTCACATTCTGTTTAGTGTGCAAATTCACAAATTAACGTCACATATTCCGTTCACTGTGCCTAGCCGCAGATTAGCGTCACATTCTGTTTCGTGTGCCTAGCCGCAGATTAGCGTCACATTCTGTTTCGTGTGCCTAGCCGCAGATTAGCGTCACATATTGTTTAGTGTGCCTAGCCGCAGATTAACGTCACATATTGTTCAGTGTGCCTAGCCGCAGATTAGCGTCACATATTGTTTAGTGTGCCTAGCCGCAGATTAGCGTCACATTCTGTTTCGTGTGCCTAGCCGCAGATTAGCATCACATATTGTTTAGTGTGCCTAGCCGCAGATTAACGTCACATATTGTTTAGTGTGCCTAGCCGCAGATTAGCGTCACATATTGTTTAGTGTGCCTAGCCGCAGATTAGCGTCACATTCTGTTTCGTGTGCCTAGCCGCAGATTACCGGCATATATTCCGTTTAATATGAAGAAGGCGGGTAAAAAGGGATGGGGAAGTGGACGTGATCCTGATAGTTCAAGTAAATATACAGCAAATACTGTTTGGTAACAATTTTTCTCCTAAAATCGTTTTTATCTTCCTTTTTGTGTGTTTTACGGTCAGTCTGTAAAAATGGCGTACTACGGGCGAAACATCGTTCCCAGCAGCGACGTTGGAGTCCAAGATGCATCCAGACATCCTCCCTATGCTGTCCCTGAACCATTTCTGTGGTGTTTCCATCATTTTCTGACCTTTTCCTATGAACCAGGCACCCTCCCCTCATCAGAGCAGGGGGTGCCTGGTGTAATGCTCGAGTCCTCCCATTGACTTCAATGGGGCTCGGGTGCTCGGCCGAGCACTCGAGCCTCCGGGGGCGCTCGGCCAGAGCACCCGAACACCCGAGCATCAGGGTGCTCGATCATCACTAGTTATGACTTTTCAATGTGAAGGAATTTTCTTGGACAGAAAAGAAAATCAGACCCTTTTAACCATGTCTATGTCTGAATTACCTTTAAAGGGATAGTAATACTTCTTTTATCTGTATTTTATTTTGCAGGCATTAAAAAAACATGAAGAACGTTATAAGTCTTATTGCTCAAACCTTTATGGTTTGAGAGATATTCACAAGCAAAGTTTCCCCTCCTACCCCTTTTACCTAGTGTAATCCATCTCTTCTCAGATGTGGAATCCAGTCCATAGACCAGACAGATAACAGCAGGGGACAATCTTCATTCTACGAGAACAATGAAAGCCCAGCCCCCCATGACAAGTCTTTTAGGTTTTTCCCTTATCTTAATTGAAAATTGTCCCTCTCTGCAATCTACCTGGGCACCTCCCTTCTGCTCTGGCTGAACAGTATTACATCAGTAAAAGGGGCGGAAGGGGGATACTTTTTCATTGAATTACTCTTGAACTACAACTCTGACAGAATTGAAATAACACTCTCCAAAGTCCAAATACTATGATGATTAATCAGAGCTGTTTTTATTATGAAACATTACTATCCCTTTAATAACCTCTACAACACTACATTAAGGAATTAATCAGTGGCTTCTAAGATACTTTTTTATTGTCAATGTTTTTCTTAATGCAAACTTAACATCCTCATTTCTAAGGGTGTAAATAACAGGGTTCAGCACTGGAGTTAAAACAGAATAAAAAACAGAGACAAGTTTATTTGTTGAGAAGGGAGTGCTCTCTGCAACTCTCATGTAGGTAAAACTCATGCTTCCGTAGAAAATACAGACTACAGACAAATGAGAGGTACAAGTAGAGACTGCTTTGTTTCTTCCGTGAGAAGATGAAATCTTCATGATTGTCCATGTGATGCAAGAGTAAGAGACACAGATGACCGACAGAGAACTCATCAGAACTGTCAAGGACACAATGAAGTCTACGAGTTGTTTCAGCTTAATATTTCCACATGCTAACCTCACTAGTGGAGAAACATCACAAAAATAGTGATCCACTTGATTAGGTCCACAAAAGTCCATCTGAGTCATAAACCAGATGGGAAGAACAGGTGTGAAGAAACCAGACATCCAAGAAGCAATGAGGATGCAAAAAACATAACGTTCTTGCATTATTAAGGTGTATCGTAGAGGATTGCATATAGCTACATAGCGATCATAAGCCATGGCAGCTAAGAGGAAGCATTCAGTAGCACCCAGAAAGGTGAAGATAAACAGCTGAGTAATACAACCACTGTATGAGATTCCCCGATTTCCAGTAAGCATATTGGCCAAGAAGTTAGGTAGTGTGACACTGATGTACCAGATCTCAAGAAAGGACAGGTTCCCTAAGAAAACATACATAGGCTTCTGTAGTTTGGAATCATGAAGAACCAGTGCAACAATGATTAGGTTTTCCAAGACAGTAGCAACGTAAATTAAGAGAAACAAAGCAAAGATGGAAAACTGATATTCGCGAGAGCCAGAAAATCCAACAAGCTGGAAAGTAGTTACTGTGGTTCTGTTTGCCATGTCTCTGGGTTCTGTATACTGTAACATTCCTGTAAGGCAGAATACTTTTACATATAAATCAGTTTGGTTTGTGTTTAGAATATGTTTTATTTCAGATTGCATAGCCCTGAGGGTCTTATGCAGAAAGCAAATGATGATCAAATATGGAGCAAACCAACTGCATTATAAGGGAGAAATAAAAATTAATATTCATTGAAATGGTAGTAGTAAAATAGTTGACAAGGCTGAAAAAAGACATGCGTCCAGCAAGTCCAGCCCATGCCAAATCACCCCTGTGATCCAGACGAAGGCAAAAAAAAAAAAACCCTTAAGCCATTTCCAATTTAGCCCCAAGTGGGTAAAAAAATTCCTTCCTAATTCCAAAAGGCAGTCAGATATTTCCCTGGAATAACAACCTATCTAGACTGAAGCCATGCTTTTCAATATCATGATGTGCTAGATAGGCATCCATTGCTTTTTTGAAAGCAGTTGCATTATCTGCAAGTACAACATACTGAGGCAAAGAATTCCACAGCTTTACCACCCTTATTGTAAAAAATCCCTGCCTTTGTTTTAGTTGAAAGTGCCTTTCCTCTACTATTAATGGATGACCTCTCATTCTTAGCACTGCTCTTTGCATAAATAATTAATTGGATAGTTATTTGCATATACCTTGAATATATTTGTAAGTGGTAAAAGCCTTTTCCATTTGCACTAAAAGTTGTACTTCCACCAACTCCACAATAGTTGGTTTGTAGCAAATCCTGACTAACATATTTTTATTATGTGGGCCCCCATGTGTATTTCAACCCACAGGTCCTCTACCTTTTCATTTGATCCTTCATTCATATCTTCCCTTATACTAGGCTTTAAGGCATGCTTTACATATAATCATACCTCCCTCTCCTTTTATTAACCCTATCCCTCCTAAAAAAAAAAATGGGGATCTTAACCCCTTGAATACTAGAGATGTCACTAATGAATTGCTTCACAATGCTTAATAGACCTCTCTAGTGTTCAAAATGAAAAAAAAGCCCCACTGAAATCATTGGAAATTTGGGGAATTTTTGTCTGTTCCCTATAGTGCATATGGGTTCACTTTTAAAAGGTCGCACACAAAAGAGCTCCAGATATGCTCCAGATATGAATCAAGAACTGCTCCGGATCTGATCAGGGCATCAGACCCATATGTTGATAAGTGCTGTTCCATCTCTCTCTGCGTGCAGACTGAAAAAGCAGACCATGCAGTGAGAGAGCTCCGATCCGGAGCAGTTCTTGATTCATATCTGGAGCACTTCTTGATGTCTGTGCCGGTTTCACACTGACCTCCTGTGATAGAGAGCCTGGAGCATCGCTGGATGTCATGCTGTCACTTATTTTGCCTTTCACTTGTACTTAGGAGCAGACCTGCTATATTTCATAAAGCGATCTGAGAATCTTGCGCTTTTATGCAGTACAGGATTCTCAGGTCGTAATTTTTTTCCTGACGACATGGTGAAGACGAGATGTGGTTGCACGCTCTTTTGCATGTGACCTTTTAAAAGGATACCGTGCATATGGTATCCTCCAGAACTGATCATCTTTTGCAGGGCTGTCCAAGTTCAGTCCTTAAGGGCCACCAACAGACCAAGATGTAAGGATTTCCCTGATTAAGCACAAGTGAGTCAGTCACAATGAATGAACCACTGATTAACTCACCTGTGCTTAATCAGGGAAATCCTTACATCCTGGTCTGTTGGTGGCCCTTGAAGACTGAATTTGGACAGCCCTGCAAAACATGATCAGTTCTGGAGCATACTATATTGCTTTCTATATGAGGCCCTTAATGCCAGATCTGTTTACTGCTGTTTTCTGTATGATGAACTTTAAAGGAGTTATAAGTCATCACCATAGCCGTGCATTCACAACAACAAAAAGACTGAAACATTTTATTGACCACTAGTTTAAAAGCCCGTGTACATGGGCCACAGTGTCACCCAGCAGCCTTGGCTGGTGTCCGGAGCCTCTATGCTCACTTTTCGTGCTGCAGAGTGCTGCAGAGTGCCGAACGAGCCGCGGCTGATACGGACCAAGTGGTGCCATGGAAGTGCGCAGAGAGGACTCAGGTCTGAATTTGGAGCACCCCGCTCCTTATAAGCCACGGCGCTTATGGTCAGTCTGTACTACACTTGACTGCAGTATGGGCAATCTCTACTGCACATGACTGTAGCGGGCTCAGTCTCTACTGCGCATGATGGCTACTGACAAACATCCTAGTGAATTATTAATAGGATTAAAAAAATAAGCCTCAATTTAACTAAACAGATGTTGTTAAATAAATGTAACCCTTTCAGTGCCAGAGAAGTATCCAACACATTGCGCTGCAATGCATTGGACACTTCTCATGCACTGAAAGAGTTAAATACACTGTACTCCATTCTGTAAAGACTCTCTAAAATGAAAGCTTAAAATGATGTTTTATCTATACCCTATGGGGGCATCAAATAGTTCTTTGTTCAGGGCTTCTACATCCCCATTTATCATAATAATCATAATGGCTGTCTCAGATGTTATATGTTAGTACTAGTTGAAAAGCCCGTTTACACGGGCCACAGTGCCACCGCTGCAGTCATGTGCAGTAGAGACTGCCCGTGCCGTGGCTGATATGGAGCGGGGCTCGCCGATTTCAGACCGGAGTCCTCTCTGCGCACCGTCTGGTCCCAGGAAGGTGCGCAGAGAGAACTCCGGTCTGAATTCAGAGCACCCCGCTCCGAAATACCCTCTGTGCAGGCAGTCTCTACTGCGCATGACTGCAGTAGTATAGTTATCCAATGCGAAATGGGGAGGCAATCATTACTCTTGCTAGAGGAAAGTGTGAGAGAAAAGTGAGAATGGGAACGGAAGAGGAAGAGGAGGTGACAGCGGAGATGCGAGAGAAAAAAAAGAAAGGGGGGGAGGGGAGTAACGGGAACCTGGGCAAACTAGTGTCTCACAAGACAACCTGATGCGGTAGTCTACCAACAATAAAAGGAGACTGCAACGTATAAGGCAACTTTAAGGTCAATGTCATGGGACATAACAATCAGGAGGTATCAGAGCTGGAGCTGTGTGGCCCTCAGATTGATCGAGTGATCCAAAGTCAGGAGGAATTCCTATATTCGTTCCAAGTCTCCCAGATGGAGTGAAAACAAGACATGGTGTGAGTGTAGACAGCATGACATTTCTCCATTTGGACTATCACCTCAGCTCTGGAGAGCCAATTATCCATAGATGGAGGTGAAGTAGACACCAGGGGAAGTGGAATGAGTGCTTTGGCACAAATGAACAAGGGGAATAAACATTTTTGGACTATTGTGGGCAGCGTCAATTGTGTATGATTATGAAATAGGAACAAATTTAGGAGAGGGTCCAGTTGGAGGTCTACGTGTATAGATTGGTTGAGTATTTCAGTCACAGAAGTCCAAAAAGGGGAAATAAGAGGACACGTTCACCAAATATGATACATCGTACCCAATTCCCCCAAGCAATGCCAGCATAGAGGGTAAGCAGAGCTTATAAAGGTAGCTTTGCGAGGGGGAGTCATATACCATAAAGTATAGAGTTTGTAGTTCATCGCAAGTGTTTTCGAATCTAGCCCATATTTGGAATTCGAACGAAAGAGTTATTGCCATTGGTCTAAAGTAAGGTTTTCTTTAAGCTCAACTTCCCATTGTAACAAAAAGTAGGATTTAAGAATCAAACTATCAGAATGCAGCAAAATGTAACTGAAAGAGATTGGGCGCAGTGTAGGTTTTGGGTCTGTTGATCTGGGATTCAAACAAAGAGATAGCTCGGACTGTGTGACCACAGGGTACCATGGAATATACCTAATGAGTGACTTGGAAGAGAGACCACCAAGGTACATTATCAGTCATCAAGAGTTGCTTCATATGTGTTAGATGAAGAGAATGTCGCAGGGATATAAACGAGCTTAGTGTGTCACTGCTGCGTCAGTCAGAAATACAAGAACATCATCTGCAAAAATTGCAACTTTGAATGCGGCGTTTTTCACCTGAAAGCACAAAATTTTAGGGTTGTTACAAATATGATTAAGCAGGGGTTCCAATGCGAGATTGAAAATCAGGGGTGATAAAGGGCAGACAAGGTACAGTTTACAAACATTCTTCATGATGTTTTAGAGTAGAGACTGAGAATTACATGGAGCATCTGTGAGCCTAAACCCACTTTCTGCTGGACGGCTTCGAGGTAAGTCCAACTAACCCAGTCAAAGGCCTTTTCAGCATCCAGAGATTAAGATTATGGTGATATTATTTAGCTGGACATATTGCAAGAGAGTGATAACACAGTGGCAGTGTTATGGCAAGCTTGCCTGCCAGGGATGAACCCACTTTGGTCAGGGTATTTTAAAAAAGGTATAAAATGTCTAAGACATGATGCTATTATGCACAATTTAAGATCTACATTCATGAGGGATATTGGGCAATAGTTGCTACATGACGCAGGATCTCAAACAGGTTTAGGAAGGACTATAACATGGGTTTACAGAGTTTGGGAGTGAAAGGTGTTGCCTAGAAAAACAGAGATGAAAGTATACCCCATTTGTGGCACCAAGGAGGTTCTGAAGTGATGATAATAGGTCACTGTGAGGCCATCCAGCCCTGGACTTTTGCCCAAAGCCATCGAGTACATAACCTGGTCCATATAATCTTCTGTGCACAGTTTCAAGTTGTTCCCTTATTTGAGGTTCTAGGTTCAGAAGATCCACTTTATCCAAAAAATTATTATGATACACCACAGTGGAAGAGCCAGAGTTCATATTGTACAAACATTTATCAAATTTAATGTCTCAATGTCTGGATAAGATTTGGAAATAGAGCCCGAAGCATTCCGGATTTGTGAAACACAAATTCATCGTCTGTGAGTTTTAACCACCCTAGCCAGGGTCTTTCTGCATTTGTTGACAGCCAGATATGCGTGGTATTTATTAGGGGTGGGTGAAAAGAGTCAAAAATTTCCCTCATGACTTTTCATGAAAACTTGTTGATTTTTCGCTGTTTCCGCGAAAGATTTTGCCTTTCCATCTATGCAAAAATGTCCTCCTATTCTCCTATTTTAACACATTTTTCGCCTATATTTCCTATAGGTACTACATTTCCCACTGTAATATTACTTCTCCTGAGGGCTGTAGTTTAGAAATAAGTGTCTGAAAGTCAAAGTTGTGAGTCCTACAGCAACATTTGCCTTGAAAAATATGTTAGCATGCAGAATGCATTTGTCCTTTGCCCACAACACTAACTTCCTGCTTAAGTGACACTGACACATATTCATGATGATATCAAATAATAAAAAAAAAAATTAAGTACAACCTACAATGTGGCAGATATGTATTGTAGTGGTGGTGGGGGACTGGCATGGTGTGATTTGTGTATGTATTTTTACCATTGTCATACTCTATCCTCCTTCTCAGATTATTGACACATATTACTTATCGGTCATAACAGTGATCCCAAGTGGGGTAGATGGTGGCAACCCTTCTTCACATCAGTCCTCCACCTCCTCATCTGTGCTGCTTTTAATATATTTGTCCTGGCTTTGTCTGTCATGTGTGGTTTCTGCTACTACCACAACTACTGGAGCTGGATGTTGATGTAATTCTACTGTCACTACTACTAGGTATCAAAGGTGCAGCACTTACAGCAGCATTACCAGAGGTACTCATCATATCTAACACAACCTGTGTTGCTGGGTACTCAAACCAAATGTGTGTGGCTGAGTGGGACTTGGACTTTGAAGAGGCATTGATGCTGAGGATGACTGATAGGGTGACTGTGTGCTTTTTTACATCTGTACTTGTCCAGGGTCAGACTTTCCAATGGCTTTCTCAAATAGTTTATAGACAGGCACAGTGCTCCTTAAAAGTGGCGGAAGATACAGCCTTTGACTTTCTGCTAACCTTATAGCCCTGTCATCATCCTCACTCTCAACTTTATCTGTATCTGAACAAGAGAAGGATGCTGGAGGGATATATTCTAGATTTGCATCATCATCAGTCATCATTAGGTCATCCTCAGCAGCATCAGCATCACCTGACAGTTCTTGCCCACTACTACCCTTATATTCCTCTAAGCTTTAAGAGGTCTCAAACAATTTCTTTTTACTTGTACTATAACAAAATTCACCACTACTTTGAGGACAGGTGTTTTGGTGTCTCACTGTCTGATGCAGCAGGCGGTTCAGCTGCTACACCTTTCTCTGTTATGCTTTTACCAGCATCAACAACACTTGAATGTGACTTGTCATCTTCAGTGTTCTTCTTATATGGTTCTATATTTCTACTGGCACTGGTGGTGCTGGACCTAGTTTTGTTGGGACCTTGACAAACTGCATCCTCCCTTGGAGTAAAGGGATCATCATCATTGATTGCACACACTGCAACAACCATTGCTGCAGTAGGTTTTTGGACTGCTACTTTACTCTCACATCCCTACACTGCTCCACCCCTCCCCCTTCCTCTTGTGCATTTGCTGGACATTGTGCAACTACACTGTGTTTTTTTACTGTACAGTGCACAACATAACTGAAGGAGCCGTATGATGCCTTGCCTAAGCCCAGTCAGCTGTCTGTATTTTGTTTTTTATTCTTTTTTAATTTTTTATTTTATTTATTTTGTCTACCCTTTCATATCTCCTCCATACTGTCAGTCCTGGAGATACAGGGGGGCATGATTTTCACAGGCGTGGTCAAAATCTCTGCAAGGACTTTGCCCTCCCTCCACAACCAAAAAAACATGCCCAACACACACAGACACACACACAATACAATGCCCTCACCTGTGCCTCGTCTATGCCCAAAATGTCTTCCTGTTCTGTATACACACAAAATGCCCTCACTTTGTGTATACACACAAAATGCCCTCAGTGCAGAGGGGTATGCACTGCATTCCTTTTCAATGTGTTACAAAATGTGGGTTGGCAGTACATGGTTGAAGACCTCTCTAACTTTATTGCTTTTACAACATGACTTGTGGAGGTCCTGGGGGTAACAGCGATATATGTGGGCAGTCTGTCTCTTGTTGTCCCCTACAGCAAACTCATAGGTGGTATTTCAAATAAAGGAAATCTTGGCACACACTCTGACAGTTCAGTATCACTTCTATTATGTTTCCCAGATCCCCAGAAACTTTTAGGAGTGCTTCTGCTGCTGCTAGTTGTGGCATCTGTGACATGTTGATGTCTCCTAATCAGACCTGTGGTTCAGGTGGGATCTCAATAAGGAGGTGTCAAGGTGTGATCCTTCTTTCCCCCCTGCACATATACTTCTTACACAGACAACAGATAGCAAAATGTTTAGCTTTTGGTGTATCTCCATACTGTAGACTTCACAGACTGAGGAATTCCTGAGGGGCTACTTCTACTACTGTAACTAGATGTTGCCGCAATTGTACTACCAGGTGTCAAAGGTGCTGCACTTCCAGCAATAGCAGAAGCACTCATCATATCTAAGGTTATGGATGTTGATGGCCTGTGTTGCTGCTGGTTACTCCGCATTAGTGTGTGTGTGTGTGTGTGTGTGTGTGTGTGTGTGTGTGTGTCTGAGTGGAGGATGGACTTGGAGACGATGACAAAGCTTATGATGACTGACAGGATACTTGTGTTTTTTTTAATGAGAGTTGGTACCGTGTTAGCCGTAGAAATACAGGAGGCAAATATAGTTTTTTGATGAGAGTTGGTACCGTGTTAGCTGTAGAAATACAGGAGGCAAATATAGTTTTTGATACCTTTTATTGGCTAACTAAGCAGATTTATATGCAAGCTTTCAAGACCTTAGATCTCTTCCTCAGGCATGTTATACAGATAAATATGAAAACATTTCTCTTAAATACAAGTACACATCGCATTGTTTAGCATGGAAATCAGATAAGAGAACTCAATCCAGATCCAGATATCTTTGATCAGTCAATGGTAAGTTGCACTCTTCCTCTGAGGCTTTAGAGGTATTTACGATGCTCTTGGGTCTGTTGGAAAGGTCAATTAACTAAATTATATTTTGATAAGAACTCTTTATCTCTATTTAAACCACTACAAATTGCATTAAATTTAACATTAATTTTACCTCCCATACCTTTCTGTCCCTCTGAGTGCAGAAAAGTCCCATCAATACAGTTAACTTAATGTCAAGGACAACTATATTTGCCTCCTGTGTTTTTTTTTGGCATCTTCACTTGTCCACAGTCAGACTTTACAATTGATTTCTCAAACCATGATGATGTTAAGTAATAAAAAAAATAAAGTACAACATACAATGTGGCAGATGTGTATTGTAGTGGTGGTGGGGAGCTGGCATGGTGTGATTTGTGTATGTATATAGTTTTTTACTATTGTCATGTTTGAGTCAAATCGCTGTCCTCCTCAGATTATTGACAAACATTACATGTCGCTCATAGCAGTGGTCCCAAGTGGGGTGGATGGTGAAACCCCTTCTTTAAATCCCTCCTCCACCTCCTCATCTCTGCTGCTGTTAATATATTTGTCCTGGCTTTGTCTGTCATACATACATTGGTGTTATTTGGACTGAACTAACTGTTGGCAAATCAGTAGCACACTCTCTGACACATAAATAACTTCACTACTTCTTTTTTCTGCCGTAGAGCCCTGGGAACTTTTTAAAGTGCTTCTGCTGCTGCTAGTTGTGGCACCTTTGGCCTGATAATAGTGCATCTCCCAGTCTGACCTGTGATTGTGCTTCAGGTGGGATCTCAGAGGAGGTTCCTAGGTGTGAGCCTGCTTTCCCCCTGCTCACGTTCTTTTTGCGTAGACAACAGATAGCAACATACTTAGCTTGAGGATCCTGAGTAAAGTATGTCCATACTGTGTACTTCATGGAATGAGGGGTTCCTGAGGTGGTGGTACTGCTACTACTACTACTGGGGCTAGATGTTTATGCAGTTCTACTGCCACTACTACTAGGTGTCAAAGGTGCAGCACTTACAGCAGCAGCAGCAGAGGCACTCTAACCTGTTTTGCTGTGGTTGGGTACTCAAAACAGGTGTGTGTGGCTGAGTGGAACTTGGACTTTGAAGAGACATTGATGCCTGATAGGGTGACTGTGTGCTTTTTGACATCTGTGCCTGTCCAGGGTCAGACTTTCCAATGGCTTTCTCAAACAATTTATAGACAAGTACAGTGCTCCTTAAAAGTGGTGGAAGATCCAGCCTTTGACTTTCTGCTAACCATCATACTCACTCTCAACTTCATCTGTATCTGAACAAGAGAAGGATGCTGGAGGAATATATTCTAGATCTGTATCATCATCACTCATCATTAGGTCATCATTAGGTCATAATCAGCATCACCTGACAATTCTTGCCCACTACCCTTATATTCCTTTTGGAGGTCTCAAACAATTTATTTTTACTTTTACTGTAACAAAGTTCCCTACTACTTTGAGGATGGGTGTTTTTGTGCTTGTTTGTCTCGCTATCTGATGCAGCAGGCAGTTCAGCTGGTACACCTTCCTCTATTATGCTATTGCCAGCATAATCAACACTCGAATGTGACTTGTTGTCGTCATCAGTGTTCTTCTTACATGGTTCTTCATTTCTACTGGCACTGGTGGTGCTAGAACTAGTGTTGCTGGGACCTTGGCAAACTGCATCCTCCCTAGTGTCAGCCCCGTGACTATAGTTTGGTTTGATCCTCTTACCTGGCCTTATTTTTTCACCTCTGCTTCTGATTGGTCCAAGTGGGGTTTTTAGCTTCCGCGATGCAGGTATGGTCCTGCTGAGGCCTGCAGGCAGTTGGCGTGCGATCTTGCCAGCAGTGGGAGCAAAGGGTAGTAGGGGCATGGCCTTTAGGTGGCTCCGGTGGTTGCTGCGGTTCTTACCTGCTTATTGGGGAGTACGTAAGTTACTTTTTCTGTGGGTTTGTGGCACTAGAATGTGGGAAATTTGGTGACCTTTGGGCTGCTTCCCCTGGTTGCTTGCAGAAGGTCCTTGTTCATTGGCACTTGGGCTTGGGGGTCTTCTGTCCAGAACCCACCATTTGGGGAGATTGCCATTTGGGGGTACTCCATCATCTTCTCTGCCTGGGTATCACTGTGGTACTTTGGTTGTGTCTCCGGTGTTCGGCAGTGGGGATTTTCCTGTACAGCCTTATTGCCAGGTTTGGGGCCTTGGATTTCAGACAACTCCAGTGTTGCGGTCTCACTCTGCCAGGTACCAATAGGTTTCTGTACCTTCTACCTTATTTGTCTCCGATTCTGGCAGCAACTGGTGTCATTGTTGGGGAAAGCCTACATTTCAGGGGTTGTTAATTCTACTCTCTGCAGACTATTCCCTCTGTGGGCTTGTGCCCTTGTTTTGTTATTTTCTCTGATCTTCCTCTGAGTACTAGCAAGTGGTGTGGTTAGGTCCTCCTGGGATGTCTCTGGGGCTTACCGGCTCTATTGGTCTATTATCCTTGTCTGGTCCCCTGCTCAACTGGGGTCAGACATCTGGCTTCACGGCCAGCACCTTTCCCACGGCTTTGGCCACAGCAAGAGGGACCAGTATCTGTCACAGTACCCGAGCTTCACTCTCCAGTGCCGCTCTTAAGCATCTTGTGTCCCAGAGTGTCCAGGAATTTCTTGACACCTTGGAGTAGAGGGATGATCATCATTGAATGGACACGTTACAGCAAACATTGCTGATGGAGCTGTGTAATGCCTTGCCTAAGCCCAGTCAGCTGTCTGTTAATGTCACCTAATATATTTCATAATTTGTTCTTTTTTTTGGTTTTCAAAAGAGCTTTATTCAGTAAATAGAAAATTACATATTCAAGACAATTGTTACTCATATGAAGAACAGTAACAGGAAATAACATACCAGAGGTAGTTTACAATGAGAATGTAAATAACATGTATAACAGTGGTCTATGGATAGACTTAGAGAAGATATAACAGGTATCATAACATAAGCAATGATATACCTCCTGGGATGTGTCTATGGCACACTCCAGGGTTCAATAGTGATCAGTGAGTGGAAAGGTGAAGGGAGTGTATGGAAAATGTCAAACTGAGAAGAGCAAAATTCAGTCTATCAGCCGTCTTTGCAACAGATGACAGATGAGAAGGTGAGTAAGGGTGGAAACAGAAGGTGGAGAAGAGAGGATTACAGCAGGCGAAAATATAAGGTGAGAGGAGAAGGGGGAAACACAACAGAGTAGGAAGAGAAATATTGAAAGGTGAAAGTCAAAGATTAAGGGAAAAAGACAGGGAGACAGTACAGGGACAGGAAGAGAGATCTGCCGCATTGCAGGTCAAAAGCCAGTGGGGCGGTAAATGATACTAACGGGAGGGCAAGTGACCACTGAAGGAGAGCCATGAAGACCATCTAGTTTCAAGAAGAGATAGAGTACGAGTACGAGTAGTGACAACATGCAACTTTTGCATATCCAAGAAATGTTGCACTCTTTGGTTCCAGAGGGTGACAGTAGGGGGCCTGGGGTTTTTCCAAAGCATAGGGATTACACATTTGGCTGCATTTAATAGTTGTAGGAGAAGAAACCGGTTGTGTGAACTGCATTCGAAATTAGAGGGGAGGTTGTATCCAAACAAGAAAATTAGGGGATCCAGAGGGAGTATGGATCGGAAAATGTCGCTAAGAAGGGCCACAATGTCTGACCAGAAAGGGGAAATCATAGGGCAGATCCACCAGATGTGTAACATAGTGCCGGGGAGTGAGTTGCATCTCCAACAGACAGGGAACAAATGCGGATAGAAGGTATGCAATGCTTTAGAAGCGTGATACCATTGAGTCAGTAACTTAAAAATATCTGAAGCTCCTCTTCCCAGTGTAAAGTATAAGATGGCTTAGTGGGAGTATGATGATGTAAGTGAAATCTATACCATTTGGACATAGTGCATGAGGTAATGACCGGGGAGCAATAGAGTTGCTCAAACGGTGATGGGATGAGGGAAAAATTGTTTCGACAGGAAATGCCAAACCTGCACGTATTGCCAACTTTGTGAGGTGGGAATGGAAACCGAGGAATTAAGTGCAGATAGGGAGTGTATTTCTGAGCCTGTCACAAAGTGACCTAGACATAGTCAGCCTTGAGCCTCCCAAGAAGCAAAGACTGGATTTTATTGGCCTGCTGGGAAGGCTGGGTTATGAATGATGGGGGTTCTTGGGGATGGGAATGAGAGCAATGAGAGTGAGGTGTTGAGGGAATGCCAGGCAGTCAAAAGGTGGATTAGCATAATATGTTTTCTGCGGGAAGCAGTAAATAGAAGTGGTTCGAATCAGCACAGGTGACGAATGGAGATATCGGGGAGCCAGAAGGGCAATATGGTGTATCCATTCCCTGGGCGGGTTCTGGTAACAGTCCGTTAACTGGCCACACGGTAATATAAAACTACGTCTGGGACACCCAAACCACCCTCTCTGGGCTGCAGGCGTAGCTGGGAAAGAGGTATCTCCAAATAAAGTGGTTAAGAAGCCTCTGCAATTTCTGTAGATATGAATGAGAGATGAAGATGGGGAGCATGTTCAAAATATACAAGATCTTCGGCAATGTCACCATTTTTACTATGTCAATGCGACCAAACCACGATGCAAAGAGATGTTTCCACTCTATATCAGTTTCCAAGGAACGAAGAAGAGTATCAAAATTGGATCGAACTAAGAAACGCAAATTCCTTGGTAGTATGATCCCTAGGTATTTGATATGGCTAGAAGACCACTTAAAGGGGAAATCACTTTTCAACGCCCTAAGAATCGGGGGGTGCACATGTATGCTAAGGATTTCAGTTTTATTAAGATTAACTTGGAAGTGCGAGAGAAAGCTGAAGTGTTCAAACACCGCTGTGAGGCGAGATAAAGATTTCCTAGGGAGGGGGAGGAAAAGGAGGATATCATCGGCATAGCAGGCCAGCTTGGTGTCAGAGGCTCCGGTGAAAAAACCATGAATTGAATCTGAAAGCCAGATATGATGTAATAGGGGTTCCAGGGCTAAAATAAAAAGTATTGGGGATAACTGGCATCCTTGTCGAGTACCTTTGCCAATAGTCAGGGGGTCCAAAAGAAAGCTATTGATCTTAATACATGCTGTGGGAGATTCATATAAGCTTCAGATAGCCGCAAAGCAGCGGGATCCAAGGCCAATATATATCAACATCAAGAAAAGATAAGGCCAGCCGACACAATCAAATGCCTTCCCTGCACTGATAGAGACCAGCAGAGAAGGAACTTTGGATCTGAGAGCAGAGTGAATGAGAGCGATCGCTTTGGAGGTATTATCACATGTCTCTCGACCAGGCATAAAGCCAGCCTGGTCCGGATGTATCAGTGAAGGCAAATGAGTTCGAAGTCTGTAAGCTAACATGAAAGCAAAGAACTTAAGATCGGAATTTAACAATAAGATGGGCCTGTAGTTTGAACAAGTCATGGAGTCCCTGACGGGCTTCACAATAACAGTTATATGAGTATCTAGTGTTTGTGCTGGGAAACATGAGCCAGTGGCTATCGCATTGAAGGAGTCAGTGAAATGAGGAAGCAGTAATGCGCTGGATTTGCGATAGTGTTGTACCGCGAAGCCGTCAGGGCCCAGACTTTTCCCTTAATGGGGTTCTTTTCAGAGCAAATAGGCTTTCATCAGAAGTGATGGGGGATTCTAAGTCAAGAGAAGAGTAAGGTTCCCCATGTATTGTATGACCATTTTTTTCATAAATTAAGTTGTGTATATTTTATAGATATTTTTTATTACCCTACATACCTTATGATATGAAGACGCATTAATTCACCCTATACATTTTGTGTTTCCTCACATTTTATTTATATTAAATGTTCCAATCCCTGTTGGCATACAGAGGAATAGTTCACATATTTTATCATCATATATATGTGGCTTTTCGTCTCTATTTTTGGAACAACAATAAACATCCACAATTAGAGCCATTGAGTAAGTCTCAAGCCTGGAGTGACGCTTGCAATTCCAGTGCAGACGAATCATACCGAGAGGCAGGATAAGCCTCTACTACATGTGAGTAGATCACTGAAAGGGTGAAGGGATATCTTATAATTAACAAATGAAATACTACTCTTAGAGGATTTTCCAGTGTGCTGTTTTTTTTATATATATAAATACAAAGCAGACATCCAGTACATATCCGCGGAGCGTGTGAAGGACTCAAATTATCATCGTTCAAGCGTTATGACAAAGCATCGAATAGCATATCAGAAAGTAGCATAGCAACATAAGATGTATAGAAGCAATAATAAAAATTATACAATCACTAGATGTCAAACTAAGGCTAGGGCCAGAGGGATGTGTCCTCCATCTCAAGAGTGAATGACTGCAGGGCCAAGTACTAAAGAGGCACTTAAGAAGGAAGGAAGGATGTGGGGGGGATGGAAGGGTGGGGGAGGTGAAGAAGATCTCCTGCAGCTCCGGGCAAAGAGGGAGTGAGGGTCAGGAATACACCTGCAGTTGTGCTCTAAGTGAAAAAGAGACAAGCCTTGGTGCCAGGATATGCCCCATAAAGGGTGCAGAAATCTGAGCTGAGGCAGTGAAATAGCTCCATGACTGAGTGGAAAGCATAAGCACAAAGCATCTATAGAACATATATCTGTAACATAGCTTGTACATGGCATTTGAGGTATAGAGAAAACTCTTTAAATTCAGGTATAGCTACCAACAGTAGGAAGCAAGCGAATATAGTCAGATTAGAAACAAACCTTTACATGGCCAGGGTGCCCAGGAACGTGGGGCAGTCTGTGAGAAAATCATCTCCAGTCATCTGGCAACGGGGTAAGGTTCATATCAAAAAGTGATCTGGCATTCGAAGGGGATCTTAGTTTCTTTGAGTCCGGGCCACCAACTGTGGTCCAACAATCTCTATGGGATTTCTGGATTGCAGCAGAGGAGGGGCCACTGCCTTGCGAATCAGCTACTGAGGTCGGAGTTTGAATTCCTAGCTTTTTGCAAAATGCAACTATGTCCAGTGGATCTTTTATGGTTGCAATCAATCCTTCATTAGTAGCGGTCAGCATAAAGGGGAATCCCCATTGGTATTTCACCCCTAGATTGCTTAGGTATTCTGTTAGGGGGCATAAGGCCCAGTGTTGTTGGAGAGTATGAGGGGATAAATCTTTGTATAGATGTATAAAGCAACCCGTGAACTTCACCTCAGGCATAGACCTTCAGCAGGCCATTATACGGTCTTTATTAGCGAAGTGGTGTAGGCAGCAAATAACATCACGTGGCTTGGATATAGGTGGGCCACGGGGCCTCAGCGCCCAATGGGCTTGTTCAATTTTAATGGGAAGATCTGAAGAGGAGCCTAATATCACCGCAAAAAGACGTTGCAAAGAGGGAATCAGGTCCTTAATCGGAACAGTCTCTAGGAATTCCTTTATCCTGATGTTACAACATCTGGTGTGATTTTCCAATTCATTTA
Source organism: Rhinophrynus dorsalis (assembly GCA_037306005.1). Lineage (NCBI taxonomy): Eukaryota > Metazoa > Chordata > Amphibia > Anura > Rhinophrynidae > Rhinophrynus > Rhinophrynus dorsalis. The sequence continues at coordinate 174,372,015 of CM074726.1, forward strand.
ACTTTGCGGTAAGAGATGATCTAACCTCATCTTGGTGAGATAAGGCCTGTTCTAAGTTAGGCATGTGAGTCCAAGAGGCCTCTCGGTTGTCTTCAAGCGTGCATATACGTTGGCTCATTTGCGACAAATCTTTTTTGAGGGTCGAAATTTCAGACTTAGCCTTCAATTTAAGGTCTGCCTTGATGTCTCTCTTGTCATCTTTCATCAAGAAGTTGACCAGATCCTCTCTCATGAGCGGGACTGGGGCTGCAGCCTTCATGGTCGCGGAGTAGTGAGGTGGGTAAGCCGAGGTATCCAGAGTGGAGTCCGGGTTAGTTTTGGAGTAGAAGTGGTGGGCCTAGTAGGCCGTTGTGCAGTCGGCAAAAAGTCAATAATTTTCTTGGAGCTGGGACTTCTGTTGCCCCGTTTCCGAATCCCCATCATATACTGCACCAGTCCAGACAGTCACAGTTTGATGTTGAGCCCCATAGAAGGGGTAAAGAAGCTTCATTTGCCTTTCGAGACGGGGAGCACAAGGACTAAGTGGCCATCTTGTACGTGGTCAGCTCTGCCCCCTCTTTATTCTTTTTTATTTCTTTTTTTTTTTTTTTTTTTTTTTTAAGTTGTCCACCCTGTTGTCTTATCACAGTCTGTCCAAAAAAAAAAATTATAACTGAAAAACAAAATCAAGAACGTCTTTCCCCAGACATCCCCACCCAGTTCAGAGAAAATAACAGCAAGATCAGCAAGCAAATAGGTACCTAGCTGCCTGTGTCTTGCCAGTCAGTCACACGGAATTATTGAGTATTTGGGGTCAACCTCCTTCCTCCTTTCTTCTCCCCCAAGTGCCCCACTGACTCTCCTAATACACACTTACACAGAATAAATGTCCTACTAAAAGATTCCCTAAACTAAACCCTCTCTGCCTTCTCTAGCTCAAACAAGACACTGCTCTCTCCTCTCACAAACACAGAATGACTGCTGTGAAAGTCTGACAGCCTTTTATATGGCTGAAAAAACTTTCGTGTGTTGGAGAAAATGTTTTCTTCCCATTTATTTCAATGCACAATGAGCTAGGAGAAATCAGAAAAACTGCACTTTTCGCTGGAAATTGTTCGCCAATCGGAAAGTGCCGTTATTCACCAATTTCAGTTTGAGGCGAAACTTCGCACATCCCTAGTATTTATCCCAGATATAGGATTTAGTAACACTGGCATGGAGTAAGTTGTTGAGATCCTCCCAGAGTTTCGACAAGTCAGCTAGATTCGACGCGGACAGGGAGAGTCGATGTTTGAGCTCAAGAGTCCTGATTCTGGACAGCAAAGATTTAAAAGAAGATTTCCTCTCTCTGTTTTTAATCATTCCAGATTTTTTCAGATGGCCCCTCATTACACTCTTGTGTGCTTCCCACAACACTGTCTCAGAAACATCTGGCGTATCATTGAGCAGAAAGTATTCATTCAATTATTGAGGTAAATAGAGGGAGGTTATTGAATCTAGAAGAAGAGATTCATTAAGTCTCCACTGTCCCAAAATTAAGAGTCATTGTAACTGAAGAATGATCCATCCATGAAACTGATTCTTTGTCCTCACTTGATATGTGATGTAGTAAAGGCTGTTAGACAAAAATATAGTCAATCCTGCTGTGGGATGCGTGGGATGAGTTCTCCATACATCAATCAAATGGAGGTCAGACAATCTACGTCAAATATGTCTAAGTTGTGAATACTTAAGATAGAATTTCCCAGAGGAGGTGTCGAGACTGGGGTCTATGGCAAGACTGCAGTCTCCCCCCACTATGGAATGTTTAGCGTCCTGGGCAAACAGAAGGGTCAGCATTCAATTCATAAAATACACCTGATTAGCATTAGGAGCATAGACAGTAAGTAAAGTATAAGGTTGGTTATGTACTAAGCCAGTGGTTCTCAACTCCTGTCCTCAGGACCCACTAACAGGCCAGGATTTGATGATTTCCTTGTTAGAGCACAGGTGAGTTAATCAATGTGAATGAGCCTCTGTCACATGATTTCCTTGTTAGAGCACAGGTGAGTTAATCAATGTGAATGAGTCTCTGATCACATGATTTCCTTGTTAGAGCACAGGTGAATTAATCAATGTGAATGAGCCTCTGATCACCACACCTGTGCTCTAGTCCTGGCCTGTTAGTGGGTCCTGAGGACAGGAGTTGAGAACCATTGTATTAAGCCATTAAGTAGTAAAAATCTCCCCTCATCATGAGAGATCTGTTCAACAAGAATCCAAGGAAGAGGGGTTCTAATGAGAATCCCCACCCCCATTTTTTTCATGTAAAGAAGAAAAGTAAAGGGGAATTGTTGCCATTTTTAACATATAAACCCTGATTAACTCCAATCACGTTCAATTAAATCTCAAATTCAACTTGCTGTAGGGCGATTGTTATTTCTCTCCCACCCCTTCCTCCCCTTTTCTGGTTTCTGCACCCCCTCCTTATCTTGATGTTTCATAAAAATTAATAAAACTTGATTTACAAAAAAAAAAAAAAAAAAAATGTATTCAACCTTAGTGATTACAGTGAGCAAGTATACTGGATGGGCTGTCATCGATGACAGTGCCCTTTCCAGGGTCTGCACACTAAGGACATCACACTGTGTGAGACTATCACAGTACCCATGATTACGCTTGCCTGTGGTTCTGTCCAGTTGTCCGTGGTATATGCTGTGGACAGGACCTGGCCACCTTCATGCTTGCCTTTATTCTGTGGGCATGCGTCTGTGACATCATGCTCTCGATTTTGTATCATTAGGCATGATTGGCCAATGGAGTCCTGCCCTCTGGCAGCAGCCTTTAGTCTGCTTGCGAACTGGGCTTAGTTGCCCTTTCGTGGTGTTTCTGTTCGTTACTCCAGTGTTGCTCTTGTTTGACCCTCGCTTGGCTTCTGTGTATTCTCTGGCTCAATGCCTGGCTTTGTCTGACTATCCTTTCTGGTTTTGACCAGTGGCTCTGTCTGACTACCAGATTTGTGTATGACCCTGGCTTGTCTGACTACCCACTCCAATCTGACCTTGGCTGTGGCTGACTACCCAATTAGGTTCCTGACTGTGGCTTCTCTGACTTACTCTCCATGCCTACTCCCGCTTCTGTCTGACTACCACTTGCTTCAGTGGGAGTCAGAGGGCTCGCTCCATCATCCCGTTGCAGCAGTTATCTCACTGGTAGTGTTGCAGGTTGCCTTCCACTCTGTTGCCTCCTAACTGTGCTTTTCCAGCAGTTACCTTACCGGTATTGTTGTGTGTTACTCTCCGCTTTGTGGCTTCTGCTCTGTGCAGACTCAGCCTACCGGGCACTGTTTGCTTGCTAGGCTTACCATTACTCTCTGCCTACGTGACATTTTCCTCCCTGGTATTGTTGCAAGCCGCCCGTGGCTACAACTCTGAGATTGTCCCTCTTCAGGGATCTACTGGTTACACTCTCTCGGACTGGACTCCTGGCATTCCAGGTTTCCGCTCACTCTGCTGGTTAGAACCATGTCTGGTTCTATATTCAAGTTCTCCTAGATCTGCAGCGGACTGTGTACAGCTCAGAGTCAGTTCCTGGGTAGTGGACTAGGCACAGTCCTCACGCCTGTACCTTTCTTGGTTGTGGAAGTGTTTTCTCTTGCCTATTTATTTTAATAAGCTGGTTAAATTCATCTGTACCTGTGTTATGTGCTTTATTTATCTAAGAGTCCCATGACAGAGACAGCATGCTTCACTTCCTACTACTGAGAAAACTGTGAATGGTTCTCGGTAGTATAATCGTCTTCACTGACCTAAAAGTGACTTAGTAAACCGTGCAATTTTATCATTTTATCCCTCAGAGTACCAGTTGCTTGGGCCATTTATTAGACCTTGTAGGCCAGACAGACTTTCAGCAGTTTTGCTATTCATGTATTTAGGTATGATTCCTGTAGGTAACTTTGTAGTTACATATGGAAAATAGATCTTTTTTTTTTCAGAAAAAAATAAGCTTTTGCATGATGCCTTACAAAGTAAAATTTGCATTGTATGACAAACTATGATGTCATAAATAAAAAAGTAAATAAAGAGTCAGAGACGCTCAACTAGGAACAAGCCTGCAATACAAATTTGCAGTCTCTATAGGAGTGGTGTCCTACCCAGGGTGCAGTCTCTTTTAGCCCACTAGTGCCTTTCACAGAGAGAAAATATCCTAAACCACATCATATTGGCCCTGACATTACAGCAGTCCAACCACGAAGTGCCAGGCAATTCCTCTCTGAACAAGAGAAACAGCCAACTCTAGATGTAGTGTCTTTCTAAGCACTGTGAGCAAGGGGTCCAATGCTGGATTCCACTATTATCCTTGGGGTGACTAATAAAGTAACAAAATTATGTACTTTGCTAAAGTCATACACTGTACATCAAAAACATTTATGCTGTTTGTGAAAGTTTCAGGTACAAAAATACCATTTAGGTATAGTTTTACCAACACGTGCTCCCAGTATTTCTAAGATGGATTTACTTGGGTATTCTGCTTTCTATAATAATCTATAGCTAGACAGTGGTGTTTTGCTATCCAAAAATTCTTACTTGGTTCTGTAGAAAGTAGGTGGGCTTTTTCTGTTGGCTTTCTCATTCTGAATATAAAGCCTCTTTCCTATCATGCTTAAACACAGACTGGATGCTGGGTGCTGTTGTGAAAAGGCATAATATACAGAAAAAGGTGATACAAACACATTCTCAGGACTTCAATTAAGCAATAAAAAAAATCAACAAATTTTAATTTATTTTTCAGTCACGTAATTAACCTTCTTCAAAGAAGGAAGGTCTAATTATGTGACCAAAAATGTTTACATGTTTATTAATTCATGTTGAGTAAAACAAGGGAACTGCCATTACTGCTAGGGGATCTCCCATTCAAAAGTTATTATAGCTCAAACCATTTTTCTTATATTAAACTGCAATTTTTGAGAGTGCCGTTCCCATCTCATACTATGAAAGTGAATATCCACTGTCTAAAGATCTTACACAGAGTTCATTACTAAAAAATACATTTTGCACACTAGTAGGCACTGTTGCAAACTGATAGATAAAAAAATAAACACTGTGTAGGAAACTGGTTTCCTTGCAGTGGATAGTGCTGTGCCAAAAGACCCCCTTTGATGCTGTGATACATCACAGATGCACCATTTGCTACCCCTGTATCTATCTTCTATCTATCTATCTATCTATCTATCTATCTATCTATCTAGATCGATCTGTCTATCTATCTATCTATCTAGATCGATCTGCCTGTCTATCTATCTGTCTATCTATCTATCTATCTATCTATCTATCTATCTATCTATCTATCTATCTATCTATCTACCTTTCTGTCTGTCTCTATGTATGTCCCCTATTTTTCCTCCAGTTATATACAAAAAGTAACATATATTTGTCTACTTGTGTCTGTACACACACTACCATTCAAAAGTTTGGGGTTACTTAGAAATGTCCTTGTTTTCCCTCAAATGAGTTGTAAAATAAATAGGAAATACAGTCAAGATGTTCACAAGGTTAGAAATTATGACTTTTAATTTAAATAATATTTGTGTCCTTCAAATGTTGTTTATGTCAAAGAATCCTCCATTTTCAGCAATTACAGCCTTGCAGATCTTTGGTATTCTGGTTGTCAGTTTGTTGGTAACATGAAGAGAGTTCACTCCATGCTTCCTGAAGCACTTGCCACAGTTTGGATTGGCTTGATGGGCACTTCTTACGTACCATACGGATTGATGGGCACTTCGTATGTACTATATGGTTGCTCCAATAACAGAAACAAGGACATTTCTAAGTGACCCCAAACTTTTGAACAGTAGTGAATGTGCTTGTATATTTCAGAGAACTGGTTATCACGTAAACAGCAATTATATGCTGTAATTTGAAATCTGATTGACCCCCATTTATACTAGACATGTCTCTAATGCATTGCTTTCCAATTTATTTGTGACCTCTTTAGCATCAAATTGATTAATACAGACAATTATAATACAACTTTGTTGTTCTTATAGAGATCGTGTAACCTTATTTAGAAGCTAAGACCGAATTCACCTTGCTCTTGGAAATGTAGGTGCATTTGTTGAATCTCTTTAAATTATCATTACTATGGATCTTTAAGTCAATGATTCCACCAGGTGATTCTTCATAGCTACATTATATTAGAACGACACGCAGATGTGATCTTTCGGAATGCATTTCTGTTCTCAAACGTGTTTTGTTTAAGTTCTGTACATTCACCTTATGGTAAATAATAAATAGCAGCAGTCAGTATTTATAAAATGTTTTTTCTTCTGGGGCTATGTGTCAGTCAGCTAACAGACTAGGGGCTCGATTTAAAGGCAGCCGTTAACCAAAAAAAACACTAACGGGTGCGTTAAGTGTCATGTTGCAATTCAAAGATCCGTCTAAACAACAGCTAACGGCAGTTGCACAATTCCTACGGCCGCTACACTTACGTGCATTCAGACGCATGGAACAACATGGAACAACATACCCCAGAGCTATTCAAAGGCTTGCGGTACTGATAACGGCTGAAAAAAAGACACACCTAACGGCTAAAAGTTAAGACCCACTTCTCACACACGTTAGACACTTAACGGCCAAAACTAAACACCCGTTACAGAGGAAAACACACAAAAGGCTTACCGCACAACCATGTAAATGGGAAAATTAACCCGTGCAATGCCAAAACAACACAAAAACATGCACACACAACACAAATCACTACACACAAAACAACAACCAACACCACAGGAACAATGACACACAAAAAAACAACAACACAACATGGCACGGAACAATGGGGGTCATCACACAAAGTGGACCCTGCAAATACAAGCTCACCTGGGCAACATCAACACGCGACCTGCACCCCACAACTGCACGCCCGCAAATGGCACACACAGAACAAGCACAACACACCACATCTTATAACACACACACACACACCTGCAAACACTTACCTGGACACAAACAACTCTCCATTGGTCAGCACTCACCTCATCACCACACCTACACAACGCCCTAGCAAGTACTTAAAGGGACAACTCAACACACTCACTTGTGGCTTGTTTTCCACTCAGGGAGGGAGAGAGAGAGAGAGAGCGCGCTAGAGAGAGAGAGCTAGAGAGAGAGAGGTAGAGAGAGAGAGAGAGACAGATAGAGCAAACAGTATGTTGGGTTACATATTGTTGCGAAGACTGCGGAGAAGGCGTGCAAGGGAGAGAGCTAGGGAACATCAGCAAACCCCAAGCACGCCTCATCAACAGCCTCCACCTGTTGCAAGTGAGGAGGCTCTGGCTCAGCAGCCACACAGGAGTCCATCCCCACCTGGAGGGCACAGGATGTATAGACGACCACCAAGGCCCAGGGTATACCGCCCAAGGGTCACACTCTTTGGAATGGCTGATGACGAGGTCATTGATCGCTACAGGTTGAGGCCTGACAGCATCATTGCCTTGTATGAGGTCATCAAGGAGCAGGTGGATCCCATCTACATCCACAACCATGCCCTAACTGGCCTGCAGAAACTACTCTGTGCCATACACTTCATGGCAAGCGGGGCCTTCCAGTCCACTGAGGGTTACGCATCTGGCATGTCCCAGGCCACATTCTCCAGAGTGCTGGCCCAGGTCCTGCCAGCCCTCAAAATCAAGGCCAGTACCCATATACATTTTCCCACCACCGACATGGACTGGATACACGTCAAGCAGGCCTTTTACGCAAAGGGAGGCATGCCCAGGGTCATGGGTGCTATAGATTGCACCCATGTCCGGATTAAGGCCCCAGCACGTGACGCACAGATATTCATCAACAGGAAGAACTTCCACTCCATCAACGTGCAGATGGTGTGTGACAGCAACATGAGGATCATGAATGTCTGTGCAAAATATCCTGGCAGCACACATGATGCATACATTCTACAAAACTCCTCAGTCCACAGAGATTTTGAGAATGGAACCTTTACAGGGGGATGGCTACTGGGTGAGTTCACAAAACAAAATCACACCACATACACAGGCGTACACACCACTCAGCTCAGCATGCACCTGACCCACACCTACTACGTCCACCACACAAAACATCATTCACACAACATGTGCTCCCTGTTTCACCATGTCACTCACATTACACAGGTGATGCTGGCTATGGATGCAAGTCCTGGCTACTGACCCCTCTGGCCAATCCTCGAACACATGCCCAGGAAAGCTACAACCAGGCTCATGCCAGAACCAGGAATGCTATTGAGCGGACATTTGGGCTCCTCAAGTCAAGATTCCGATGTCTGGACCACTCTGGGGGAGCACTGCAGTATGCACCGGCTAAGGTGTGTGACATCATTGTGGCGTGCGCAATACTGCACAATATCGCAGTGGACACCAGGCTGCTGGAGCACATCCCGGACCCCCCCATACAGGAAGTGCCCATGGACATCGGGCATGTGGAGGAGACCATGAGAGGGGCACAGATCAGAGACAGGCTCATCACGGAATACTTCACCTGTGAGTATAACACAGGCATGCAAACAATCCATGCAAGTCCCCCAGCAGTCCTGTGACACTAACCACACTGCACATTTTGTTCTGTCTCACCCCACAGGAACAGTGACACAGCACTGCACTGGCAGTGGACGTGGAAAATTGTGTGTGTGGACTCAGCAACCATCCTCCATTCCACTCTCCACGTTGACATACAGACCCCAAGGATATCACGCACACCCTCAGGAGAAACAAGGTACAACATATTACCCATGTTCATCACCTTACACGGCTTGATTGACAGCAACTAACTGGATATGCCATGATTAGAGCCTGAACAACCATGCTAGCCCAGTAGTGAAAGAGTATTATCTAATGATTTGCATGAGAAGGGACATCAGACTCAATATGGGACCTGTACTGTGCTACAGCTGAGAAGAGCAGCACAGGGGTGGATGTACAGTGGTATGGGCACACAATGTAGAGGTCATGAGACGTAGATCAGATTACCACGGACTCCATGCAGACCTGTGAGTGTGCAGACGTATGTGCCCCTGACATGAATACACACATCAACAAATGTGTCCTAACAGTTCCATGGAACAAATGACATTGGGCTGCCACTGTCACTTTCACAGTGGCAGCACAATGTCATTACTTCCATGGAGCTCTCAGAACACTTGTTAATGTGTGTATACATGTCAGGGGCACATATCCCTAGGACTGATGCACATGTCCTTAGTTCCCCACAGAATTGGTTACAGATGAGTACACAACACATTGTCAAGCAATGGTTTGTGCACTCACCTGTAACTGTGAAAACTGAGGGGATGAAAAAGACTAAATTGTTGTTGCTTGATGATCAGTTCAGGTCTACTGCTCCAAATCCTGTCCTCTTGTCCCGCAGGCATCCGTAACATGATCCATCCTTGAACTGAAGATCTTCCATGTGACTGGATTGATGTCTTGACAACACCTTCATGAAGATCACCCCTTGCTGTTTATGGTGATGTTGTTGGTGATGCAAAGTTTGACCTGAGGTTCACACAAACCTCTACTGGAACATTCTCATAGAGACACAGAAAACACTAATTCTTGAGTGTTGTAACCTGTACAGTCAGGATGCTCAGCTACAGAGTTGTCAAACCTCATGGACAACACATGAGCAGGGCAGCAGTGTTACTGAAGTATTACAATTTAGTTTCAAAGTACATTTAGTGTTCTCATACAGGTGTTCAATGCATATAGGCAATACACACACAAAACACATGTACATTCTAATGTACTTTGAGACACAATAAAGATGAACCATCACCATTCTATCTGTGTCTGTAGGAGGATATATTTGAGAACACATATGTCAATGTGTTACCACACCCAGGGTAGAGTATGCCCCATACATGGAAAGGCAACACCCACATCACAGGAGTCCACCACTTGTTTGCCAGTGACTGGACTCTGTGATGTATCAATGCAAACAGATGATGGTGGCAGTGATGCACCAATGTGTTGTGGGAGTGATGAAGAGGTGATACAGGGGACATACTTCCACAGTGAATACCTGTCCACAGTATCTGTATTGCTCAGTATAATCCATGTTCGGAGATTTTGCTCCACTTTGACATATCTCAGTACATGGGCTAACGAACAACCAGACTAAGTGGACATGTGTTATCACTGGTGAAGTCTGTTACACCCTTAGGGAAACAGCAACTCAACTTACAGGAGACCCCAATGCTCAGCCCAGGATATCAATGTGTGTGCTACACGTTGAAATCCTAGGTTAAAAACATTGGCTTCTTCAGTAAGTCAGTTGCACAATGAGTGTGTGAATCCAAGACAACATGGATACATGTCCCATTTATCTATCCTGCTTATAATGTCCCTGCTAAATCACAGAGCTGTTTGTCTGGTTATCCCATTAACCCACTGAGTGCAAGAGTGGTCCCCAACGCATTTCTTGACAATGCGTTGTCTACCACTCTGGCACTCAAAGGGTTAAACACAGCACATGATGTAGACAAATGTTCAGTGTTGTACAATTTGTTGTGCTAAGGGGTATGTTTTGTTGTTCAAATTCAACACACAACACCGCCATATAACACAGTGGTGTAATATGGCTCCAGGGATGTATTACAAGTTGAATTTGTACAACGGTGTGTGTGTGAACCCATGTTGTAGCATCCCACTAACATTTCACATAGGCAGAGGTTGTGTTCACTGCATTGTATGGCAATGCATTGGAGACAACCCTGCCACCCAATCCATAACTGAAGACACAACAGATCAGACTGGAATTAAAAAAAAAATGTTTTCTTTATTGAGGGGAAACTTAACAGGTTGGGCCTTTCATTTTTTCTTCTTTGGGTGGGGGGCCTTAGCCTGGGTGCCAGAGGTGGATGCCCTTGTGGATCTCCTGGTAACCCTCTGCCCCCTAGGTGTTGCTTCAGGGGTAACACTAGAGGGGGTGGTGGTTGCAGTAGACCCCTCAGTGGAACGCAAGTTCTCCCTCTCCATCCTCAGGTTCTCCCTGCGGTTTATCTCCCTCAGCTCCACAAGGACCTGTGTTAACATGTCCATCACACCAGTCCTGAGCTGCTGGAGTAGTGTATTCCCCCTGGACACCTCCGACTCCAAACCTTGGATCCTGCTCTCCAATTGGACAATGTTCCTCCTGGATTGCCTCCTGCTCCTGGTGATATTGCTGTCAGTACTCCTGCTCGACCGGAGTAGTCTCCTCTGAAGGGCCATACACTCCGCCTCCATCCCTGTGAGGCGTGCGGTGCTGGAGGTGGATGTGCCCGGTGTCCCTGGTGCTGCTGTTTCTTCCTCTGCTGCTGAGGGTGCTGTTTCTTCCTCTGCTGCTGAGGGTGCTGTTTCTTCCTCTGCTGCTGAGGGTGCTGTTTCTTCCTCTGCTGCTGAGGGTGCTGTTTCCTCCTCTGCTGGAGGTGCTGTTTCCTCCTCTGCTGGAGGTGCTGTTTCCTCCTCTGCTGGAGGTGCTGTTTCCTCTGCTGCTGGAGGTGCTGTTTCCTCTGCTGCTGGAGGTGCTGTATCCTCTGCTGCTGCTGAGGGTGCTGTGGCTGCTGTTGGAGTGGCTGGTGCAGATGATGGGCATATGCCCACCACATCAAGTGATGCAGAGCTGCCCAGAGATGTGTGTGCTGGTGGAGGTGTGAATATGTCCCTGGGTAGGGGGCGCTGGGGCTCACCAATCAGGCCCAGGTGTGTGTAGTCCAGTGGCCAAGGGTCATATGGTGGCCACTGATAGGTGGTGGGACCCCACCTTGGATCATACCTTGGGGCATGCTGTGGAGCCATCCAGGAGGGTGGGTTGATCTGGGAGGCATATGGCCCATATTGGGTGTTGGCCACTGTCCCTGGCAGCCATTGCCTCCCTGGCGGTGGTGGTGCTGCTGATGGAGGGTAGTAGCTGGTGGAGGTGGATGGATGTGTCCACCTCTCCTCCTGTGGCATCCAGCCACTGTACTGGGGAGGTGCAGCTGGAAAGGGTGGTGCAGCCTGTGGTGGTGCAGCTGGAAGGGGTGGTGCAGCCTGTGGTGGTGCAGCTGGAAGGGGTGGTGCAGCCTGTGGTGGTGCAGCTGGAAGGGGTGGTGCAGCCTGTGGTGGTGCAGCTGGAAGGGGTGGTGCAGCCTGTGGTGGTGCAGCTGGAAGGGGTGGTGCAGCCTGTGTTGGAGGGGATGGTGATGGTGGGTAAGGTGACCACCGGCTGGTCCCCTCCTCTGTGTCCTCCTCACTGGGGGGTGACATAGCCTCCTCCACTGTCTCCTGCTGGGCTTGACGGCCGTAAGCTGTGTGGAGGAAGAAGATGTTGTGATTAGTGACCTTTGCCATATGTTTGTGGAGACAATTCTACTTTGATATGTGTTGAAGAAAAATATATGTGTTTGTGTTAATCCCCCTGGGTAAACAAGGGTACTCCCACTGCTGAAAGGTGTTTGAGTTATTATGGGTGAAGGTTTCATTTTGAGGTGCAATATCACAGTGGCCAGAAATAGTACAGTGGGGCTGTTGCTACACCCTCCCATGTAGATATCTGGTCCCTGTACCAGAGCTGTCCATATGATTGTGTAGTAACAGCACCACTGTACAATATCAGGCCACTAGGATATTGCCCCTGACATATCCATGTCTGAGCTGTGATACCTTTTGCATCAACACACCTTTCAGCAGTACGAATACCATTGTTTAACTCGGGGGGGGGGGGAGATCCAACAACATATATTTGTCTTCACAACTTGTAGGGATGGCTATCCCTCCAGGGGGGTGGCAAAGGTTAAGTCCACCTTGATGTCAGATTGTAGACATTGTGGGAACAGATGTTGTTCTCTGTTAGTCCTATCCTTCCTACCCTCATGGTTGTTCAGATAATGCTCTATGTGACGGATGTAGATTTCAGTCATTTGTCTACACGAGGGATTTTCAGCAGAGACAAAATCAACCCATTTAGAGAACAATACTTAATTGGAATGGTGTACAGGGTGTGCATGATTTACAAGCACACTCTGTGGACCATTCCAAAGAGGTATTTCTCTCTATATGTTGTGACTTTGGCTCTGCTGAAGAGCCTCCGTGTGGTCAAATGATGGATATCTTCACCTGTCACATGGAGCAATATCTGTATAACCATGAGTGTTGGAGGGATGGGACTTAGATCAAGACACATCTGTTAACGATGGCAATGATATGACATCATGATGACATTACCCATTGCTATCCCATTACAGTGACACACAAGTAGAAATGGTCATATATGTATGTGGATATGTACCCTTCATATGGATGGAGTAATATCCTTCCAAGATGTGATGCCAGAGAGCATTTCATTAGGTGTGATTGCCTTACTGGCTATATATGTGCACCCATCCAACAAGACATTGTATTGATATGATGGATATGAACATACCTCGTATATCCCATCTACGTAGGGTGTGATATACTATGTATGTGTATTTGGATGGTAGCAATGTAGGTTGATATGTGATGGGTGCACATATCTGGCCAGTAAGGCAATCACATCCAGTGAAGTGATCTCTGTGTTCACATCATGTTGGAACATATTTAGTAACATTTGAATCCTAAGGGCAACAATCCAGCCAGTAGTGAGGGATATCTTTGATTGAGGCCTGTTTTTTTGTCTGTGTATGAGCCCATCCATCCTTCTGTGTGAGGCAACCGTACTCAGTCCTAGATATCCATCAGTCATGGCCTGTTGGTGACCAAGGTACAATGTTTGCTATTTGTTTCCCATATGTATCCTGCATAGAGATGCTGGTGTACCATCGATCCATGGCATCAGCACCCCTGTGGATCCATGTGGGAATCAGATATGGGATATGTCATTTCAAGTCAGAGAAATGATTGCAGCCACAACACCAATGCCTACTTTTTCCTGCTTGAATTCTGTAAAATAGTTTTCGGCCTGTGTGTTGCACCTACAAGCATTTATTCTGTGTGACACTGTGATGTGTGATCTGATGCCCCCTTTTGTGATTCAGTAAGCGGTGATGTTGAACCGATGACATGAACATGATGGTGACTTCTCCAGTGATCTCCTTTCCCCATTTCCAGTGTTTTCCATGGAGTCTGTACAATGGGACCCTATGAACTTGATTCTTGTTTTGGCATATTCTCCATGGACTAACACTGGTACTGGTGAAGTGAGGGTGTGTGAGGGTTACTTTGTGTCCACCATGTGTTTGTCACCGCTTAGTGAATGTCCCCTGTGTAGCATGTGATCGTTGGCCTATTGACTTGTTTGTTGTCAGGTTAACCCCTTGAGTCCCAGAGGGGTTGCCAATGCATTGTTGATCGATGCATTGATGATCCCTCTAGCACTCACGGGGTTAGGGTGGGGGTGGGGACATGGGTGACATTGTGTGTGAACAGTGATGATCTATTACAGTCGACAATTTGAAAATGAAGGTTTGTGTATTGTGTGTAATGAGCACAGCGACAGGAGGGTTGAAGTAGGACTTTGACAGGTTTGTCCCAAGTTGGACGTTGCCATTTGTCCAGGTGTTGTGTCCTTTTTTTAACCCTCATGGTGCTGTGTTGGTGCAGTTGTATGGCTGAGTGATGGCCATGTGTTGAGGTGTGAGTGTGTGTGCAGCTGGTGTTGGTTGCTGTAGTGTGTTGTTCTGTAGTGTTGCACTTACCGGTAGTGTGGAGGCTCCTCTCATCCCCAGTGTCAGTTCCTCCCACGACCCCCTCGATCATGGTCGGGGACATGTTCTGCCGCACCATCTCCTCCCAGCCGCAGAATGTGATGGGCACAGATGGGCCACCTCCGGTGCCTCGGGCTTGCTTGGCCATGTCAGACATCTTGTTCTTGACCACCCTCCGGCAGTCGCCCCATCTCTTCTTCACAGACTCCACGTCCCGCCTGCATGTTGCCACCGCGTTCACCCGGCTGCAGATCTGGTTCCAGGCTGCCTTCCTCCGCGCTGCCAGGCCAGGGACCTTTGCCGTCGGGTGGAGAACACTCTGCCTCTCCAGGACAGCTTCCACAAGAGCCGTGTTCTCCTCCTCACTATATCTGGGATCCCTGATCCTGCCCTCATCAGCTCCGGCATGGGAGGATTCAGAGCCGGAGTGCCCTGCCTGGTCTGACCCTGCCTGTGTGGGGTGCTCCCCAGGAACTACCCCTCGTCCCACTGCAGGTTCTGTCCCTGTCCTGCGTGTTCCTGCTCTGGTGGGCCTGGTCCCCCTCCGCCCTGCGGATCTCCCTCTCCCACCCCTGCTCTGCTGAGGGATCCCCTCCTGACCTTCCTCCTCCTCCACTACTCTCCCCATCCCTCTCTCCTGTCCTCCTCTCCTTGACATCACTCACCCAGTCACACCCAGGCACTCCCACAGGCCCTCACAGACACACTCGATCCAGTCACTCTCTGTCACACACTTTCACTCCCAGATTCACACTGTCAAAATAAAAAGTAATATGTGTAAGGTGTTATGAAATAAAAGGACTATGTGTATGTATGTGTATGTGTTTGTGTTTGTATGTGTGTATGTAATATGTGCAAAAGTGTGATATGTGTATATATAGTGCACCTCTCTCCTCTCTCCAAACTGCAAAACTCCTCTACCTCCAATGAACGCGCCTCTCTCCCTCTCTCTAATGACTATCCTCCGCTCCTGGGTCCTGATATCTGGCTCTGAAGAACTCGATAACAGACAGTGTGTGGCGGTTATTTTTGGGTATATATAGGTGTATTTGAAGTTATTTGATACATTGGGCCTTTGGGATTGGATGTGTGTTTGAATTTGTTTTGGCATCAATCAGGGTTGCTTGACAACGGCAGCCATTATGTTACATGTTGTTTGGAGCTCAGTTATCGTGTGATTTGTCCGCCCGTTGTGCATTAACATGAGCGACAACGGGTTTTGTGTTACGTGTTTTTTGTGTGCCTACGCTCGATAGCTATTCTCGTAGAGTAGCTATTGAATCTGCCGTAACTCCTGTATTATTTGCGAGCGATGTGCCTTTTTCACTTAGCGGCTGGTTTAACGGTTGGCTTTAAATCGAGCCCTAGATCCCTGAAGCACAGCACAGATGTTGCATGATATGTCTAGGGGATTGACTGAACTGTGAATTGCTATGTGCAGATGACTGAGATATTGGCAAATGGCAATGATTTAGCTATCTGTATTGTAGAAAGTTAATGTAATAGTACTATTAAAATATAGGTTCACTATTGAAATGTCGCCATCTATCGGCCGACTCTCTATACGGGAGATAAAAATGTTGCAAGAATTAAAACAGCGACATTAGAATGTCGAGCCACACAAAAGCTTGACATTCTGATGTCGCATGCGTAATGGTCACCAAATAGAGTGCGACATTCAGTGTACACATATTTCTCCATCTTGCCTTAACCCACTGAGTGCCAGAGAGGTCTGCAACTCACTGCAAAGCATTGCAGACCCCTACTGGCACGCAAAGGGTCAAGTATTAAATGTGCAAGCATTTCAGCAACATTTTATTTTTCTCTTATATTTAACCCTTTGAGCGCCACAGGTGTGTGCAATTCAATGCCAAATAATGCGTTGCTCACCCATCTGGTACTCAAAGGGTTAAAATGATAGGTGCCTTCGCCTCTTACTGACTCCCCTTTTAATCTAACTATCTCCTCCATCACCAGTTTCTGCTCCCTTGCCTCTTACATGACAATTGCTACTGCCCATAGTCTCTTATTTCTCCTCCCTTTTTGTCTTGTTGCTCCTCCCTTTGCCTCTATTTGGTCCCCCTTTTGCCTCTTTCTGTACTCCTTTTACCACTTACTGCCCCAATGCCTCTTACTGATTTCCCCTTGCCTGTTATTATCTCCCCGCTTGCCTCCTTCCTCCCTGCCCCATGACGCGCTGTTCCTCTTTTAATAGGATACCAAATATATATGATTTAGGATATTAAATCATTGGTACTCCCTCCCCGTTCTCCACTTCAGGTTGGCGTTCTTCTCTCTCTCTTGCTCACTGCCACCTTTATTGTTCCCTCCTTGGCTCTTAGTGTGTAACTTTCAATGTGTTTTGATGTATATTCATGGCCTGGTATGAAAGACAAAGGTGGCTTTGTCACGGTTTTGATGAACACTTAGACAAGACTTGTAAGGTTAAAAGAACTTTATTGAATATAAAGTGCAAACAGCAATAACGTGTCCCACCCACACAGGCCCAGAAGAAGACGGTACAAGTACTGCCTACAACTAACACAGGTCAGGTAGGAATAGATAACAAGAATGTACAAACAGGTAGCAGGTACCCTAGAGAGCTAGGGTGAGGTGGAGGCAGCGACCTGCTGGAAGCGACACGGAGACCCTAGAACACTAAGGTATAGAGGAGGCCTGCGACTCTCAGCTACTGGCAGCAAGGACCCTAGAATGCTAGGGGTCAATGGAAGCCCAAGACCAATGGATACTGGCAACAGGGACCCTAGAACGCTAGGGTTGACAGAGGCACACAGACCACGAGTACTGGCAGCGAGGACCCTAGAATGCTAGGATTCCCAAGACTCACAGACTGGCAGCATAAGACCCTAGAACGCTAGGGTTAACAGGAGGCACAGATTACGGATACTGGCAACAAGGACCCTAGAACGCTAGGGTATTATGAGGCCCAAGACACACAGTTACTGGCAGCAGAGACCCTAGAACACTAGGGGTGAATCGGAGGCAACAGACCATAGAAGGCAACGGGTGTCCAAAGTACGAAGAGTACAGGAACAGGACCACCACACTACAGCTGGCTCTTGAGCCCTTAAGGCTACAACGGTATGGTAGGCAGGACGAGACAGTGAACCGGAACTAGAACATCTAGGTTATAGCAAGGTTCAATGATGGTAATACGCCCAGAGGAATGCCTATAACTCCCCAGAAGGAGTGAGCCCAGCTAGTGACAGTAGTAACAATGGACACGTAAGCAAGGTAATGAGTAACACAGCCCGACTGTTGATAGCACGCAAACCGGTACTCCGTATGTGCACACCACCAGAGACGGTTGATACCAGTAAGGAAGGCTGAAGCAGCGAGTGATCAGCCAAGGTCGGCAAAGTAAGGGGGTTCTGAGCCAATCCCGTCAGCAATGTAAGCGGGTTCTCAGCCAGTCCAGTCAGTAACATAGCGGGTTTTCAGCCAGTCCGGTCAGCAACGGATGCGGCTTCTCAGCCAGTTCGGTCAGTAACGGAAGCAGGTTCTCAGCCAGTCCGGTCAGTAACGAATGCAGGTTCTCAGCCAGATCAGTCAACAACGTAGCGGGTTCTCAGCCAGTCCAGTCGGCAACGTAGCGGATTCTCAGCCAGTTCAGTCAGCAACGTAGCAGGTTCTCAGCCAGTCAGATCAGCAATGGATTCAGAGCAGTACAGGATACACAGGAGCGTCGTCAGTCAGGCCAGGTCATACACAAACAGAGCAGCAGCAGGAACTAGCGCTAGGTTCAGGTACACCACGAAAGGGCACCCGACTACTGACATGACAGGGTATAAAAAGGGCTGGCCCTGGGTGGAGTCAGGTTCAGGGACCAATAAGAATGCAGCAACTTAAACAAGGAAGTAAGAATGTTGCCGGCCCGCAGCCAGGATCACGGGCACCATGATAGTCTTCCAGCAAATGAGAACGCCAATCCAAGGTGGACATGGTATAAAAGGGGTCTGAGGTAGGTGCCTGTGCTGGTGTGTGGAGTCTGGGGAAAGAATAAGTTCAACAGAGACCTTTTTTGGGGGTTGGGTTGTTGGCTGGTATTGGGGGGACAGTTAATAACAAATAAATAAAATAAGAAATTGGTATGTAAAACGACAGAGACAGGAAACCCCTGATGTAAGCTGTGACTGGGGCAGACTGATATTTGACGCAATCAAGTATTTTTCAAAGGATGATTTGTAGGACTTGTTGTTAGAGGCCCAAGCCCTGAGGAAACATTGATTTGTAGGACTTAGAATTATTAGATGCACCAACCCTGATGAAACATTGATTAATTGTAAGAAATTAGACTTGTTAGGCACAAACCCTGGAGAAACATTGATTTGTAGGACTTTGACTTAATTGAGGCACAAGCCCTGAGGGAACATTAACTAGTTGTAGGAAATTAGACTTGTGTTAAGTCCAATCCCTAAGGAAATATTGACTTGTAGGACTTTGGCTTGTTAGAAACAAGCCCTCCCCCCATTTTTTTTGTAGGCCTCTGGTTTATTTTTTTAAGAAGAAGCCCTCCGGGAAAAAAATGCCGTACTGGCCAAGTGCCATCAGGTCATGTTGTGTTGGCCAGTAGCCACTGGTCATTGTCAAATGCCCAAGTGTCATTTTGGAATTTGTGATTGCTGTTCTTGCTGCTTCTGACTTGTTTAACCCCTTAAGGACCGGAGGTTATGGGACATTTCCGTCCCATAACGTCCGCATAGAGGCACTTTGACGAGCCGGTACACGTGACCTGTCACGTGTATCGGCGCGTCACTATGGGGCTTGAAACAGATCGCTCCGATCTTGGAACGGTCTATTTCATGCCCTATTTTTACTTACAGCGCTCCCGGTAGAGCGCTGTAAGTAAAAAGTACGTGACGTACCAGGACCGTCAAGGGTCGTTCGAGCAAATTTACCCTTGACGGTCCTGGTACGTCAAGGGTCCCTAAGGGGTTAAACAGCAGGATGATTAGGGAGCTCAAAAGGAATGGGATCTACAGCAGCAGTAACATGTGTGATGGATAATGATTGTTCCACTTGCCACAACTAGCTCCAGTGATGCGCCTGAGGCAGTAGCAGCACCATAACTAGCCCCTACCACTTCAGGTATATGTGGAGAAAAGAAGAAATTGGCCAATACTGCTTCTCTCCCTGCCCTTCCTCCAAAATCATGAGTGTGTTATTTCAAGAATACACATTTTTCCCTTGAGAGCAGGAACTGTGCCTTTCATCAGCAACTTCAAAGTGCACAGTGTGTGTGTAATAAATAAGGGAAGGACTGGGAACAATGGGCATATCAAACACCTGGCATAACTGTAACCAACACCCCGATGTGAAATCATTCCACCAGAAACCAAGTACTGCTGCTGTCACTATGCCCTTTGTCCACTCCCCGCTAAGGACATGTGACAACCTGAAGACAGTTTAATAATAACGATGAACCCTTCCTGCCAGTAACTTAGCATATTCAGTGGGAAGGAATTTCCTCAGATGCCGCTTTATAACCTGGTTGCAATTATCCTTCACCACACTGGCATATGTGGTCAGTGCACCACACAATGTTCAATGGGTGGACATGTACTTCCACATCCTGACATCTACTGAATGGCTATCAACTGGTGGGGGAGGAAAAGATGAATGAATTGGATTGCCAGAAGATGTATTTACCCTAGATAAAGAAGTTGATGGTGAGCCAGGTGTTTCGTTCGCCATTAAACTTTCAGGCTCTGGCTGGGTTTCTCTATTCTTCCTCGTCTTTGATTTCCACCTCATCTCATGTTGCCTTTGGGGAGAGTCACTGGGTACAGAAACTGTGGTGCCCAATTTCTTTGATGGGTGTTTGGCTTTAACATGTTTCACATACATGTCATGGTGTCTGTGTTTCATGTGTGTTATCAGATCAGTTGTGCCAAGGTGCCTTCACTCCTTTCCCTTTTTCACTGACTTGTTACAAATTGTTCACAGTGCCGTTGCTGGTGAACACACCCAGGGCCTCAGAGAGGAGGAAAAGGTAGAGAAGAATGGCCTCTTTCTTCTTCTCCTCCACATTCCCCTTCAGATGCTGGGGAAGAGGATGATGTTGCTGCTGTTGCTGCTACTGCCTCAGAATTAGCACTGCAACTAGAACCAGTGGTATTTCTGCTGGCAAGTGGAACCTGTCCTAGTTCCGCATCACTGGACTCCATTTCCACTTTGTCCACTTTGGTCTGCGGTACACTAGGCTGCTCCTCAGCATTAGAGAAGTAGCAAACTCCACAAATTCCTAAAGATTACTACAGGTGGTGGTGATGGTGATGCTCATTGCCAGCCCTGTCTCCTTTTCTTTCTCAGTTTGGGCTAAAAGGCCATTAATGTCTTTTCCACCACAGCTTCTCCACCATCATCATCTTCACCACCACCACCATCGTCAGTCTCTCCTTGATGCTGCTGCTGTATTACAGACATCTCACTGGTTGGAGGAGTTGATGAGAAATGTGACAGAGAGGCCCCTAATGTCACACTTGCCATTCCTTGTTGACCTGAAGAAGGCAGACTGGCAGCACTAGCAGCAGGCACAGGCAGCTGATCTGTGCTCTTGGTGGTGGTGGCATTATTGCTGCTAGCCACCAGTTATGTCTTCTTCAGGATCATGTTCCACGTGGACACTGCCGTGAGGACTAGGGAAAGGGAACTCCAAGATTCATGTGAATGGGGGATCCCTTGACAGCTAATCTGGCCCCCTGCTTTACTTCCCTTACCACTCCCCTAACGCTAGTCCCACCAGCTGCTTCACCATCACTGTTTTTACTACTAACACCAACCACATCAATTTTAGTCCCTGAGTTTTCCTCCTCACTAGTAATATTACCATCCCCTCCCTCACTCCTGACACTCTGTACAAGCTGCTGGACCTTTTTAGTTGTAATACTAGTGGTGGGACTGCTTAGGGATGGCACGTATGACTTAAGGTCCCCTGCTGTCACACTTGGCATCATCTCCATACTCCCTCCTCCTGAGAATTACAAGACACAATGGCAGCAGAGGCAGCACTGGCACACTACTACCCTCTTCTTTCTCCAGTGATACAAATTTGACTATGATCACTAAGGGTGATGTGGGGGGACTGGTCAGCATTGGGTCTGGAT
Source organism: Rhinophrynus dorsalis (assembly GCA_037306005.1). Classification (NCBI taxonomy): domain Eukaryota; kingdom Metazoa; phylum Chordata; class Amphibia; order Anura; family Rhinophrynidae; genus Rhinophrynus; species Rhinophrynus dorsalis. Next base: position 174,393,797 of record CM074726.1, read on the forward strand.
AACCGGGGCATCCAGAACCTTTCATGTTGGTGGTAATGGTCACTTCCTCCTACTCCTAAGACTCACTGGATGCATAATGTTCCTTCCAGCTCATCCTTTTATTATTATTCATCTTGCTCATAGTGATAGCAGTCACAACAACAATCCAGACATTAACCTGCTGAATGACTTGTTAGCACACTTTGAGTAGGATCCTAGCATAGTCTCTATAAAAATCAATGAGGATAAATTGCAGCTATATAAACATGCCATTTCTTATTTTGTGCCAAGGTGTGAGCAGCAACACTTTAAGGAATTGGATTGTGTGAAATCATAAAACTAAATCTTTATAGCTCAAGTGGAAGTTTGAATTGAGGAGGAGAGAGAGAGAGAAAAGTATGGACAAAACTACTAGAAAACAGAGTGACAAGGAAGAAATAAAAAGAATGATACCTTTTGAGATGGTTACAGCATACTTGCAGGATAAGTAAGTGATGACTCACTTGAGCACTGACAAACAAAACAGTGTTTGTGGCCAAGTCATGTGTACTATTGTGGAACCCCTTATTTTTCCACCAGTGAGCATGCAGCCAAAATGGGTTTTCAGTGCTTCTAGTTAAATTGTTAGTGACCAGGACTGCCAACAGAAATTTGGGGGCCCAGTACAAACCTGAAGGCAAGGCCCCCACTTCTGCTGCACCTCTCACCCCACCCCTTGCTCTGCCTCACATGCGCACCACTGCCTCGCAACACTACATAATTCACATCCCAATCACTTCCACTACAGTCCTTTCTTCCCCTCCTTCTCAGAAGAGCCCTCAACAACAGCCTCACTGATTGACTGTCCCAGCCACACCTTCCTTTCCTATAATTTCAAGCCACTCCTCTCCCTCTGTGCTCCTACTCACTACTTCCTTGTTACATGTCACTCTGCGCAAGCATCCCTTGAGTCACGGTAGTATTAGTTTGACTCCTGCAAGCTATCCCACTGGCTTTCTCCTCATTGGATGAGCAGCCTGCCGGACTCTGTCTCCATGGTGCTGATTACCAGCCACTCTCCTCATTGTGAGGGGAAACCATCACCAGGCCAGTCAATGGAGGATTATGTTATTGAATTGTGAAACACCAAGAGAGTGGTACATGGTTCCAGATATCCATTTGGCACCACATTCAGTAGGTAATTGAGGTCCAGCACACAGATTAAAAATGCACTGATCTGGGCTTGGCTGCGAAGAAAATGACCCCCTGGCCAGCCAACCCCTGCCAGTGAAAAAGAATACAGTATATTATATCTCAAAGGTATGGAACTACCACAAGTACCAACCCTGAGATATACTAGGAAGCGCCACAAAAAACACAATTAAAATCAAGAAGTTATAACAATAACTATTCTCACAACAAGTCCATAAAGAAGGTAAGTCTTAATTCTTCCAATGATGGATCTCACGGTCCAATGCTGCTGAACAATGGGTTGGGATTCCCAATAACGATACTAGAAAAACGAAAAAAGTGAACAGTGCAAATGGACTCTTCTGAGTGTAGTATTTTCCAAATCCTTTTCCCTTCACCTGCACCACGTGCTTCAAATTGGGTACTCACTTGTAGATGAGGTTATAACTGCCTCCCAGTATGTATCAGCATCCCTGTTAAACCCAGGTTGGTTTTATTTCTCTGTTCTCTTCCAGATGTTCTCCACCTTTCACTCACTTGCACCACCAAGCAAATATCACTATCACCCTCTTATTATATAGAGGGTATAGTATATAAGACACTATTGTCTCTGATCCAGTTCCTCTTACTTTTAAGGAGAATGCCAGTGAGGCCACTCAGTGGAGGACCACCCTGCTTGTCTGGCCCCATACATGGGTACTGCATGTACCTTCTTGATGGCAACACTGTTAGTGACCATAGGAACATTACATCTTTTGCAATGTATTATTTATTTATTATTATTATTAATATTATTATTATTATTATTAATTTATAAAGCACCAACATATTCGGCAACACTGTTTAATTAGGAAACTTCTAACAAACATTACAAATGATACACTTAACAAATGGATACAAGTATGGAGATTTCCCTGCCCACAAGAGCTTACAATCTTGCGGGAGAAAGGCAAATAAGTGAAACACAAGGGACATTCAGATGGTTTTCCATTTCATTAAGGATAATGGAAAAGTTTGGGTCAACTGCAGAGGTCTCCTAGTTTAGATGGAGCGAACCAAGACAAAGTGACATTGCTCTAATGGCAGCTATGGGACAGACTGAAATATGGATTTTGAGGGAGTGATTGATTGAATGAAAACTGAGGAGGGTCTGATGGAACGAGGCAGTGAGTTCCAGAGATACCTGGGCCGCATTGTTGTAATCTTGGAGTTGAAAGTGAGAAGTGATAGTAAGGAGGGAACAAATCAATAGCAAAAACAAGTGCAGTGTCTACTGCAAATACAACGAGAAAAAAGCTGCTACAATGTGTGATCTAGGATTATGTTAATATCCTTAGGTAGGGTATACATACAGGGATATCCAAACATGACCCCTTATTTATCCTTTGTCTTAAGAGGGTAATAGATGTGTTTAGAACCGTGTCTCCAACTCCATCCAATGTAGATACAAACAAACAAAACAATGGATCGTACGGTCATGATTAACCCCTTAACGACCCTTGACGGTCATAGTACGTCATGGGTCAATCAGAGTTAATGACCCATGACGTATTATGACCATCGTGGAATTTTGGGCTCCCCCTGCAGCTGCAGGCCGTTTGGGGAGTCCGGAACCGGAAATTAAAAAAAAAAAAATGCTCCGTGGTCCTTAAGTGACCACGACGCGACGTGCCGCCGGTCGTTAAGGGGTTAACTGCCTCTAAGGCATGAAATGAGTTGACCCATACACCTTGCACTACTTACCACCTTGCCAGTCCGTAAGTCTCTCTTCGATACCATCTATTTGTGAAGAAACAGGTATGATGTTAATAATGCTACGCAATAAAGTTTAGTGAGTTTTACAACTGTAGTATTACTCTGCTGAACTGCTATCTTCCAGTGCGATCCATTGTTTTGTCAGAATGTTTAGTGCATCACTTCACGCACACATGAAAACAAACACACATATATACACACAACTAGAGCAGGAAATGTGTATTCAAATTAGTAGAAATGTCTCACTAATAAAGCTTAAATAGTGTCATTGAAGCTCCTTATCACTGAGTCTAACCAAGGCCATAAGCGAGAAATAACCAAGACAAAGATAGAAGCCCTAATACAGAAAATATTATCACAAGGATATATTAGCATGAATCTTAAGTCTCAAAGCCTAACTGACAAATAGTTACAAACATGAAACACAGAACAAAAGCCAAATCCCTTTCATCCACCAGAGGGCGTACCAGGCAACACAAGTTTATAGTTACAGAAAGCATTTCATACAGAAATTGTCATTAAGACATTTTGGTTTGATCAAGCTTAAAAATCCATTTACATTCAGCCAGTTACAAAAATGACTTAACCCTTTGAGTGCCGGAGTGGTATAGAATGCATTGCTTTGCAATGCATTCCGTACCACTCTGGTACTCAAAGGGTAAATATTGCCACCTCGTCTTGGTAATTTAATCTGCTGTAGCCCTTGCATACGAGTTGTGCTGCATTATGTATTTTTGTAAAGAAATGCAGGTTGACAGGGGAATAAGTGAGTCTATTCTGTGGATCAAAGTTCCTGATAATTCCCTTGTGTCCATAATTTGTAGTTTCATGGCCCTCGATGTCTGGAGCACATATCTAAGTCTGTATGGAAACTAATGATAATACACAAATTCTTCTTTGTCAAAAGTATAGAATACACTGATTTTAAACTTCTTTTACTCCGATGGGTGGCGGTATCACCCCCGATTATGGAATTACAACATTCATAGTCAAAACATGATACGTTTGTGTGGATCCTCAGAATAAATCACAATCTTGTTGGGTATTAGGACAAAAAAGAAATAAAACTCACAATAACTTATACATTTAATTTACAAATATAAATTGAGAACCCAAGTGAATAAATATAGATAGCAGCAAGAAATGAGGGCGTTCTCCAAGCTGCTACCACTTGCAGAGAAGTTTTTAATCCCTTAAGGACCAGCGGTCCCAGGGTGCCTGGTCCTTTAAGGACCAGATAGGCGAGTTCGATGTGACAGCCCACGTGACTGATTATGTGGGGCGGCACGTCGAACGGAGGACTGAAAGAGATCGCCCCTGCAGGAGCGCGGTGAGTAAAAGTACGTGATGTACCAGGACTGTCACTGGTCCTTAAGTACCGGACCAGCGTGATGGTCCGGGTACATCACAGGATGCGAAGGGGTTAAAGGCATGGTTTTGGCCTAGTGCTTGTGCTGTCCTGACCTAGTCTTTTTGCAATTAAGGCAATGTGCAAACTCCAAATGATTTGTGGGAGTGGATAGATAGGTATTATAAAGGGGAATGAGGAGCTTCAGTTTTCTTGGCCTGCTGCCAACTCTGCAACCCACTAAAGGTGAATCTTACCATGAAACTATTAGAAATTGTTGTTTTTAAATGTGTTAAAGGAGCAGTAAACTTTTTTTATGAAAAAATATATATTGTAGGGATTTTCCTATTGAGTAAAATAAGGATACTCCCACTGCCCAGAGATTTATATTTACAGAGTTATTACAGTTTAAACCCGTGTTTTTTTACATTAGCAGTGCCCTCTAGTGGTCAAATTCTAATTAGATTTCCTGTTAGATTCTAATGGAGAGGAAAGTCAGAAAAGTCAGAGACATACAGTTCACCATAGAATGTGATAGAAACTGCTGAGTCACTTCCTGTCAGTTAGAACTTCCAGGAAGTAAACACAGTAAATTAACTTCCTGTCAGTTAGAACTTCCAGGAAGTAAACACAGTAAATTAACTTCCTGTCAGTTAGAACTATCAGGAAGTAAACACAGTAAATTAACTTCCTGTCAGTTAGAACTATCAGGAAGTAAACACAGTAATTTCACTTCCTGATTATTTAAACTGCTATAAACTTTGAATAAAACATTTGACAGTGATGGGAGTGACCTTGTTTTATTCAACATGAAATGCTCTGTAAAATATGTGTTTTCATAAAAAAAAAGTTTACTGCTTCTTAAAATGTTTTTTAAAATAACCCCAACATGTTATTTACAAGAAATCTCATCCTCAGGGGCTTTTTTAATCTATTAGATAGGACTCACCTGATATTGGGGTACCTTGATGTGGTGGGTGAGTTTAAATATACTTTGGCCAAATTATGCAACAAAGACCTCAAATTTATTAAAGTGGTATAATATATTCTTTATACAAGGTTCACAACTACATAATCTGTATGGAGGAGCACAGATTTGTTTTGCTTTGAGTTTTTGTTTAGGCTTTGGCCAAATTTCAGGGAGCTTGGTAAACCTCCTCATTTTTTGGCGCTATCTATATATATTCACTTGGGCTCTCAATTTCTATCTGTAAATTAAAAGTATAAGTTAATATGAGTTACCGCTGTGAGTTTTGTTTCTTTCTTGTCTTTGCATGTCTTCTCCTCATTCAAGCTGCTTTTTCACTATTACTTTAATTTATTTAATAACTATACATATTATACACTTAAAATGTGTTTTGCACACTTACTATACACCATTCATCTCCAAAAGCCGGGCACACCATTGTATATTATACAATTGATCCTTTATTCAAAACATTAAAATAAAGTTTCAGCCCAACGTTTCAGTTCCAACTGGAACTTTCTTCAGGGACCTACTACTGAGTAGGTCCCTGAAGAAAGTTCCAGTTGGAACTGAAACGTTTGGCTGAAACTTCGTTTTAATGTTTTGAATAAAGGATCAATTTTATAATATACAATGGTGTGCCCGGCTTTTGGAGATGAATGGTGTACAGTATTATTGAAGCCTTGAGCACCCGCGAGAAAGGTAATGTGTGTGACAGTGCAACAAATTTGATACATTTTGCACACTTTCTGCCACTTACAGAGGGAGCTTTAAAGGCATGGTTTTGGCCTAGTGTTTGGGCTGTTCTGACTTACAGTATATGTGTCTTGTGGGAGTGGGTGGATAGGTATTTTAAAGGGGACTTATGGAGCTCCAGTCTTCTTGGCCTGCTGCCCACTCTCTGCAAGCTTGGGCAAGCTTAAACATACCTTGGCCAAACTTTGCAACAAAGACCTCACATTTATTAAAGTGGTATAATATATGCTTTATACTGGGTTCACATTTGGATAATCTGTATGGTGGAGCACAGATTTGTTTTACTTTGGATTTCTGGTGAGGTATTAGCTTACTCTATATGCATCCAGGGGAGGGCTGGCCTGGGCTGGTCATATGTCTGAGCTGGTAGGCCACTGCACCTCACTAAATCTTCCAATTGTTTCTGTAAATAGAGCTACACTAGTGGTACCACAGAGCTTACAATTGAAATGGAGCTAAACTAGTAGCATAAACCATTTCCCTTGTAAGCTCTATAATATCACTAGGTAAGCTTTACTTAAATTGTAAGCTTTATAGTAGTGCACTAATGTAGCCCCATTTCAACTGTAAGCTATGTGGTATCACTTGACTTATGTCACAATATTAATGCCAATTTTAAAATTAAAAAAAGGGGGTGGGTTGGGACAGTGGGCTCGAAAGATAATAGAAATGGGCCACTTGCATGTATTTTCCCCCTGGGCCACAAGTTGCCAGCTCTCCCCGTATGCATCCACTCATCTTTGCTATTGTGCTATATAACAAGACTGTAGATAGTAGTCCTTGGATGGACAGACCGTTAGAGTTTAGGCTTCCATTGCCATCAGTTGCTTTATTCTGTAACAGTTTATAACAGTTCAACATGTCACAAACTTATGTAACTGTTACTATCAAATTATTTGGAGAATGGTACCCGGTGGCTCACCTCTCCCATAGAATGCAATAGACTAACTGTGTAACGGTTTTCAGACACTCAGACAGCAGGTTTGAATAAAACACAATTTTATTAAAACCAAAAATAATTAACAAGGTCGCCCTCAATAGGCCACACAGTGTATACCAAGGGATAGACACATAGACCCACACAGGGCCAGTATACAGGATACAGATGGTGTATATACTGTCACAGGACAGGCTCAAATGATATAGGCAATCAATAGTTAACACATAGAACTCGTCAGTCTCTGTTGTGGTGTTTGGCACGCCCAAGGTGAAGAGACGGCAGCAATAGGTACGAGATAGTCCGGCACTATCAGTCCAATGATGTAGTAAACTGCTTGGATAATGCAGAGACTGACCCAGAATGCTTAGAGCAGTAGCGAATAGCCCCCACGGGTGTATAACGGAGACCACTAGTAATGTTGAAGCATGAGTCGTTAGCCCCCACGGTCGTATAATGGAGACTACTAAGCTGCAAGAGCGTGAATCGTTAGCCCCCACGTGCGTGTAAACGAGACCAACCATACAGTGATAGCTAGAGCCAAGTAGCCCCCACGGGTGTAAGACAAGACACTTTGCACTGCAAGAGCGTGACTCGGTAGCCCCCACGGGCGTATAGGAACTCAACCATACAGTGATTGCTAGAGCCAATAGCCCCTCCGGGCGTACAACGGAACCACCGGTGCAAAGGTGCAAGACCCAAGAGACCAAACCGGCACGTAACCGGAACCGACTACTCTGTTTATGAAATGACAATATGAGCCGCCGTCTACCAAGGTCCAAACGCGGCTGGCTCAGCAGGAGTAGTGGGAACATCACAGCTCTGCAGGGGTTAAGCACAGCACCCGGTTGGAAGTAAAGCACAGCAAGTAATCGGAGGCTCAGCGTATCGGTATCGCCCTGGTAGTACAGCTCTGCAAACTTAACTGGAGACTCAGCTAGAAGTACAGCTCTGCAAGCTTAAATGGAGCCTCAGCTTAGAAGTACAGCTCTGCAAGCGTAACCGGAGACTCAGCAGCACAAGGGTTAAGGTGCAGTCTCGAACCAACAGGCGCGACTCAGCAGGAATCATAATGTTGCCCCAGCGACACAGCAGCAGGAACGTAGCCGGACCGGGTCAGATCACAGTGGAGATTCTCAGACAAGCCAGATCAGCAGCGAGCAGGAACGTCAGCCAGGCCGGGTCAGATCACAGAGGAGGTTCGCAGACAAGCCAGATCAGCAACGAGCAGGAACGTCAGCCAAGCCGGGTCAGATCACAGAGGAGGTTCACAGACAAGCCAGATCAGCAACGAGCAGGAACACAGAAGAGTCGTCAGTACAGGCCAAATCGGTACACCGGAAATCAGGAACACAGCGAACAGCAGCACTGGCTCTGGAACACCACGAAAGGTCACCTGACAGGTGCCAAAGTCAGGTATAAAAGGGATCACCAGAGGCGGGCCAAACAGGCTCAACCAATGAGGGAGCTGCACAAGAGAGAGTGACAGAGGGAGATCACGGGGACCATGATAAACTGTCTGGACAATGGCTGAACTGTAGGCGAAATGTCTGGACACTAGGTGGCAGTACTAATATAATCTAGTTTGAACTGTAATAACTTTTCCAGCAGAGGGAATACCTTGTTTTACTTAGTAGTAAATATCCAGCAGTATAGGGGAGGATCCTAGTTCTATTCAGCAGGGATTTTTTTCTACTTTTTTAAATTGTTTTTTACCCCTTGAATGCTAGCGAGGTTTCCAACATATTGCTTTGCATGCAGGGGGTTAAAAGTCCCATTTCCTGTGAACCCAATGATGCAGTGAGTTTTATCTGAAAAAGACAGGAGTGCAAAAAATGGGATATCCTCTAAGTGTAGTAAAACAGAACTGCCCCCTACAGGGTAACTCCTCACAAAATCTTCTGTCAAAATCAGGAATAACAAATCCCCATAAACATCTCCAGGTTAGCAGTCGTTGGGTGGCGGTTCCTCTTGCACCATGCTTGGAGTCTTGTACTCTTGCTACCAGCTGGTCTCTCCTCTGTGACATTACTCTGACAGATATCACAGCTTTGCGTTCCCAGCCTCTCTCTGGTGCCGACCTCCTCACTCCCACACTGACTCAAGCCTAGAGCTTCCAATTTCTCAATGTACGTTTCGTGGGTAAACCCACTTCATCAAGAGATACTAACCACACAATACGACTACTAACCTGGACAGGTTTATGGGGATTTTTTATTGCTGATTTCCAAAGAAGACCTTGGGAGTTAATACCCTGAAGGGGGTAGTTTTGTTTTTATTATATTTTAAGTTGGATAAATAAAGTACTACACATAGAGGATATTTAATTTTTTTCTCTCCTGTCTTCTTCATTTATCTGCAGTATTTATATTTTACTTCATGTAAGTGGGCACAGCTTGTCTACAGGATTGAGCCCTGGGACCCTGACATTATAATGAATATTTTGGGACTTTTATGTGAACTATATTGTGGACTCTTTAGAGCTTGAATGCTATATTACTTATTCAGTGAGTGTTATCTTCCTAAATACAGAACAATATATATTCATGTATGAATACAATACAGGATCAGTTGGTTCTCCAGATGTTGGGAACTACAATTCTCATCAACATCTGACACTCGCCAAGAGTTGGGCATTCCAAGGTGACCTACTCCTCATCTAACCTATGTGAATATCTTTAGGAGTTAATATTACAGATTTATTACAGTGAATCCAATTATGATTTCAGCATCCACTATACAATATATCCTAGTAATTCCTCTTCTTTCTAATTACACACATTGCTAACAGATCTTGCAGTTTAACGTGCCAAACATTACGGTAATTGGACTTTTGTCAGACTATAACTTATCTATGGGATTAATTTGGAGCTGATTCCTCAGTGGCTAATTACAACATTTGCTTTACAAAATGTGGATTTCCCCTTAAGGAACAGACTGTTGTATCTTGTCAAGTTAATTATCTCATTACCTAATGCAAAGAAACATGATCAAAGACACATATTGAATTCAAGTAAATGGTGTAGCTGCCACATCTCAAACAATAGGAACATTTACAAATCAGTGTTCTAGGTGTAACAAAGAAGTGGAGCAATTTTTGGGGTAAACAAACTACACCACAGAGAAAAAATAAAATTCATATTAATTTAAATTTAGGTGCCAATACAAGGGATGACCCCCTCCCTTTCGCACATACACACACACACACTAAGATTTCTACACCTTTGGATGTTGTAGCACATAGGCTCAATAGAATAACATAGGAACTGGAGAAGTGATATTACTAGAGGAGTTATCTTTGCGTTATCATCGCTTTATCCGCTTTAGTGCATAAGCACCTTGATCTCACAGCACCAGGCAAGGCCGCTCTTCTTTTATCAGTTGACACTTTATACGCACACAGGCACACACACACACGCACACTTGGCTGGCCTGATCTGATTTAATTGGTCCATACATATGCGATAACCAGCCAATATGGTCATCGCATATGTATGGACCAGTTGAATCAGATCAGGCCAGCCAAGTGTGCATGTGTATGTGTGTGGTTGTGTCATGGTCTGGTAACAATAACCGAAGCAGGTAAGAGGTAGTGCTAGGGACCGCAGGCTTGGGTTCGGTGCTAGTAGCGCAGTGACTGTCTACAGCAAGACCATGCTGCGGAGAGGGCCATGTATAGATGCTTGTCACTAAGCCAGATGTCCAATCTCAGTTGAGCCGGGACCCTGACCAGAATAGACTCCCTATAGACAGTACAATTTCTCCTGCAGGGGGGAGCGATGGCTAGAAGGCACTGGCTAGGGTTCATGGCTAGGGGATGTGGGCCACAGTGTAGCTGGAACTCCCCAAGAATAGCCCTGGGCCAGAGGTACTATAACAGAGACTAAAGTACCTGGTACAGACCTGAACTCCAGAAGCACAGTCAGCAAGGAATCAAATACAGCAGTCTAGAAGTGGGGTCTATAGGAGTCGCCAAGGGTCTGCAACAGCCGGTCAGTGAGGTATCCAAATCCGTAGGCGATAAGCTGGGTTAAAGAGAGAAGCCAGGGGTCTGCAACAGCCAGTCAGTGAGGTATCCAAATCAGTAGGCGATAAGTTGGGTAAAAGAGAGAAGCCAGGGGTCTGTAACAAAGACAAAGCAGAGGCTAGCACGAGGCTGAGGCAAGGTACTAAGATGCAAAGGAACACTGTGTCAGTGCTCTGAGCAACAGGCTATGCACCTGCATATAGGCGCCGATGGATGACGTCACCAACGGGTGACGTTGTGTACCCAGAAGTAATGGGCCACTCCGAGAACTGGAGTGAAGAGGCTCAGTGTCTGCCACAGCAAGACCTGCGTGTGTATGTAGTGTCAACTGACGAAAGAAGAGCGGCCTTGTCTGGTGCTGTGAGATCAAGGGGCTTATGCACTAAAGTGGATACAGTGATGATAATGCAGAGATAACTTCTCTAGTAATATCACGTCCTATGTTATTCTATAGATCCTATATACTACTGTCTCCAAAGGTGTAGAAATCTTAGTGCATTGGCAACTTAGAATAACACAGGAATTGGAGAAGAGATGTCACTGGAGAAGTCAGTTTTTAATGCAGTTTTCAAATATGTAAACTTGAATTATGGTGAAAAAAGTCATTGTTTGACACAAGTGAATTAAAGGTACCTCTACTGCTGGTGTTTTATTCAAAAGTTCTTATTCTCAAACTTGAATTTTTTAGGTGCAGTATCTTAGTGTCCTTAAATTGTACAGTGGCGCTGTTGCTATACCATTCTATGGACAGCTCTGGTCAGCTGACCATAAATCTCCATAAGATGGTGTAGCAACAGCGCCACTGTACACTGTCACGTTCTCTCTTTATGTTCCCACGTGTTCTCTCGCTCTCTGTTTCTTGTTGTTCCACTCACTGTCTTGTTGCGTCCTAGAGCTGTGGTGGATGGCATTGCTCTGTCCTGTGTAGAAGGAATGGATGTAAGTCATATATTGAGTGTGCACAGGCAATGTGCAGTAAAATTGGATCCCAGTGATAAATGAACCCTTTGAGTGCCAGAGGGGTATGCAATGCATTGCTCTGCAATGCATTTCATACCCCCCCATGTCACACAGGGCTAAAGAATATAGCGATATATAGGTATTCACTGTGCTTACTCAATATTCCATTTACATCCATGACTTCTAGACGGGAGAACATACTTCATACACACAGTGGAGCAGCTACTCTGTGCAGCTGCACAGGACCTGGTTCTCCCGGTTGATGGCAGAACAATGGTGTAAGTGGTGGCAACAGGGCCAGGTATATGCTGTGAGAGGTGATTCCTTTAGCTTTGAATGGCAGAGGAGTCAGTGGTGAGGACAACAGGAGTAGGTCGTGAGAAGGAAAGGTCTGGGTGAGTGGAGTATGTTGGCGATTTTTTTTTCTTCAGCCAGATATTGAGGGAGGGCAAACTCCTTGCAGAGATTTTGACAGGATTGGGCAGGGGCAGGGCAGGCCCTGCCCATTCTTGTCAAAATCACGCCCTCTGTATCTCCAAGACTGGCAGTATTGAAGAGACATAAATATCCCCTCCTTGCTGCCGTCCGTGGGAGTATGTGTATCCTGAGGAGACATACATTATGAATTGAGGCTTTCACCTTTATATATATAGATGTTTTACCAGGAAGAATACATTGAGGTTTCTCACATTTTCACGTATGTCCTGGAGAGCATTAACAGTAACAAGTTACATTTTACACAGAAACTGTAACAATATGAACAAAAACATGCAGAAATAAATATATACAGTTATATATTGTTTTTGTATACAAAGATGCAGCTATTTTTAGGGATTGTAGAATTTTTTCAAGTAGGTTATTCAAGGCTTTCAGAGATCTGAAGGAGAAAGCAGATTGACTGGCTTCTTTTTTGTAGTGTGGAATACTTATCAAGTTGTTACCAGTGGAGAAGAGGTTATAGTTAGTATGGAGAGATGGAGAGATAATACTGCTCAGGTAGTGTGGAATAGTCAGTGAGTTGTTAACAGTGAAGCAGAGGTTATAGTTAGTATAGAGATCTAGAATGAACATACTGCTCAGGCAGTGTGGAATAGTCAGTGAGCGGAGGTTATAGTTAATATAAAGAGCTGGAGTGATCATACTGTGCAGGTAGTGTGGAATAGTCAATGAGTTGTTAGCAGTGGAATGGAGGTTATAGCTGTTTTGGAGAGCTGGAGTGATTATACTGCTCAAGTAGTGTGAAATAGTCAGTGAGTTGCTGGCAGTGGAGCAGAGGTTATAGTTAGTAAGGAGAGTGATCATACTGCTCAGGTAGTGTGGAATAGTCAGTGAGTTGTTAGTAGTGGAGGTTATAGTTAGTATGGAGATCTGGAGTGATCATACTGCTCAGGTAGTGTGGAATAGTCAGTGAATTGTTAGCAGTGGAGTGGAGGTTATAGTTAGTATGGCGATCTGGAATGAACGTACTGCTCAGGTAGTGTGGAATAGTCAGTGAGCGGAGGTTATAGTTAGTATGGAGAGTTGGAGTGATCATACTGCTCAGGTAGTGTGGAATAGTCAGTGAGTTGTTAGTGGAGTGGAGGTTATAGTTAGTATGGAGATCTGGAGTGATCATACTGCTCAGATAGTGTGGAATAGTCAGCGAGTTGTTAGCAGTGGAGGGTATAGTTAGTATGGAGATCTGGAGTGATCATACTGCTCAGGTAGTGTGGAATAGTCAGTGAGTTGTTAGCAGTGGAGTGGAGATTATAGTTAGTATAGAGATCTGGAGTGACCATACTGTTCAGGTAGTGTGGAATAGTCAGTGAGTTGTTAGCAGTGGAGTGGAGGTTATAGTTAGTATGGAGATCTGGAGTGATCATACTGCTCAGGTAGTGTGGAATAGTCAGTGAGTTGTTAGTAGTGGAGGTTATAGTTAGTATGGAGATCTGGAGTGATCATACTGCTCAGGTAGTGTGGAATAGTCAGTGAGTTGCAAGCAGTGGAGTGGAGGTTATAGTTAGTATGGAGAGCTGGAGTGATCATACTACTCAGGTAGTGTGGAATAGTCAGTGAGTTTATTAGCAGTGGAGCGGATGTTATAGTTAGTATGGAGAGCTGGAGTGATCATACAAAGTAAGAAAGGTGAATGGCACTTCTAGATTTGAGTGTTAGCCACTTTAGTTCTTTAAACATATCACATTGGTAAGTAATGTGATTCATTACATTAGAGGACAAAGTGGCATAATGAATTTGTGGCACAAAAACCTACACTACAGTCTATGACTGACATAAGTATCTGTTGAACAATATATTTTCTTACCAGGGGACTTTGACAGGGTTTGTTTCTAAACAGAATGCCTAGTTTAGGATTATGCTTCAATGTTAATTTCTCAATATGAATAGGGTCAAGCTACATACTAAGATAATTATAGGAGTCAATTGGGCCCAAGTTACAATTTGGCTTTATCATGATGGTAAAGTGGATACTGAACACTTTAAGTAGTTTGTGCTTTGTACCAAATATCATTGTGACTGTTTTGTCTGTATTTAAAAAACAGTTTGTTTTTAGGTGTCCATCTTCTCACTTCAGATAAATCATCTTGTAATATTGCCTCAAGTTGGGATATATTTGGATTTTTAGTGTAGATTGTAGTCTCCTCATACATGTGCACAGGAGATGTTTTGCAAACTGTGGGTAGACCGTTTACATATAGGGGAAATGGAAGAAGGCCAAGAATGCAGCCTTGACAAACCCTACTTGTTACTTTTAGTGAAATAAAACTATTGTCAGCAATAGACATATGCTGAGTCCTGTCTGATAAATTGGATCAGAACCAGTTTAGAGTACTATTACCCAATCCTGAGCTTTTGACCTTACTTGTGAAGCTCAAGGAGAATAGCTGCATTAATTTCACCATTTTCCATGCCAATCTAAATAGCATTTTTAGGAGGATGTTGAGTGACCTGGATGAAATCCTGATTGAAGCCGGGGAAAATATGCGAACAATCGCTAATACTTATAGCGTTGCATGTGGGCAACTCTAGCCCTTTCCAGGCTTGAGGCATTAATTCTGGATGCAATGGAATGGACAGTGGCTGACAAAAGAGCTTTAATATAATTGCTGGCTGTTGGTCAGGCCCTGTTTGTGGTTTCATTTTTGGGTTGAGGAAGTGGTCATATATTTTACTATCGGATACTGGCATGAAATTGAAGTCAGGAGTGCTGTTGGACCAGGGGTAAGGTGACAAAGACTGTTCAATCATGGAGGTGGCACATCCAACAAAATAGTTGTTGAAAACATTAGCTATTAATATAGAAGGCATTGTATTGTTTCATTGTCTATTTTTATAGCTGAAGGGTGAGGATGGTTTTGGGGGTTTATGAGTTTTGGATTATTTTGTTTGCTTTGTGCAGGGTATTCACACTAGTCTGTAAACAGTGTGATCATAAGTGGAGCCAGTTGGTTTAAAGGGATAGTAATACTTCGTTTTAACTTTATTTTATTTTGTAGGCATTAAAAAAACATGAAGAAAGATATAAGTCTTATCTCTCAAACCTTTATGGTTTAAGAGATATTCACAAACAAAGTATCCCCCCTGTTCAACCAGATCAGAAGAGAGGTGCCCAGGTAGACTGCAGAGAGGGACAATCTTCACTTAAAATAAGGGAAAAAGCTGAAAAACTTGTCAAGGGGGGAAGGGCTTTCATTGTTCTCATAGGAAGAAGATTGTCCCCTGCTGTTATCTGTCTGGTCTATGGACTGCATTCCACATCTGAGAAGAGATGGCTTACACTAGGAAAAAGGGGCGGGAGGGGAAACTTTGCTTGTGAATATCTCATAAACCATAAAGGTCTGAGGGATAAGACTTATATCATTCTTCATGTTTTTTTAATGCCTACAAAATAAAATAAAGTTAAAACGAAGTATTACTATCCCTTTAAATATTGTCCATAAGACATCTCTAAAACTATGTTACTCAAGTAGGTCAACAGAGACCCAGGACAGATGGCCCCCCTTATGCTGACCTTCCATAATGGGATATGGGTACTATAGTCCTGCAATGAATAGTTCAAACTAGGCCAGGTATTACGTTTATTCCATACCATGAACAATTTCTTATATCATTTAGGAAAGACTGGAGAGTGTGGAGATTAAGGGCTCAATCCAAATGTTGGAGTTAAAACCAGTGTGAAGAAAAAAACTGCCTTCGCGAGGTAAACAAGACCAGGTAACGTGAGATTCAAATCTTCCTTACCCAGAAGAGTTAACGTGCGACGGCCTACAAAACACACGAAAACTACAAAACTGGAGTTGCCGAAAATCTGACCTCATCATCGATGCAAAACACACGATAAACACGAGAAACGTCGCAATAAAAAAAAAGTGAAACGTCCAACGTTACCTAGTGCCCCAGCCAATCACAGCACCCCAAAGTATCAAGTTCAGTCAAATAAACTATATATAGACCCAAAATAGCTGACGCACCTTTGTCTGTGTATCGCGTTCATTAGAGCTAGAGCACAGGACCCAGGAGCGGAGGCTAGTGAAAGAGACAGGTAGTAGAGAGGCGCACATACACATAGCTAGAGGAGTTGGAGAGGACTGATATACACCTTGCGACATTATAAACCTTTGCACATACCCATAACACTCATACATACACAAACACACACATACACACACATGTCCCACATATTTTTTTTGTAGTAAAACACATCACTTTACCTTTTTTTTTGACAGTGTGAGTCTGAGAGTGCAAGTGACTGACAGAGAGTGCGTGAGTGTGTGAGGGCCTGAGTGAGTGCCTGGGTGTGAGTGGGTGAGAGGAATGGAGAGGAGAGGAGAGAGGGGTGGGGAGTGTAGGAGTAGAGGAGGAAGAGATGAAGGTGGGCATCCCTGGTCAGGGTAGGGGAGGGAAAGGGAGATCCCTGGGGAGGAGGGGGATACATTCGAGACCAGGCACATATAGTGCAGGGACAGAGGAGATAGTGGGACAAGGGGTACATCTGGGGGAGCACCCAACAAAGGAAGGGCCATCACAGGCAGGGCCTGAGAGCCAAGGCTCTCAAAGAACCTCCAGGGGTGAGGAGGATAGGGCAAGAGAGTCTAAGTTCACTGAGGAGGAGAACCTCATCCTGTGTGAGGCAGTGATCACCAGAGAGAGGCTCCTGTTCCCCGAGGGGACGGTAGTTGGGATGGGGTCAAAGAGAAAGGCAGCATGGAAGGAGGTTCTGGCTACGGTGAATGCTGTGGCCAGCCTCAGCCGGTTGCTGGAGTTAGTCTAGAAAAAGTGGACAGACTGCACGGCCAAAGTAACATAGTAACATAGTAATTTAGGTTGAAAAAAGACTTGCATCCATCTAGTTCAACCCTTTTCCTATTTCTGTTTACCATCGTGAAGATGAAGAGGAAGATGGGAAAGCAGGCCTTGCATGCTGCTGGCACAGGGGGTGGTCCACCCCTGCATGTGGAGTACAACCAGTGGGAGGAGGCCGTGCGCAGGACAATCTCCTCTGTAGTGGTGCACGGGATGCCTGGATGGAGTGACACCAGAGATGAAAGGAGCCTTCAGTCCAACTGTAAGTGCATCAAGGCCTACATACACATTACACAAATCTTGACACCTACCAGACAGAGGACAACACAGTGACACCTGAACACATGGACAGCATCCCACACCACTATTCAGCAACACAGCTTGGAGGGACGTCAAACAAGGACAGAATACTTGACAAACCCAGCCTGAATGGTAATGGTCAAGTCCCTGTAGAAGCCCCTTCATGGTGTCTACAACAACAACATCATGCACAGCACAAAAACAATGCACACTGTCATGTGTCAGTCACAGATCTAACTGTTATGTATATCACTATGTCATACATAGAGTGACAAAGAGGTCAACACACAAGCCCTTGAGTGCCACAGGGATAAGCAATGCACTGTTTGACAAGACATTGGCTAGTCCCCTGGCACCCAAAGGGTTATCAGAGAATAGCAAGGAGGGGAATTGGTGTGTTTCATATTGTATTGTTACTGCATGTCAGGGCTAGGCGTTGTACATATAGGTAGTTAGTCCAAGTGGAAAAGTCAAGGTTCAGCTTTCTGCATCATATGTAGCCTGCAGAGTGTGGATGGCTAGGTGGCATTCACCGCCATCCCCACTCTGCTGGACATATGTGATTCACAAGGCTCAATCCTGATTTGGGGGGAACATTCACTAGGGTGTCAGAAAGAGGTGACAATGTGTACATGACAACTGCAGTGTCATCACACCTGCAATCCCTGTGTTATTCCATGGAGCCAATGCACTGAGATCTAAACAACATGTGACATATCAGAGCTTAGTCCCCATAGGACAACATAGGAAAAGGTAGAAGTAACCCCCAATAGTACAGTATAACCATGCACATGTTTGCTGTGTGTTAGGATTTTGGCTGTCCTGGGGTGTGTTTGTGTGTCTTCCAGCTGACTGGGTTGTTGGGTTCAACAGATCATGTTGGTTGGTGTGCTTGGTGTGTCTGTTAATGTTGCTGACATCATTGTTTGGACTCTATAGTCATTGGTAATCACTGGTGCATTGCTGTGTTAAGAGGTCATAGTGTTTTTGATGTTCAGGCCTAAGTGTATGAGATGCAATGGGTTTGTGTCACTCAAGGTGTGATGCTTCAGTTTTGGTCACCGCATGGATCCTGATGAATGGGAATAGCAAGGAGGTATATGCCTTGCCATCCCCACTGCTCAGGATACACATGATGACCAAATCTACACCACTGTAGGTTAGTAGAGTCAATGTATGGGATCCCGTCAAGCTTAGCAATGTGTGTCAGGATGGTCACCAATGCATTGCAAAACAATGCAATGGATACCATCCTACCACTCAACGGTTCACATGTCAATATAAAAGTCTTGCAGCACTCCTGTCATGGCTCACATCACTGATTATATCATGTAATTTCCCCACACATCATACCAGTCAGCACAGGCAGAGGACTCCGGAGGCACCTCCTCTGAGGAGGCCACCACCTCCAGAGCGCTGCCACCACAACTGCAGCACTGGCAGCACAGCAGCAGCAGTGGGCATCCTCCGGCCCCCAGGGTCCACCGCACCACCACTACCAGCAGCCGCGCAGCATTGGGCATCCTCCGGCCCCCAGGGTCCACCGCACCACCACCACTACCAGCTGCCCCATCAGCTGCAGTAGCAGTGGGTAGTATCCAACCCCAAGGGTTCACCCCACCACCACTACCAGCAGCTGCAGCAGCAGCAGGGCCCCCAGTATACCCTACTCCAGGATGCACCACCAGCGGGGAAACACCAGATGCATGACATTGTGGGGATGCCACAGCATGGGTCAGTGCTGGCAGCCACCAGGCCACAGCCGCAGGACAGCAGCCAGTGGCCACTGGATTATGAGCACCTTGCCCTCATTGGCCAGCCCCAACGACCACAGGCCCTGGTGGTGGTCACCACACCATCACTACCCCAACCCACAACAACACCCCCACCACCCATTCTAGCCACACATTTGGAGGGTGTGACATCCCCAGGGGGTGATTCATCTGGGGATGAAGCTATGCTGTACCCATGCTCCCTCCACATCGAAGCACATGGCTCCACACCATCTCCCCCACCTCCTGTGGTGGATCCACAGGACAGCCAGAGGGCATCCCCACCACTGTCCCGGTCTCCCTCCACACCACACACTCCTGCCAACACCATGGTCATTGATCAGGAGTGTGTGGCACTCCAAAGGAGGCGACTCCGTGTGGCCAGGAGGTGTGTGCTGTCACTCAACAGGCTGGAGCAGCATATGGCACATCTCCTGGTCAGCATGAGGGCAATGGAGGCCCAGCAAGTAACCCTCACCAACCACCTGGTCACCTACACCAACCGGATGATAGCTTTGATTGACCAGGTGGTTGTTGAAATGAGGGAGAGAAACAGGCTGGAGACCCTTCGCCAGGCCCAGGCCTCCAGTTCTAGTGCCAAAACCCCTGCCAGCACTTCACCAGTGGCACCCACAGCCTCCAGACCAACTAGGGCCTCACGGCGGCAAGTGCAGGAGGCCACCCTTGCAGCCCTGCCCAAAGCATCCCCAGGAAAAAAAAATAAACATGCAGTTGTTCCTTCGACATATGTCCATTTCTGTTTGTTTTCAGATCCGGGTAGTGACAGAGTTGTCTCCAGTGCATTGCACAGCTATGCAGCAAACCCAACTCATGCACTATGAATGGTGTCACAAGCTTTTACAGCAGGGGTGAACACACACATCACATACAGACATGTTTGTACAAGTTCAACTCACAGACATATGAAAGCCAAACAACATGAACTTGAACAACATGAACACATTAGATATATCAACAGATCAACAACATGATCACAATTAAGGGGATAGTAATGCTTGGAATGTTTGAACAAATATGTTTTAGGCTTCATCCCCCTGAGTAGAACAAGGGAACTCCCACTGCTGAAGGGTGTTTCAGTCACAGGTTATTTCAGCTCACAGTTGTTTTTTATAATAGGAAAATCACAGTGGCCTGAAATTGTCGAGTGGCACTGTTGCTACACCATCCCATGGAGATTCATGGTGCTGGGACCAGAGCTGTCCATGGGATGGTGTAGCAACAGTGCCACTGTACAATTTCAGGCCACTGTGAGATTTGATCTATGACATTCAACTTTGAGCTGAAATAACTTTGGTATGCAAAACAGGGGAGTTCCCTTGTATTACTCAGGGGGATGAACCCTACTAGATAGGTTTATGAAACATATTCAGTATTACTATACCTTTAAACCCTGACAGGGGAGGGGTGATCAGTGACACAAGATAGTCATATGTGATCAGATTTGTAATTGACATGGACACCAACAGGTGATCCTCATGGACGTGGATCCGACATGTCACCGGAACAAACTTCTGGACCATGAGGGGTCATGCCATGGATTCCTGCAGAGGGTGAAAACAAGACTGGAAGGTGCACTACGAACACAACAGTCATACTATTTCTGACCCATCATCATACCCTTGAGTGACAGTGGTGTACACAACACATTGGTCAGCATTGCTTTGGAGACCTTACTGGCACTCCATGGGTACAGGTTGGTTATTTGGCACAGAGTGAACAATCCATTGATTGTCAGGGTGTTGTCTAGCCATCATGACCTCATGGGATTTGTATCACGGTATGGCAAGCAGACATATGTATATGTGAGTGGGCACACACATCAGTGTGTAAACCAAGACACATGAAACAGAGGAGCTATTTCATGGATCTCGATCTACATACTGATGAGGTGTGTTCTCAGGGTCCGTGTGACACACATACATATATCTGCTTGCTATCCCCTTGATGGACACCTCACATGGTCCTGATGCCTGGACAAGACATTGACAAGCAATAGAGTGGCATATTCACTGTGCTACACACACACAAACAAATCAGCATGACAGGCCTTCAGACGGAGCATGAACAGTTGCAGCAGGTGACAGCTGTTGTACAGGGGTGCTTGGAGGAGGAGGGGGATGAGCCCTAGCCCTCTCACACCTTTGCCTCTACTGTCGTATTAGGTACAAGCATGTGTACATACTGGTGTTGGACTGTCTGTCTGTCAGTGTCTCTCACACTATATCTGAGGAGGGTGGGCTGTCACTGTTAAACAACAGTAAGTTGTTGTTCATGTGGTCATAATGATGGGACCAAAACAAAGGGGAGGAATTGCACCAGCTCTGTACATAACTCCTTACTCAAGATAAAACTGTAATCAGTTGAGGTGCACTCATAGGGATATACAATGATACTGAAGGAAGGTAAGAAGGGAAGGCATTAATCAACTGGCGAAAATCACCAGGCAGTGCCCCACCTCCCCCCCGAACAGGAAACCTGATAACTGACGCACACTCTGGAGTATACCAAACCAAAGCTTAATCAGACAATACAAAATTAATCAAGTGAATACATCAAATCAATTAAAAACCATCCAGCACAGGAATATGGAGTCATGAAGACATTCCAACATTGAATAATACCTCTATGGACTGAGAGCAAGTATGTGTCAAGCAAACGTCCAACACCATGTAGCCACAAACAATTCGAAGGGGCCCATTAGCAATGTGCAATATTATCATACATATAAAGTGCAACGTGATAATAATGAACAAAGTATGAATACACATCATATACTTATCTCTATGACTCCAGGAGTCACACAGTTTGACCTTTCCCTTGTGCTCTTACTTATATTCGTAGAGATAGGTAAAAGTGTATTCATACTTTTTTGATTATTATCATGTTGCACTTTATATGTATGATAATAATGCACATTGCTAATGGGCCACTTTGAATTGTTAGTGGATACATGGTATTGCACGTTTGCTTTACATATACTTGCTCTCAGTCTATAGAGGCATTATTCAGTGTTGGAATGTCTTCATGACTCCATATTCCTGTGCTATATGGTTTTTAATTGATTTGATGTATTCACTTGATTATTTTTGTATTGTCTGATAAAGCTTTGGTTTGGATTGGTATACACCTATAGTGTGAGTCAGTTATTCATTTTTTTGAGGGGGGGCACCTCCTGGTGGTTCTCCTCCGATTGGTTAACCCCTTCCTTTCTCCCTTTTTTCTGTATGATGTGGTCATAATGGACTAATGGTAATGTGTGTGTTATCCAGGTAATTGTTTTCTGGTCTGTCTGTGGTTAGTGGTGTGATTATTTGTAATTGATATGTACCTGTCAGGTGTGTGTTTTGTCTCCATGGACTGCTGAGGTCACATAGGCGAGCTTGATTTGTTGTTGGAGTGACAGGTGTGTGTGTCGTGTTGTGTGTTAACCCCTGTTGTTCAAAGGTGTGTTGGGATGGGTTATGTTGTGCTACTTTGTGTTCCCCTTGTCCGTGTGGGGTTGCTGGATTCTTATTGTTTGTCTGTGACCTGTTTGTATGGTGTAGGCCAATGGTTCACAACCAGGGTGTCATGTGATGTTGGTGCGCCATGTGCACCAGCTCAGGGTGCGTCACTTTTCCCATGTTGCTATGTTCTGCATTAGTGATTGGTTATATTGGTTTTACACATTTTTGGGGAGATGTGTGTATGGGACATTTGATGCACTATATTCTCCTCATTGCCATTAACACAGTGGGACCTGATGTTGGGCATATGTTATTTTATTTGGGAATTCCCTTGTGCCCTCAAGGGGTGCCCAGGAACATCATGATTGCATGTTAGGGGTGTCTTAGGTGGAGGGGTTGTGAACCACTGTTGTAGGCCTTGTTGTTGTATTTGCTAGGCATGGCAGGGGTTAATATCTGACCTCTGTATGCTTGGCTTATGTCCTTGGATGACCCGCTTCTTTGTTTTATTTTCCTCAACAGTGGTTTTCTACTCTAAGTTGTGTGATGTTCGCCAAATAAAAATGGGCGTTAGAATTCTGGAGGAAAATGTTGCAATTTAACTCGCGTTCGCCCTAACTCCAGCATTTGAATGGTTCTGGGCTTCGCTTCTACGTTGTCCTCAATGGGTGAGATTTTGATGTTCTGGCGACGGGCGTCGTGTGTTTCAGAACTGCTGTTATTTCTTTCTAGTGGGAACATTTGCATTGCTTACTTGACGTACAAAACCACCGTCACCAGTTTTTTCTGCCGACGCCAACATTTGCATTGAGCCCTAAATTTCCTGAAATATCTAGTAACTATTTTTTACTATTTGCTATTTCCTAACTTATTAAAATAACTTAATTATTATTATTTTTACCTAGGCTGTGTATGACAGATGTTTTACCAATGTGGAAATAAATCTAATTTGTGAAATCCAAATCAATAATTTAACTCCTTCAATTCCAGTAGGGTAAGCAGCACCTTTTAAAGCAATGTGTTGCACCCCTCCTGATCCCCAAGGAGTTAAATAGTAATCATTTAACACATGATAACATAAAAAAAGCGAAATCCACATTTGACAGAAAGTATTTTTAATGTAGTATCAAAATTACATGGGCCGTGTATAAATGGCATGAAAATGCATCCAACATTATTTGTGAATAGCAGGAGTTAATATGTTTCAGTTTATTACAATTAAAACTCAACAAGTGAAATCTCTTGGTGCTTTTGTTGTAGTTCATCAATGTTTATTCTAGAGCTAATCCTCTAGACATTAAAATCGTCTATCTTAACAAATTAGATGTTAGTCTCAAAAGGATCTTATTATTATAATTGTACACAATGTAACAAGTCCCTCTGTGCCAAATAAAATATCTTGTTGAGATTTCAAGTTATCAGGGAGAAGCCTCTCCATTTGTGTAAGGAATTTGTTTTATGATTGAACACATTGATAATATTGACCAGTACTTAAAATCATAATGTAGGCCTCCATATAGGGGATGGGATCACTAAGGTGTGATAAAGAGTTGATAAAGCAGAGATAACTTCTCCAGTGATATCACTTTTCCAATTCCTCTGTTATTCTATGAAGTCAATTTACTAAAATGTATAGAACTTTGGACATCTTAGTGCATAGACTCCATGGAATAACATAGGAACTGGAGATGTGATATCACTGGAGAAGTCATCTCTGTTTTATCACGCTTTAGGGCATAACCTCCAAGGTCTCTAAGACTTGGTCCTCTTGAGTTGCCACTTTTATGAATAAATTGCATGTAGTTGCCACCATTGCTTGTAAAAAAAATAGAGGACATTCGACTGCTATTTTATTATTATTAGCTGGAAGTCTAATTTTTACCATCCTGCTGGTAAAATAACTCCAAGTGGCTGTAATTCTAAGTGCATTAGAATTGTCTAATAGTAAGCCACAAAGTGGGGTGAATATATGAAAAAGATTCTGTGCAAGAACACCCACTATGATCAATTTTTATACCTCACTCCATATTTTGTTTATGGTGTTTGTGCCGAGGGGAGGGTAATGGGTAGTCTATGAGAGGTACCGGTGGGATGCACTAAGGTGTGATGCAGAAGTAATAAATTGGAGCTGATTTCTCCAGTGATATCACTTCTCCAAGCCCTGTGTTAGTCTGTGGAGCAAATGGACTAAGATTTCTCAAGTGGGAGAGATCTTAGTGCATAGGCTCCATAGATAACATAGGATGTTGATTCGTGATATCACTGGAGATGTCATCTTCACTTTGTCACCTCTTTATCACACGTTTGTGCATCTTCTCCCTGGTGTTCCTTTCCTATGTTCTTTGTTTAACACCATATAATAAACAAGATGCTGATTAAATGATGTATCTTCCTACACTTGTTATGGGACACATGTAAGAGGCTTGCTGGCAATAAAGACTTAGTCAAGGAGGAATGTGTGTCCAGGATGTACTGCAGCTATCACACAATCTAGGTCTTACTTGTCAGTGAGGTGCGGCAGATCTCTCTAATCACTGTGAGCAAGGAGTCCAGTGCTAGATTCCCCTATTACCCTTGGGGTGACTAATCCCAAGAATAATTTGCATAGGTATATTAGAAGTCAGAGACGCTCAACTAGTAACAAGCCTGCAATACAAATTTGCAGGCTCTCTGTGAGTAGTTTCCTATCCAGAGCGCAGTATCTTTTAGCTTACTAGTGCCTTTCACAGAGAGGAATAATCCTAAAAGCATATTATACTGTTCCAGCTATAAATGCAGTCTAGCCACAAAATGCCAGACAATTCCTCTCTGAACAAGAGAAACAGCCAAACTCTGACATGTTTCGGCCTTGTTGATCCTCTAAGTTACTGTGAGCAAGGAGTCCAGTGCTGGATTCCCCTATTACCCTTGGGGTGCTAATACCAAGTATAATTTGCATATGTATATTAGAAGTTAGAGACACTCAGCTGGGAACAAGCTTGCAATACAAATTTTCAGGCTCTCTAGGAGTGGTGTCCTACCCATGGTGCAGTCTCTTTTAGCACATTAGTGCCTTTCACAGAGAGGAAATATCCTAAAGCATATCATTATCATTATTATCCTTGGATAATAGGGGAATCCAGCATTGGAACCCTTGCTTACAGTGCTTAGAGAGATTAGCTTAGCTGCACCTCACTGACCAGGCCCCACAAGGCTAAAATGTATGTCTGATGTTGACTGCATCTCTTGTTCGGAGATGAATTGCTTGTCATTTTGTTGCTGAACTGCTGTTATGGCAGCACCAGTATGATATGGTTTAGTATATTCTCACTCTGTGAAAGGCACTAGTGGACTAAAAGAGGCTGCACCTTGGATAGGACACCACTCGTATAGAGCCTGCAAATTTGTATTGCGGGCATGTTCCTAGTTGAGCGTCTCTGACTCTTTATATTCATATGCAAATTATCATTGGGATTAGCCACCACAAGGGTAATAGGGGAGTCCAGCAATGGACCCCTTGCTCACAGTGCTTAGAGAGATTAGCTGCTCCTCACTGATGAGGCCCAACAAGGCCGAAGTGTACATCTGGGGTTGGCTGCTTCTATTTTTCAGAATGGAATTGCCTGGCATTTTGTGGCTGGACTGCTGTTATGGCAGGACCAGTATGATATGCTTTAGGATATTTCCTCTCTGTGAAAGGCACTAGTGGGCTGAAAGAGACTGCACCCTGGGTAGGACACCATTCCTATAGAGCCTGCAATTTTGTATTGCAGGCTTGTTCCTAGTTGAGCATCTCTGACTCTATTTACATATGCAAATTATCCTTGGGATTAGTCACCCCAAAGGTAAGAGAGGAATACATCATTGGACCCCTTGCTCACAGTGCTTAGAGAGATTAGCTGCATCTCACTGATGAGGCCCAAAAAGGTTGAAACATATATCTGGGGTTGGCTGCTTCTCTTGTTCATGGAGGAATTGCCTGGCACTCTGTGGCTGGACTGCTGTTATGACAGGACCAGTATGATATACTTTAGGATATTTTCTCTCTGTGAAATGCACTAGTGGACTAAAATAGACTGCACCCTGGGTAGGACACCACTTCAAGGGAGCCTGCAAATTTGTATTGCTGGCTTGTTCATAGTTGAGCATCTCTGATTCTTTATTTACAAAGGCTCTATTTTCCACCACTGAAAAGGAGCACTGTTCCGTCTATAAACTTCTTGAGAAAACAATTGGAAAGTCTGAACTTGGACAAGCAAAGATGCAAAAAATACACAATCATCCTGTCAGCCACTATCATCATCATTACCAAGCCCAAGCCCTACTTAGCCAGATGCACACACACTAGTGTTGAGTAACCAGCAGCAGTGTTGAGTAACCAGCAGCAACATCAGAGGTTATCAACATTCACAACCCTTCCTATGATGAGTGCTTCTACTGCTGTTGGAAGCACAGCATTCTTGACACCTAGTAGTAGTATAACTACAGCAACATCTAGTCCCAGTAGTAGTAGCAACCCCTCAGGAACCCCTTAGTCTATGAAGTCCACAGTATGGAGAAACATCACTCACGAATCCAAAACTAAACACTCTGTTGTCTGAGTAAAAAGAATGTAAGCAGGATGAAAGCAGGCTTACACCATGGACCTTCTTACTGAGATTCCACCAGGTGGTTAGTGTGGAGGGCAAAGGGTTGGAAACCTCATATGGCAAGATAATCCACCTGACAACATATATATGGTCAAGTGGACAGAGTACAGACTATATGACAGTCACTGATCACTGGGCTTCCCTTCCACCAGTGGGCAACACTAACTTGCAGCATCAAGTTTTCTCAGGGCTTGGGCCTCTAACAAGGCCTACAACTCATTCTCTATAAAGTACTCTATCCTGTCAATTATCAGTCTGCCCCAGTCATAGCTTACATCGGGGGGTCCCTCTCTGTCAAGTTGCATACCAATTTCTTATTTTATTTTATTTTTAATTACATTTATTTTTATTAACTGTCCCAAAAATACCAGTCAACAACACTCCCCCAAAAAAACATTCCCTGTTCAACCGATTCTTTCCCCACACTCCACCAACACAGGCACCCTCATACCCCTTTTATACTATGTCTTTTGGAAATAAAATAATATTTGCTATGTGTTGTGTATAAATCCAATGTTCCCATCAATTTCAGTGGAATGAGCTAGGCAAAAAAAAGTGGAAAAACTGCACTTTTCGATGGAAATTATTTACCAAGCCAGAAGTGCAATTATTTGTCGATTTTGGTTTGAGATGAACATTTTCTCCCATCCCAAATTAATGTTTGAAACAGAAAAATCAGCAGATGGAGTTGGAGATTAGAGCATTCGAGGCTGGGGAGAATGAGGGAGTATGTCAGGTTTTCAATAAACATAAGAATGAACTTTGCTTGACGTTTCCCCTGAGAAAGGATAAAGTAATAGCCTTTGGTCACAACCTGGTGATGGGAAGATACTGACAGAAAGGAGTTAAATTTGGTTTTATAACTCTGTGCATGATGTGGAATTGTCAGCTGTATCTGAAAAGGGAGCAGACATGCTAAATGAAATGTTCATCGGTCACGTCCGGGCGCATGGTGCTTTTCCTACTGACGGACGCCTTGGAGTTAGCATGGTGGTATGCATTGTTGCATTGCCCTGTAATGAGTGCCAGCCTCTATATGCTTATTTTATTGATGTCAGCTTAGCCAACATCATCTCAACGTCGCAATGTTGAGTGTCTTCATGTTGTGGGTCTCCTCTGTAAAGTGGCTCGGTGCTCAGTCTGTGTGTGTTCTTCAAGTGTCTAAGTGATCTGTTATAGCATGTTGTATTGATATTGAATTCTGGCTTTGTTTTTGACCATTTTCCTTGCCTCCTACCCATGACCTTTGGCCTATTTATCCACTTTCCTCTGACCTCTGGCTTCATTGACCATCCGCATATCCGCCTGCCCTGACCACTTGCTGCCCTTGACCATCCTCATTTCTGCCTGCCCTGACCACTGGCTATGCTTGGCCATCCATATTGCTGCCTGCCCTGACCTTCGGCTTGTTTGATGCTTCTTCTGGATTTCCCTCTGGCTCTGTCGCTTCGGGTAATTTTATTGCCTGTCCACCTTGGAGCTTTCATCCTTGGGCTCCACCACTATTAATTACAAGCCATACTTTTGTGGGCCTGTCTTCCATACCTACCTCTCTGCTCCATCTTGTGACAAGCCCTCACCTTTTAGGGATGTGACATCATCTTAGGATACCATTTATCATATGGCAAATTGTTAAGCACTCATTATTTCCTTGTGTTTAGCCATTTTCACATCCTATAATATAAAAGGCCAGAATGTTTGTCCGATGCAGTCATGGGCAGTAGAGACTGCTTGAACGCACAGAATGCTGGGAGCATGGAATGTTGGGAGTTCTGTGCTGGGAGCATTCTGTGCGTTTGGGCAGTCTTTACTGCCCATGACTGCATCACGTGAGCCGCAGTGAGGAGGCAGCAGTACACAGAGCAGGACCAGCATCTTTACCTCACCGGACCTTGGCCCCCGTACACAGGCTTTTATACTAATTTATCAAAAAGCTCTACTTGCTAATTTATCCAGTTTGTCAGTGGGGTGTGAGCATGTCATATGAACAAAACAGGGCAATTTTAAGTAGTGGACAAATTAGGTGGTACTCTTAACCCCTGCATTCTAGGGAAGTATCCAAAGCATTGGTTTGAAAAGCATTGGAGACCTTTGTATCCATATTTTAAAGGCGAGTACTAAAACTTATAGTAGCTTCACATAATTTTGACCTTTATTTAGTTAAACAAATATTGTTAGCTTACATCTAGTTACACAAAACTAAGCTCTTACACCTACAGTAGCATGATAAAATACTGAGTTTTTACATCTGACTTCACATAATAATTTTTCACTGCTCTTGGCCTCAGACACTTGGTATTGTGTATTACTTGCCCCCCCCCCCACTAATTGGGTGGGGGAGACTCAAAGATTTTCAATCTGTTTTACGGCAGAGGTTCTCATTGATGGTGGAGAACCACAAACAAAAACACTCCTCTTAAACTGGTTTACAGAAACCCACAGTTCACATAAACAGTCATCTCCCATAACTTTTTTTGCCAAAACACAACATTTTTTAGCCAGTTTGATAAATCAGCTCTAAAACTGAACATCTGCAGATATGCCAATTTCTATTGCTGAAATGGTGAGAATAGTGTTAACTTTAGCCAGACGTATATCTATTTCTTTACATGATGAAAGTTAATGCAGAAATAATCAGTTACAAGAGATTGCAAACAAAACTTTATAATTAGACACTAAGGGATTATTCCACAATTTGCGCAGGTATTAATTGTGTCTGAGAGAAGTTCAGTTACTGTGTTGTTGCCAGAAAAAATAACAGTAGCAATTAAGGTTTATAGATTGTGTGCGACACATATTTAATTGGGAAGTAGAAAAAGTATCAGGAGATTAATTTAGGTTAGGTACAATTTATCTCTTGCAATAACACAAATACAAAACAAATTAAACCATTAAATCTTTTAAAATACTTTTGTTTCCATCAATACAATCTTTAAATAAGAAGATAAAACTAATTCAGAAAAGATTGCTTAGATTGATACACACATTTTGAATTTAAAATTTTAAAGAAGTACCTTCTAAGAGAGAACATGTTGAATTAAACTTGTGTTACAGTGAGGTGTATGTGAATACTGGAAACTAAGAAAAAAAACAAAAATTAATAGAGCTTTTTAAAACCCATTAACCATGTGCTTCCCAATGCATTAGTAATGTTTCTAGTACCCAGTTGGCTGAAAATAAATAACTTCAGTTCAATTATTCATGTGATCTTTAACCCCATCCTGACAATGGACGTACGTGTACGTCCCACAGAAACTGACACTTAGTGACAGAGGATATACATGTACATCCAGGAAGTCATTAGAAGTAATGGGGAAAAAAAGTTTGTCGAGCATTAAGTGCCGGCCGCATGCGTGCATGGCCAGTCACTAAGGGGTTAAGAAATGTAGGAGAAAACTAGCTTTGTCTTGACATTAGGTTAGTCAGAATTTCATTAATGAGATAATAATGTTGGCTTATGATGTTAAAGGGATAGTAATACTTAAAATGTAAAAAAAATATATGTTGTAGGGTTTATCCCCCTGAGTAAAACAATGTTACTCCCACTGCTGAGAGATATTTTATTAAAAAATTATAACAGCTCAAAGCTGAATTTTTTTAGGTGCAATATCACAGTGGTCTGAAATTGTACAGTGACGCTGTTGCTACATCATCCTATGGAGATTTATGGTCCCGGGACCAGAGCTGTCCATAGGATGGTGTAGCAACAGTGCCACTGTAGAATTTCAGGCCACTGTGATACTGCACCTAAAAAAATTCAGCTTTCAGCTGTAATAACTTTTGACTTACACACCTTTCAGCAATGGGAGTACTCTTGTTTTACTCAGGGGGACAAAACCTACAGCATATTTTTTTTTACGTAATAAGTAATAAGTATTACTATCCCTTTAAGATCGAGTATTCATTATACTTTTATATAGTGAAATGTACCTTTGTATGCGTACATAACATATTTTTTGTGTAATTTTATTTATAAAGTTTCTCCTCCTGCCCCTTTTTCCTGCATCACTCTGACTACCCTCAGATCCGAAAGTGGGTCTGGACAGATCTCAACGAGGGGCAATATTGTGTCAGCGTAAGGGAAACCCTATTCTCCTTCGTCAAGGGGGGGGGGGGCAGGGTTTTCCTTATACTGATAAACAAAGTATTGTCCCCGTCTGGTCAAGCGATTGGCTTTCCTATCTGAGGGAAGTCAGAGTGACATAGGGAAAAGGGGCGGGGAAGAAAACCTTTAAAGCAGAACCATCACCCCTATATAAGTTTACCTCATTCTCATCCTAATAAATCGAAAATCTTTAATCATTGTTATAAAATGCATGCTGTGGTATAATTTACATTATTAAAGTGGAACTACAACCCCGCCTAAAGTTGTCCCCAAAGAATAACCCATCTGGCAACTAGATGCTCAATAGTGCTTGTCGCCAGAATTATTACCGTGTTATAGAGAATTCCTACCGCTCCCGGGACTGACAGCCAGGAAACAGAGCAGACATCATTGCATAGTGACATCTGCGCACCTACGCTGTCAGTCACAGTCTGCTCTAGGAGGTGTTGCTAGGAGCCAAATGGTACCGGAAGGGACTGACAGCACAGGCGCACAGACATCACTATGCAAAGACGTCTGTGCTGTTTCCTGGCTGTCAGTCCCGGTAACAGCAGAATTTCTCTATAACTAGTTAATAATTCTGGTGACTAGTACTACTGAGCAGCTAGTAGCCAGATGGGTATTTCTTTGGGGTCAACTTTAGGCTTTAAAAATGAGCTGTAGTCTTACTTCTGGACATACTGCAGTTACAACTCTGCACCGCAGCCTGTCAATCTTCTGTTCTCTCCCCAAGTATTGTTGTGTTCCAACCAGCTTACATGGAGAAAACCTTCTTCATTGGAGGAGGTTGGAATGCGACAATACTTGGGAAGAGAACAGAAGAAGATTGACAGTCCATGGTGCCATTGAAGGACCACTATAAGCAACGGCATTAGAACAATGAACAGACACATACAAGAGAAGCATGGTATATGGGCTAGAAAAGTCTGTCGCACTACTATATTGATAAATGATGATTAAGTGTTTAGAGCTGGGTATCCATGCTTGGGTAAATTGTACTACTTTAAGAAGACCATCTTCTTGACCAGGTGCAAGGAGAGCTGTGAGAACTGAGGATTGAGGATCTTGCCCATCACTGATAAAACCCTCTTACTTTGGATGCTGGTGGGTGGGCATGGAAGCCACTCCTGGGCCACCAGGAAGAGGGATGACCAGATAACAGTTTGATGGTCCCAGTAGTTTGGGGGGAGGGGGTCAGCAGCAGAAGCCAGTGAAAGTTGTCTAGGAATACTTTAACCATGTTGGAGGCACTACTCTAGCTTTGCTATGCTTTGGTTGTACCCACCAAAGAATCAAGGCCCTCAGCTCAAAAAGCTGCTGCTCTGGCCAATTTACTATTCCTACTCCTGCTTTAGTGTAGTGTAGCATCCTCTGAATATAATAATGTATTGCCAAGTAAAGCATCACTGTTTTCCAGGAACCCCTTCATTTTATGTATCAGGTGGATGAATAAGGGGGTGACCTGGCCCAGGCTGGCAGTGATTTGACTTAAATTTTAAGTGACATCCCTGAATAGCTTAAAGACTATTACTACATGCAGGAGGCACTTAAACGCAATATCACTTACTCCTTCTGTGTCAAACCTACCTTCCTCTAGACTGTAATTTCTCACGAGCAGGGCCCTCTGATCCTCCTGTTCTCCACATCTGATTGTACTATTTAATACCTCTGTATGTCTATTCCCAATTGTACAGCGCTGCGGAATTAGTTGGCGCTATATAAATAAAGAATAATAATAATAATAAATACATGCTGCATTAATACCCATTTTCCTCTGCCAAGTGGGCAAGACTTCTGCTCAGATGACATGGAGTGAAGTGCTCACAGCTGCTCCAGCGTCCTCCTCATCATCTCCAAGATTGTGTTCCATCGTGTGACAACATCTTGACATAGATGGTACTGGGGGTAGGCCCACCATCTCCTACCCCTCCTTCAGCTGCTGGCTTGACTTGACACTGACATGGAAGTACCCATCAATTGTACAACAGGGATCAGCCAGGTTCAACAGCCTGCAACAGCCTTCAACTGGAAGAGCTCCCCATTACACCAGATTCAGTATATGTGCTGCACAGTGCAAACCAAAAAAGTCCCATTGACTGCATCCACTATGTTTGCTGCTCTGTCGCTCACCAGTAATCTCATCTCCACCAGTTTGCCCATCTGCCATGCAATCTACATCTTCCTAAGCATTGTCAAAATGTGAGCTGATATGTGCTACTCATTCATAACCTCAGCATGGAGGAGGAAAGACCTATACCCCAGTTGCTCTCTTGACCTAGTTCCACCCATCTTGTCACCAAATGTGACTGCAGCAGGAGCATCATCCTCTAAGACCTTTGGTTGCACCAGTGTTCAGTCAGCAAAAGAAAGGAATGCTGTGCGCTAGGTGCACTATATATATCAGACGTGAAGTGAATGGACTGTCCATCAACCTTGATCAGCTCATCTTTCCACAATAATACACATGAGTGGTAAAGTGAGGGAACGTTACTCCTTCTGAAGGTGGTGCATGACGGGAGCCGGTAGTGGGAAGTGAGAGCTTCTAACACTTGCCTGAAGGGCTTCCCTTCAACCATTGAAAAGGAAGCTCCTTCCACAGTGATCAGCTGTCCAAGCAGCCATGTCAACTTATTTGTCTTGCTGCTTGGACCTACCCCTTGAATGGAAACTTAAAAGTATTTGTGTGGGCTGTGCTGAAGCCCTGCATCTTGGAACTGGTCTTAGAGACATTGATGCTTCTTCATGCCCTCTGCCCTGGCTGCTGCTGCTGGTGGCTGTTATGGTGTTGCTGTTGGCCCCAGTGCTACCAGTTTATTCCTGAAGCAAATCTGCTCTGTAGTGAGCAGATGTTGGTTCATGCCAGAGCTAGTGAGATGTCTGAACCCTTTCTCCTGGCTCACTACCTTATGACACAACTTGCACCTTGCAGCTTGCCCATCTCCCACACTCTCAAAATGATCTCACACTTTGCTACAGTACTCTAAGCCAAACGCAGCCTGGCATGAATTTGGCATGATACTGCTTTTATGAATGGCAGTGTGAGTGGTGGTACTAGTGGTGGTGATGCTGATGGTGGTGGTGGTGCTGAAAGCAAATGTAGGGTAAACAGTGACAGATGGTGTAGAAGGAGTAGATGTCAGGTTGCATGTCTCCGCTTACTTAATCTCTTCTGGCTCATAATCCAGTCCGTCATCGACAGGGGTGTGACCCACTTGGGAAGAATCTGCCACCAGATTAGACAACAGTAAACTTATCTCCTCTATCTCACTTTCTTATGCACCAGATATATACCCACTGCTACCATTGGTCTGCTCATCTTTGTTCTGTGGAGTTTCAAACATCACGGGGCTTGCTGTGCTTGTGGCTGTGGTGGCACTGGTGGAGGTAATCATAGCAGTAGCATTGGTAGATGTGGCACGGGCAATGGTAGTATTTCTGATCTTTAGTGGTTGACCATGACTATGGAATAGTCTACGTATACAAGTTATCTTGGTCTTCATCTTTTCTCCAACAAAAGACCAGAACGTGACCACTTGCTATGACCTTGATAGAAATTGTGTCTTATTTTGGTGGGTGCAGTGCAAATTTTGAAACCAGATTTTTATAGTATTGCTGAAGCAAAATGCTTCTGCTTAGAGGGGGCTGCTGTTGTTCATCTGTCTGCTTTCTCATGGTCACCTACCACCTCTGGCCACACCACAAGAAGTGCATATTTGTATGCAGCTGTGCACTTAAGTTTGAACAGTAAGTCCTTTTAAAAAAAATTAAGTTAAAATACTCTGGAATAACATGAGTAGTTGCTGGAGCGGGCAATGGAGTGCCTGTATTTTGGAACACTGCACATGCACAGTGCCTATTTGTGTGCAGTTGTTTACTTAACTTTGAACAGTAAATCCATTTAATTAAATTAAAACACACAGGAATAACAGATGTATTTTCTGGAGACAGCAGTGGCATGTCTGGACTCTATGTGTGAACAGTGTCTATTTGTGTGCAGTTGTGCACTGAAGATTGAACAGTAAATCTAATCTTCCTTTTTTTAATAATAAATTAACACACTCAGGAATAACAGGAGTAGTTGCTGGAGACAGCAGTGGTGTGTTTGGAACACTGCACATGCACAGTGCCTATTTTTGTGCAGTTGTGCACTTGTAAGCAGTAAATCTAATTTTGCTTTTTTATTAACATACAGGAATAACAGGACTAGTAGCTCACTGGACAGTGGACACAGTCAGCTATGGACTGAATATACAGACAGGTATTAATTATGTAATCCTTGACTCCTGGTCACTATAGCTAGCTATTATTAATTATTACTAGTATCTAACCCGCCTATTAATTATTATATACTAGTCAACCTATCTATTAATTATTATTTACTAGCTATTGCTCAACTACGTATTAATTATTATTTCCCTGGTAACCTAACTGTAGCTGCTGATAAACTAACAAAGTACTACAGTCTCCAGCACTAAAGGAACACAATCAGAAGAAAGAAATTAAATGATTGGTTTGTTTCTCTAAAAATGCAGGGAAATGAGATGACAATCACAATGGCTGTGACACTGCTTCTCTTCTGGCTGCTAAATTGCAAGTAAAGGTCATGTGCTGCCTCCAGATTATTTTAGTTTGATGGGCCCCAACCTTGGAAATCAGGATTGGCCAGAAAATAAAATGTATCACAGATAAATTAGAGAGTCACAGTCTGTGCAATGATAAAAATCACAGCCATAACCAAGCAGACTTGGAAATATGTATAGGTGGCACAAAAATGAGAAAGACAGGAAAAAGAAGATCACCCAGTGCAGCCTGACCAAGACTCCCAGTCACACAGTCAAAAAAACCTAATGTATATAACGTCTGGCGCTCTAATAGCAGATCTGGGCTCATTTTAAAGACTCATGGGCAGTTATAAAAATGACAAAAATCCACTAGAATAAACAAACTAAAAAAATGAATTATTTCCTCACTATTTTAATGAACACATATCCAGTATGACATCTCATATCTCAAGAAAAAAGCATAAATAAAATATGTTGGGGTAAGCTCCTACAGCCCCCAAACTCTGGAGTCGGAGACATATGTTGCAGACAAAGCCCACTCCATATGCTATATAAAAATCCTATATAATAATTCGCTAAAACATGTGTAATGACTCGGTCATGCGCAGTAGAGACTGCTGTGCGTGCTGAAGTCATGCTCAGTAGAGACTGCCCGGGCCACGGCTAACACAGAGCTGGGCACTCTGAGGGAGAGTCCAGCTCTGTACAGCTGCAGTGAGGGCAGTCTCTACTGTGCATGACTGCCCTGTGACCGGCTGGCAGTGGCACTGTGGCCCATGTAACGGGCTGTTCAACTAGTCACCGATACACAGCTATACTTTTTTTTAGGGAATAGTTGTTTTATCAGTTCCTTTATTGGACAGCTGTTCATCGCCAGTTTGGGGATATGGTGGGGAGAGATCGGATGTCCTCTATTATGGTAGAAATACTGCTGTGATTACTTCCTAAACCAATACAGATCCGTCCTGTTTAGTGATTATTATATAGAATAGAGATTGGAGTTTTTTTGCAGCATCTGTCTGTGACTCCAGAGATTGGGTGCTGTAGGAGCTTATCCCATCATATTTTATTTATGCTTTCTCTTGATATTATGCTGGTTAAAATAGTGAGGGAGTAATTCTTATTTATACTTTGTTTATTTGAGTGTTTTTTTGTCATTTGTATAATTGCCCACAGGTCTTTAAATTTGTTTGAATCAAAGAGGCATGCAAGCAGGGCACTGGGTTGTATAGCTAGGGGCATTAGTAGCAGAAAAGGGGAAGTGGTGATGCCACTCTACAGATCTCTAGTTAGACCTCACCTAGAGTATTGTGTACAGTACTGGAGACCCCATCTCCAGAAGGATATAGATACTTTAGAGAAAATTCAGAGAAGGGCTACTAAAATGGTGACTGGTCTACAGGAAAAGAAATATCAGGATAGACTAAAGGATCTGAACTTGTATAGCTTGGAGGAGAGAAGAGAGAGGGGATATGATAGACACATTCAAATACATGAAGGGATTCAACACAGTGGAGGAGGGAAGTACATTTCAAAAGAGTAAAAACGTTAGGACAAGAGGCCACAGTCTAAAACTAGAGGGACACAGGTTTAGATGTAATGTAAGAAAGTTTTACTTCACTGAGAGGGTAGTAGACAAGTGGAATAGCCTACCAGCAGAAGTGGTAGATGTCAATACAGTGACAGAATTTAAGGATGCATAGGCACAAGGCAGTCCTTAACATAAGAAAAGACCAAGGACCAAAAAAGATTTGAGGTTTTTTTTTTTTTACACAGTAGGAAATTGGGCAGACTAGATGGGCCGAATGGTTCTTATCTGCCGTCAAATTCTATGTTTCTATGTTTCTATATTTCTTACATGAAGCTAAACATTACACTTTTATGAAGAGTTCATCTTTATTTTATACTTGAGGCATGATGGCCTCTCAGTGGTGCTACAAGTCAAGTTTTTCACTCCCATGTGACATTTCAGAGAGGAAATTTCCATATCTGTATCAGACTGTTCCTGCCCACAGACAGTCCAGCTCTGAAATATCAGGCAAATCCACATACATACTTTTCAGCCTATATGGACCTTGTCGGTGTGGTGCATCTGATTTCCTCTAGGCATATGGAGAGCAAGGGAGACATAGAAACAAATGTTGTGACGAGCACCCATTGAGAATGAACAAGATAAAGTTTCTTTTACTGTCACTTTTTCACTTCCATGTACCATTGCAAAGAGAACATTTCCATATCCATATCAGACATCCTGCCCACAGGTAGTCCAGATCCAAAATGTCAGACGAATACTTTCTGCACAACAGAAAGAACACAACCACAGACGTACGTTTCGGCTTATGTGGGCCACCATGCCTCAGAACAAGACACACAATATTTGTTTCTAGGTTAGAAGGGCATCCCAGGCATGGACCCTTGCTCTCCACGTGCCTAGAGGAAATCAGCTGCAGCCCACCGATGAGGCCCACTTAGGCCGAAATGTACACCTGTGGTTGTGCTGGTTCTCTCATGCAGATAGAATTTGCCTGACATTTTGGAGCTGGACTGTCTGCGAGCAGGACCAGTCTGATATGGACATAGGAATGTCCTCTCTGCAATGGCACATGGGAGTGGAAAACATGACTTGTAGCACCATTGAGAGGCTATCATGCCTCAGAACAAGACACTTTATCTTGTTTGTTCTCGATGAGTGCTCGTCAGAACATTTGATTCATGTGTCATAGGTTGCCTACACTATGGCAACATGGGAGGTCCTGTCTCTGCCACTTTTTTGATAACATTTAGTGCCAAAGGATACTGTGGTCAT
The DNA here is from genome assembly GCA_037306005.1 of Rhinophrynus dorsalis. NCBI lineage: Eukaryota > Metazoa > Chordata > Amphibia > Anura > Rhinophrynidae > Rhinophrynus > Rhinophrynus dorsalis. Next base: position 174,432,637 of record CM074726.1, read on the forward strand.
TACTTTTTGTTTTATACATCGTTTACAAAGACATCTCAGTTTGTTGCTCTATACTCTTTGTAGGTCATGCTTAGAAAGTGTTTTGACTTACTGTAGAGCTATGACATAACGGTGAATGTCCTATACAGAAAAACTGCTGTCATATTATGGTCAGAATGAGCAAAGTGTTAAAAGAAAATGAGGAAGAAGAAGTATGAAAAATCTCGCTGACTATCTACTTGACTCTCAAGAATTACGGTACACTATTAGTATGGGCTGACACACCATTAGAAGACAAAACCTAAACGTAGCATAGAGGCAGAACAAATGACTTTAATACAATTCAAAATATTTAACCCTGGCATGTCTTATAAATATCTATAAAATGTTCAGGCATTGCAGTAGAATGTAGAAAAGATGGGTATTTAAAAAATTATAGGCTCTATTTTACCACCACTTCCAAAACAAAAACAATTTAACAAACATAAAATGCCATACCTCAGTAAGGGTTTACTATTGATGTCACCCTCTATGTGGCAACCATCAAAAGGGCGACATCACAATGTCGCCTGTATCAAAAGGGCGACAATCTGATGTTATACGCTTAAGGATTGCCAAATATAGGGCGACATTTCAATAGGATACCCCCCCAGCTGGAGGGCCTCAGGTTGCCCACTATCAGGTTAACCCTTTGAGTGCCAGATTGATGTGCAACGCATTGCTCTGCAATCGGTCCCACAGCCCCGTGGCACTCAACTGGTTAACCTTTTTCCGTCCAGTTGTTGCATTTATACCTCAAAAGTGGTATTGAGTTGGTCACTTAAAGGGTTAAAATAATCTATTTGATTCTAAAAAGGTTTCCAGCACATTTCATAGGCATATGAAGGGTTAAAGATGAAGGATTATAGATTTAGTGCAGTAGTTGTACATTTTTACGTCAAAGTGATATTGGGTGAGATCTCTTAGGGTTAGATGGGAGAGTGACATGGGGGACTGGGAATGGGCGGCGGCCCTCAATGGTCCGGTGATGGTTGCCACCACTAACAAGCATTAACTAATTCAACTGAAGGTCCTTCGTATGATATATTATACTCCAGTAGGATTGTGCAGAATGGGTGGACATCTTGACAGTGTGTGTCCCAGATGTGATTATTTGGGGGCAGATTTTTTACACATGTTCTGGTCATGTCCCGGGGTCATGGACTTTTGGATATCTGTGATCAAACACTTAGAGGAGGCCTTCCAGTGTCCCCTTCCCCTGACTCCTAAAATGTGCATCCTTGCTATATTACCTGACAACATTGACTCAGATGCTGATAGAAGCCTTCTGTCAGAGCTCCTGGTGCTGGCAAGAAGGGTGGTGGCACAACACTGATTCTCTAGTAGTCCCCGGATTGAAGTTAAATGGTTGGAGTTGGCAGGGCACACTATTCCACACTACAAATTAGTGTACGTTCATAGGGATGCACCTCACATGTTTCATAAAATTTGGGAAAAATGGCTGGAGGCTCGTCACGCTCCGCAGGCTCTTCCCTCATAGTCTGACCTATACAATCCACTGGTTATACTTGTCTGAATTAACATGTATCCTATTGAAATGTCGCCTCCTATTTGGTGACCATTAAAGTGTGCGACATCAGAATGTTGCCCTTTTGATGCGCGGGACATTCTGATGTCTCCCCTTTTTATGCAGGCGACATTATGATTTCACCCTTTTGATGGTCGCCAAATAGAGGGCGACATTTCAGTAGGATACCCTCAATAAGTATCGAATTGCTTCACAAGAAATACTGCACCCCACTGGTTTGAGTTGAAACACCATCAGAAGGACAAAATCTGCCTTACCATAGTGTAAATCAGGCATTGTCAATTTGAGGTCCTCCAGCTGTGGAGCACTACATTTCCCATCATCCCCAGCTAGCCAACTGCTGTTTGAGGATGATGGGAGTAATAGTTTACCACAATTCGATGGACTCAAATTGCCCACTCCTGATCAAATGCTAGTATTTGTTTTGCACTCTTCTCTAGAAGTTAACTTTGAATTCTATTATAAAAAAGTTTTAATGTGCCCCTTAGGATTTGTAACATAGACAAATAAATACAATGTTTTCCAGCGTCCAATTATAGAGAAGAGGCAGCAGGATAGACACTGAAATGGTTTCTTCATGTCATTGAATTACATTGTATCATTCCATCACTTTGATTCATCAAATGGTAAGAACTTTATTAAGAACCGGCATAATTCTGGAGCAAGCAACTGCATTATAGAGGACAAATAAACCTTACCATTGATTTAAATAGGGCTTTTAACTTCTTGAACACTAGCGAGGTCCCCAGCGCACTTCTTTGAGATATCATGAAGACCTGTCTAGCACTGAATGGATTAAAGTCCCATTTCAACTGATGGCAGTTTTCATGTATTGCTCCAGAATTATTCCAATTTTACTTTGTACAACAGCCTCATTTAACCCTTTGAGTGCCTGGGAAGTATCGAAAGCATTGCGTTGGATACCTCCCTGGCACTCAGAGGGTTAAAGTTACACCATAAGGTACAATGGGGCTGTTCTGGGGTAAAACACCTGATCTTTATGTAATAAATAAAAATCTCCATTGAGGTGAACGAGGATTTTAACCTTTTGTGTGTATTCTCCAACGCTTTGCTTTGCTATACTTTGGATACCTCTGTAGCAATCAAGGGGTTAATTGTATACACACTGAGCAGTTGTTTACCCCAGAATTGCTCTGCTATTTCCTCTATATACGTGTCCCAATGAGTCATGCTGTGTCCTATAATTCACCAAACACTTTATGTGATCTCCATTAGGACAGATGTCTAAAGCCGCTAATGGTGCAATTCTGGGGCAAAACAACTGCACATCATTTATTTTATGAGGTCTTGTGCTGGATACTTTTTTAGCACTTAAAGGGTTAAAGGCCCCATTTAAACCAGTTTGATTTTCTCTTTGTTCCATATGTTGCAGTCAGTTCTAGAATTGCTCCACTTTTATCTTCCTACATATGTCCCATTGTAATGCAATCACCATAATCAGTTTGTGGACATATGCATACATGTGTGTATATATGTGTGTGTTGTTGTGTATGTGTGCGTATAGATGTGTGCGTTATTGTTTGTGTGTGCGTGCAAGTGTGTATATATGTGTGCATATATGTGTATGTATGCATGCATGTGTTTTTCTGTATATATATATATATATATATATATATATATATATATATATAAATATATATATGTGTGTGTATTATGTATGTGTGTGTGTATTTGTATATATGAGTATGTGTATGTTTGTGCGTATGTGTGTTTCTGTGTGTGTATGTTTTTAACTGTGCATATTTGTATGTGTATGTTTCTTTGTGTTTGCGTGTGCATGTGAGTGTGTGTGTATATGTGTGGGTATGTGTGTGTGCATATATTTGCATATGTGTGATGGATGAGTGTGTGTCTGTATGTGTGTTTATGTGTGGGTTTATGTATGTGTAGACATATGTGTGTATGTGTTTATGAAATGTTGCAGCTATTGCTACACCATCCTATGGCGATTTATGGTCAACCAGAGCTGTCCATAGGATGGTGTAGTAACAGCGCCACTGTGCAATTTCAGGCCACTCAGATACTGCACCTAAAAAATGTAAGTTTGAGCTGCAATAACTTTTGAACAAAACACCTCTCAGCAGTGGTAGTACCTTGTTTTACTTAGGAGGATAAACTATACAATATATATCATTGTACATATTAAGTGTTACTATCTCTTTAAATGGGGCTTTTAACCCTTCAGATGCAAGAGGGGTCTCCAAAATAGTTATTTTCATCCTGCTGGAAACCTCTGCATTGTTCAAGGGGTAAAAAAAAAAAAAAAAAAAAAAAAGAACCATTTAACCCTTTGAGTGCCAGAGTGGTATCCAATGCATTGCAACATGATTCACTAAGCGGAGATAAAGAGGTGATAAAGTAGAGATAACTTCTCCAGTTTATCACTTCTCCAGATCCTGTGTTATTCTATGGAGCCAATGCACTAAGATTTTTTTCAGCTTTGGAGATCTTAGTGAATAGGCTCCATGGAATAACATAGGAACCGGAGAAGTGATATCACTGGAGACGTCATCTCCACTTTATCACCTCTTTATCACCTCTATCACCACTTAGGCCCGGATTCATCAAGGTGCGGAGGGATTAATACGCAGGAAAATCAGAGGATTTCTCTGTGTATTAACCATTCGCACATTCAACAACTTTCAGATTGTATTCTTCAATAAGCAATGGCCAGATAGATCCGCAAATGTGATAAGTTAGCTTCAAGCTGCGAATCCCATTTGAATGCATGGGGCGAACACACACATACTCATTTTCGCCTATGCGTATACATGTGTTTTCCCCCATGACTGACCAATTTACACAAGTTTCCCTGCTTCAAATATGCAAAGCAGGGAAACACGCAAAATCAGTGATGAATACCTGAAGGTATCCATCAATTATCGCGGCAAAGAGCAGCGTATTTGATACGCTGCTCTTCCCGCAGTTTGATGAATCCGGGCCTTAGTGAATCTTCCACTTTGAGCGGCAGAAAGGTATCCAATGCATTGAGCTGCAATGCAATAGATAACTATCTGGCACTCAAGGGGTTTATATTGTAATGAGGACCGGAGGGGTATGCAATGCATTGCACACACCTCTGGACCTGAAATGGTTAAAGGGAAACTGCTCTGTAGGAATAAGTGACTGTTAATTTAATTAAAGAAACAGGACTTTCCTATGTAGGAGTAGTTATATCTATGCACATATCTTTGCATTTTAAGGAACAGTAAAAGTTATTATGAAAAAAATATATATTGGAAGGCTTTTCCTGTTGAGTAAGATAAGGTTCATCCAATTACCAAGAGATGCATGTTTCCAGAGTTATTACTGTTTAACCCTTTGATGGCCAGGGGCTTGGGACATTTCTTAGAACCTGTGGGCAGACACAGTTTTGGCATATTTGTTATCCATCTCTTTAGGCATGAATCTCACAGGTCACTTTCTAGTTACATATGGAAATTCATATATAATTTTTTCAAAACAAATATAGAATTTGCATGGAGCAAGATGCTATGATGATATAATTACAAAAAAAAGTAAAAATTACTTATTTGGCTCAAATCACACAATATATATCAAAAACATTAATAATGAGTGTGAAAATTTCAATTATTTTAGAAAGCACCATATCCTCTGAGTACAAAAATACCAAATATGTATAGTTTTATCAACATGCGTGGCCTATGCAAAGCCCTAATTACCAGGGGCACAAAATGGTATTTAGTTAATGAGCTAAAATGCACATTCCAGCAACAACAGCCGAGAATATAAATATATACACTACCGTTCTAAAGTTTGGGGTCACTTAGAAATTTCCTTACTAACTGCAGCACACATAACCCACTACTAAGTGCAGCACACATCACCCTCAACTAACAGCATTCATCATCATCTACTATCTACAGCATACAACACCCTCTACTAACTGCAGCACTCAGCACCCTCTACTATCTTCAACATACAACGCCCTCTACTAACTGAAGCTCACAGCACCCTCAACTAAATGCAGCACACATCACTCTCTAGTAACTGTAACACACATCACTCTCTAGTAGCGCATAGAACACTCTACTAACTGCAGCACTCATCAACCTCTAACTGCAGTACTCAGCACCCTCTACTATCTGCAACATACATCACCCTCTACTAACTGCAGCACTCAGCACTCTCTACTATCTGCAACATACATCACCCTCTACTAACTGCAGCTCACAGCACCCTCAACTAATTGAAGCTCACAGCACCCTCAACTAACTGCAGCACACAGCACACTCTAATAACTATAGTATACATCATCCTTTACTACATTAAGTTCACAAAACTCACTACTAACTGTAGTATACATCTTCCTCTACTAATTGCAGCACACATCACCCTCTACTATCTGCAATACACAGTAACCTTTACTAACTGCAGCACACACTGCACTCTCTACTCAGAATCCTTTATTAACTGTAGCACACAATGGAGAAGATTTATAAAAACCACTATTAGTATATATTTAAGAATTGTTTCTAAAATTTACGTTTATTTAATAATAATAATAATAATCTTTATTTATATAGCGCCAACTTATTCCGCAGTGCTGTACAATAGGGGATAGACATACAGAGATATTAAATAGTACAAATCATATGTGGAGAACAGAAGAATCAGAGGGCCCTGCTCGTGAGAGCTTACAGTCTAGAGGAAGGTGGGTTGGAAACAGAAGGTATAAGTGCTGTTGGGTGTAAGTGTCTCATGCCACATAAGCTGCCGGTCAGTGGGTGGGAGAGAGAAGTGCTAGTGAGTGTAGTGGTCCAGGGAATGGTTGGTTCTTGGTGTTTATGGAGGTAGTTGACAGGCTTCCCTGAAGAGGTGGGTTTTCAGGGAATGTCTGAAGATCTAAAGGCTGGGGGAGAGTCTGATGGGGCGGGGGAGGTAATTCCAGAGCTTGGGTGCAGCACGGGAGAAGTCCTGTAGGCGGGAGTGGGAGGATGTAATGAGAGATGTGGAGAGGAGAAGGTCATGTGCAGAACGAAGATGGTGAGTGGGAGTGTATTTGGAAATGAGAAATGAGATATAGGGGGGTGAGGTGTTAGTAAGATCTCTAAAGGGGAGCACCAGGATTTTGAATTTAATTCTGTGTGCTAATGGGAGCCAGTGTAGGGATTGACTGAGGGTACTGGTGTTGGAGAAGCGGTTGGTTAGGTAGATTAGTCGTGATGCTGAGTTCATTATGAACTGTAGTGGGGTTAGGCGGGCAAGAGGAAGGCCAGTTAGTAGTGAGTTACAGTAGTCAAGACGGGACATGATGAGTGTTTGGATTAGAATTTTAGTAGTGTCTTGGGTAAGGAAGGGTCGGATTCTAGAGCTGTTGCGGAGGTGGAGGCGGTATGATTTGGAGATTGACTGGATATGTGGAATAAATGATAGGGCGGAGTCGAATGTGACCCCCAGGCAACATGCTGTAGGGGTTGATGTGATGATAGTGTTGTTGACTGTGAGGGTAATATCTGGAGTAGGACTGTTAGGAGAGGGAGGGAAGATAATTAGTTCGGTTTTGCCAAGGTTAAGTTTGAGTTGACGGGAGGACATCCAGGAAGACACAGTGGACAGACAGTCAGATACCTGGGACAGAAGGGAAGGGGAGAGGTCTGGGGAGGAAAGATAGATTTGATTGTCATCAGCATAGAGATGATGGAGAAACCCAAAGGAGTTTATTCATTTACCCAGGGATGCAGTGTAAATTGAGAAGAGCAAGGGGCCCAGGACTGAGCCTTGAGGCACTCCAACAGACAGTGGGAGGGGTGGGGAGGTGGAGCCAGAGTAGGACACACTGAAGGAGTGGTTGCAGAGATATGATGAAAACCAAGAGAGGGCAGTGTCACAGAGACCTAGAGAGTGGAGGGCTTGGAGGAGGAGTGGGTGATCTACTGTGTCAAAGGCAGCTGACAGGTCTAAGAGAATGAGTAGGGAGTAGTGGTCTTTTGACTTGGCAGAGAGCAAGTCATTGGCCACTTTTGTGAGGGCAGTCTTGGTAGAATGATGAGGACGGAATCCAGATTGTAAGGGGTCTAGCAGGGAATGGGAGCAGAGGAATTTAGTGAGCTGGTTATATGCAAGACGCTCAAGGAGTTTGGAGGCAAACGGGAGTAGGGAAATGGGCCGTTAGTTTGACAGTGAGTTTGGGTCCAGGGAGGGTTTCTTTAGAATGGGTGTGATTAGTGCATGTTTGAAAGAGGATGGGAAGGTGCCAGTTGATAGAGAGAGGTTGAATAAGTGAGTAAGGGGTGGGGTTAGTGAAAGTTCTTTATAAAGTTATAAAGTCAAGTTTAGAAATATGTCTATCTGAGAATATTTTGGGGACATTCTCTAATGGTAAGTTTGTTTCACATACATAGTTTATACACTATCACTATATAATTCCATTAAGAACAGGTTATACATGGTGTAAAAATGTAATCACTAAAACTGCCTTTATTTTTGGCAAAATTAGAGAATTTCTTTTTGCATACCTTGTGACATTATTCTAAGTTCATTTCTACTACACTTTTCAAAAAGTCAACAGACTGTAGTTAGTACATAAAAACACATTTACACACACACACACACACACACACACACACACACACACACACACACACACACACACACACATATATATCTTTACATTGCATTGCAGCACATCACATCCACCACTCCTTTCAGTGCACATAAATTCCCACTCCAGGCTGCTCATCACGTTGTCCGCTTCATGCAGAACACAGCATTCCTCACTCCACTCAGCTTGAAGGGGACCAATCACCATAAAACAAGTTTTGTTTGTTTTACAGATAATTAAAATCTGCCTATAGGTTTTACCAGCCATTTTTGACAAAGCAAATTCTTTAAAGGAGCAGTAAAAATAATATATATATATATATATATGTAGGGCGTTTCCTATTGAGTAAAATAAGAGTACTCCCACTGCCGAGAGATGCATATTTCCAGAGTTATTACAGTTTAAACCCATGCTTTTTTTACATTAGCAGTGCCCTCTAGTGGTCAAATTCCAATTAGTTATTCTGTTACATTCTAATGGAGAGGAAAGTCAGTAACATACAAGTCTCTATAGAATGTGATAGAAACTGCCCAATCACTTCCTGTCAGTTAAGACTATCAGGAAGTAAATGCACAGCAAATTCACTTCCTGATTATTTTAAAGTCTTATATCATTTGAATAAAACAACTGACAGTGGTTAGAAAAACTCTATAACATATATGTTTTCATTTAAAAAAGTGTACTGCTCCTTTAAGCATTATCCCTTATGTGTTGGTGGCATGGCATGCTGTGGCATCGCATTCTAATTCCCTGCACAGTAAGCTAATCCGTTCTGTGTTCGGCCAAACTTAGACCTAAATGCACTATTAGAAATGACCCCACTGAGTGCCTAGATTCATTCATAGGTCAGTGTATGGTAATATTGGCGTAGCACCTTAACTAATTAGCATTAAGGGCCAGACTGTGCCACTAACAAATAAATGATTTATTTATATGAAAAAAAAAAAATGGATAGTACAATCTATAGGCAGTTTTTATTCATTTTAAAGTTTACTAAACGTATCTTCCTATTTCTATGACTACTACCATTTAAAACCCATAAAGATCAGAGCAGTGAGCAATGCATTGCACAACAAGGTATTGAACACCCTTCTGGTCTTTAAGAGGTTAATATATCTCTTGTGCACCTCATTACCCACAGGTTCTCCTATCCAAAAACAACACAACATTCCTGTTCCCTTCATTTACCATGCAGCATTCAAGAGGATTCACTTTCATTGGCACGTTTGACCTCATTCTACCCTCTGGTCTTCCTGCCGTTTGCCTTTCTCCTCTTTAGTCTGTTCTCAAATAACTTCCTTTGCTCCCAGATACCTTCCCTCTCATCTGCTCTTGAAATCCCTCTATTGGCTACCTATAAAGTATCATTTTTCTTTCAAGATTGTCTTTCTCTCCTTTTTAGTCTATTTGTTCTTCAGCACCCTCTTACATTTCTGCTCTTATCTACCGCTACACCCCTTCCTGTCACTGATGGTCTTCTCAAGGGCTCTTTCTGTCCTCTTCCTACACAACTCGGGCCATCTCTCAGCTACAATCTTTCTCACTGGCCGTCCCTCAACTTTGGAATGCCCTCCCTATCACCATTTGCCAATCATCTACCCTCATCACTTTCAAATATCTCCTCAAAGCTCACCTGCTCAAGGAGGCATCTCAGTAACAATAGTATCCTTGTGCACACTGATAGTCATATCAGAATCCTTCTGCACTTCCTTCACACCTTGCACTTGCACTTATAATCCTCCTTCTACTGTCTCTGTGTGTCATCATGAATTCTAATTAGATCGTAAGCTCCTTATGGCAGGGTTCTTTTCCCAGTGTATGATTCCCTTTTGCTGCACTATTCCCCCACAAATAATGTAATGATCACACTTTAGCCTAATACTCTTAACCACGTTCTGTATTTTTATATTGTACTATTACAACTTCTGTACAAGTATGGCGCTATGTAAATAAATATACATACACACATACAACTTAATGGAGCAAATTATTCCTCACGCCATACAGTATTGAAATCCTCAGCAAAGAACCAGATTAATCCCAGTGGAAGCCTATGCAGCACTCATCTCCACCAAGGGCCTCACATTATGATTAAATATTATAAACTAGTTGAACAGCCCGTTACACGGGCCACAGTGCCTCTGGCAGCCAGTCGCGGAACAGTCACGCGCAGTAGAGACTGCCCGCGCCACTGCTGATACAGAGCTGGACGCTCCTTCGGAGCGCCCAGCTCTGTATCAGACGGGGTGCGGGCAGTCTGTACTGTGCATGACTGCAGCACTCGCAGCAGTGTCTTCTGCGCATGTCCGGCGTTACACACAACTTAGCGAATTATTATATAGGATAGGGTTTAAAAAAGTAGTTGAACCACTTGGATGCTAAAGAGATCTCCAATACATTGCTTCGGTAGCAGAAATAGTTCTAAAAGGCCTGTTTGTTTGAGTGATGATGTGTGCATGCACTTTTGCATGCCAGAAGTTTCAATTTGGGGAATCTAAGCTTCCACAAACAGTTTGTGGTTCATTTTGGCTTCTGTGAGAATGTCCACAGAAGGGAGAAACATTTCCTATTCAGGGGTAATACACACAGTATGATAAATGAACGTTTTGCCTGTCCCTACATTTTCTGGAGAAAATGATCTTCTCTTCCTTCTCTACCAGAGATCAGTCTGGAGACCAAAAGAGAAGCCTATGAGATCCACAAAGGCCCTGGACCCAACTGTTGCTTACCACAGCAATACATGGTAAATCAGAGTCAGACCATTTGCTTATTCTTTCACTGTCTCTTCATACAAAAAAACACAAGGTTTAACTCTTTTCTAAATACAGTCCTGAGTTATTGATGGAACTTGGAAATGTGACTCAACCTGGAGACTTTCTTCTCTTGGGGTTCTACGAGTGGCCAGATCTACATTTCATTCTATTCATAATGTTTCTCCTGGTCTACCTGATGGCATTGACTGGCAACCTAACAATTTTCATTGTGATATACACTGATCCACATCTCCACACACCAATGTACTTCTTCCTCTTCAACTTGTCCATCCTTGATCTCACCTTCATATCAACTATTCTTCCCAAGCTCTTGGATATATGCTTAACTGGAAAACAGTCAATCACTCACTTGGCCTGTATGACGCAAATGTCCTTCTTTGTTTTATGCGTAACAGCAGAGTATTTCCTTCTAGCTGCAATGGCTTATGACCGGTATGTAGCCATCTGCTGTCCACTACGTTACCCATACCTAATGAATTTGAAAGTCTGTGCTTATCTTGCTTTGGTTTCATGGGGCTTTGGCCTCATAGAATCATTTATGTTTTTTGGGTTGCTTTTTCATTTATCATTTTGTAGATCCAAAGTAATTAACCATTTGTTTTGTGGCCTTAAACCACTAGTCAGTTTGTCCTGCACTAGAATACACAAAATGGAACTGGCTATTAAGTTCTCAGGGGTGATTTGTGGCTTTATTCCCTTAGTCTTCATCTTAATGTCCTATATCTTAATTATCATCGCAATTCTTAGGATCCGCTCCAGTGAGGGTAAGCGCAAAGCCTTCTCCACCTGCTCATCCCACCTGACAGTAGTCATCTTGTTTTTTGGAATCATTCTCAGTATGTACATGGCACCTGCATCTGCCTATTCTGTTGAGGGAGACAAGATATTGGCCGTATTATACACCTCCTGCATTCCCACTCTGAATCCTGTTATTTACAGCCTGAGAAATAAAGACATGAAGGAAGCTATAAAGAAACTGGGTGTGAAGATTCTGAACCCAAAGTATCTAGTGTCTACACATTAAAGTGGAATTGCCACCATAAAGGTTAATTATTATTTAATTGCAATGAGAACTAAAAAATACCTAGGTATTGTACTAGTAATTTTGTAATATAAATAATTATTATTGAGAAATTAACTTTAATTTGTTGGTACAGTTTTGCCCTTTATAATAATTTGTTTCTATGCTGGGTCAATATTATGACACACAAGGGTATATGTACAAATGCACCAGAGGAGCTACATGCTGCTAGCCTATGACATCAGCAGCTGCACTCAGGAATATGCACTGCAGTATATCATCAGTTTAGTTCATGCCGATGGACACAAATAATAGTGTCTAACCTTTAAATAGTAGGATCTGTAAAAATTATCTATTTGTTTCCTGAGGACTAAAAATTGGTATTTTATATGCTCCAAGGGAACATCAATTCTTGCCTTTTCCAGGGCTCCAAGTATCATGGCAATCTTGAGGTGATTGTCCGGGTTTGTCTGTAAAAAGTCAGAGTTAAGGTAACATTTGAATGAACACAAGATTAGTTAGTTTAGCTTTCATTAGAAACAGGCAAAAAATTAAACAATGCTCCCTGAACCGGACAATTTACAGATATGTTAAAGAGCAAGTTTGTGATTATACTTTAGGGACTATTGAGTACAACTGGGTGACACTGGATGTCTCCTTGCTGTACTCAAAAAAAAAAAAAAAATATATATATATATATATATTTTTTTTTTTCTAGATCAGGATTCAGTTATCGGTGCATCAGATTGAATTACTATCTAGAAGTGAAAGGTATGGCTATGGGAACCAAGTTCGAGCCAAGTTATATAAATTTGTTTATGGGTTTTCTAGAAGAATGTAAGATCTATACTTCAAACCCTTTTGGCATGAACTTGGTATTCTATCACCAGGGCTCAAAATTTCCACTCGCCTCCTCGCATTTGGCGAGTGGAAATTAAGTGAGGGCGTAGAAATTGAAGTCCTGTATCAGGGCCCATTTTAACTCTCCTTTGCGGCGCATCTGGCGCCTGACGAGTAGGACAAGACTGAGAAGTCACTACATAATTCGCTCTCTACTGATGTGGTATGTGTGGCCGGGTCGGGGGAGGAGTTGCGCAGCTGCCTCTGATATCATTGGCCGGCTTCCACATATAAATATATCCCGCTCATTTTCCATGCACGGGAAGCTGATGGAGGCACTGACTGACCGACGGAGGCATTGACTGACCAACGGAGGCATTGACTGACCAACGGAGGCACTGACAAAGGTACTGAGGCTGAATGACGGAGGCACCGACTGAGGCACTGAGGCTGACCAAACTCAAAAGAAACAAGGAGACAGAAAAGAGGACGTGATTTATTCACTTATAAGTAACCTCAGTACAAAGATGCTAAGTATGGAAATCACTCACAAAAGGGACTAGTTCGGTGTTGTCTGATAATGACTGGATAACGAGTAAAGAGTTTATTAAAAATACATTTTTAAAAGGGAGACACTTTTTATACAGTATTAATGCCTATGTTGCACAGTGCTTACAGACATATTCTGGACTAATTAACTACAACTTCTTAGGATTGTAATCTATAGGCATATGAATGTGTTTTTCAATGGACAACAAAATTAAGTAATTAATAAACTCTTTACTCGTTACCCTGTCATTATCAGACAACACTGAACTAGTGCCTTTTGTGAGTGATTTCCATACTTAGCATCTTTGTACTGCGGTTACTTATAAGTGAATAAATCACTTCCTCTTTTCTGTCGCCTTGTTTTGAGTTTGATTTGATTATTGTTGGGATTAGCACTGTGATCAACAACACGTAATTATAGGCATCTATATTGAGCACCGAGGCACTGCGCTACTGTGTATCGGAGCACTGGTAATTAAAATAAATGCAATACAGCAATATAATAATTTTCCCTTCCCCTCTTCCTTAATTATAAGTGTACCTACTAGGGTCTTGCCCAAATGTTCCTTGGCTATATTTGTCCCTCTCCCATGATTTCACATGAATCTGTTTCTAGGCTGGGGACAGTGGTGTAACAATAGGGGTCGCAGCGGCCACCCCCTGCGACCCCCTCGCCCGCAGCAGTCACTTACCTGATCTCCCACTCGGCGCGCCGCTGTAGTAATACAGAGAGCTGGGAGATGACATCATCTCCCAGCGTCTGCATTACTACAGCGGCGGACGGGAGCTCCGGTTGCAGAGATGAGTGCCGAAGGAGACACAGATCTGTAAAGACACTCCGCTAGACCACCAGGGACTGGAGGTAGGGGAAATGTGAAGATGGGGGCATTGTGGAGATGAAGGGGGCATTGTGGAGATAGAAGGGGGCATTGTGGAGATGAGATGAAGGGGGCATTGTGGAGATGAAGGGGACATTGTGGAAGGGGGCATTGTGGAGATGAAGGGGGCATTGTGGAGATGGAAGGGGCATTGTGGAGATGAGATGAAGGGGGCATTGTGGAGATGGAGGGGGCAATGTGGAGATGAAGGGGGCATTGTGGAAGGGGCAATGTGGATGAGGGGGCCAATGTGGGCGGGGGGCCCCATGGCAATTCTTGCACCAGGGCCCGGTGGCTTCTAGTTACGCCTCTGGCTGGGGAAGAGAAATACAAATACTGCAAAGAAAAGCAGCTGCACAGTGAGTGTTCACCATTCATGGGAGATGCACAGTGAGTGTTCACCATTCATGGGAGATGCACAGTGAGTGTTCACCATTCATGGGAGATGCATAGTGAGTGTTCACCATTCATGGGAGATGCACAGTGAGTGGTCACCATTCATGGGAGATGCACAGTGAGTGGTCACCACTTACTTTGCAGCTGCTGATCTTTGAAGTATTTCTTTTCCCCAGTATGTATAGCCAGTATGGCTATAAAGCGCCAGTGGTTTGGTTTTATACTAACACAAGGAGTAATGTGATAGTCAGTGGGCAACCTGTAGCACTTCTTGTACTACAGATCCCATCGTGCTTAGGCACCTATCAGCTCGCTGAGGATGATTGGAGATGTAGTCCAAAAGTGGTGTAGAGCTGCTATGGTTAATGCGGCTACTAGCTGCACAATATTTTACAAGCGACTTCTAGGGTTCAAAAGAATTATATACCAGGCCATAGGTTTTGGGGGATATTTTATTACTTCCTTATGATGCAGTTAGTCATTTCAGAAGTGTTTCAATCACATTTAATGTTATGCTTATGTAACTGAGTGTCAGAGCTGTATACCACTCCCTCTCCGACATTCAAAAGATAAATGCATTGCAGTGAGATTCGGATCTGGAGTGGCTAAAAGTACAGCTAGAAAATCATTTATGCTTTGAAGTTTGAACACACACACTCACTGGACTGGAAATAATGCAGCAGGGTATAGCTTTATTTATAGAAAGGCGCCCCTTACTGTTGCTAAAATGATTGCCGTGCCTCCATAGAAACAGTATTGATTGTAACAAGTAAAGCTTTGTATCTCCCATATTTTCTTGTTATCTCCACTACAGTGTCATTTCATCAAAGAGAATTTGACATGGGTGGGGTTAAGGGTGGGGATATGGATGGGACTAGGCATGAAACTGGTGGCGAGTAACTTTTCAGCCCTGGCTAGTTGCTCAGCACTTGAAATTTGGAGCCCTGCTATCACCATTACATAGAAGAGATGTGCCAGTCATAGACTATGGGGTTGTAGTATACCCGAGCCACAAAAATTAATCTTGGTAAACTTGACACTCTGTATAACTCATGTGCCATTTTATCCTCCAATATAATTACACTACCCATCCAACTAAATTGATTAACACTCAAATCTAGACGTGCCCTTCACCTTTCTTGCTTAGTATTTAACCACATCTCTGGAAATCTACCAGAATACCTGAGCAGTATGCTCACTCAAGCTCTCCATACAAGAAAGAAGCCGGTTGATCTGACTTCTGCTTCAGAGCTCTGAAAGTCTGGAATAACCTGTCCGAAAAAACCTGATCTTCTCCCAGTCTTAAATCCTTTAAAATAACTGCTTCTTTATATCTAAAAACAATATGTAACTGTATATACATTTTTTATATGTATGTATGTTTATGTGTTTATATATAGTGTTTCTTTATTTGTGTAAATATGTAACTCTTTACTGTAAACTCTCCAGGGCATACTTGAAAATGAGAGAGATCTCAATGTATTCTTCCTAGTAAAACATTTTCTGAATAAATATTATTATCATCTGGAAGGGCGATATATCTGATGTTTCCAAGTTTGTGGACTATTTGAATGGCAATACTTGGAGAATCAATTTCACTTCCATGACCCACAGCTCTATTATACAGTTTTTGTATCTCGAACTGAA
This sequence comes from Rhinophrynus dorsalis, assembly GCA_037306005.1. NCBI lineage: Eukaryota > Metazoa > Chordata > Amphibia > Anura > Rhinophrynidae > Rhinophrynus > Rhinophrynus dorsalis. The sequence goes on from CM074726.1 coordinate 174,448,895, forward strand.
GGGTTGTGTAGGTTCCACTATTCTATACGACACTCATTTCAAAACTGTAGATAAGAATAGTTAACTTGAGTTCAATAGTTGTCATTGTGCTAAATGGTTATACAATATTCCTTATGGCCAATTTGAGCATATGATACACAATTGTTCTTCCATAGTAGATTACAATAATCAGGCTAAAATTCTTCAGAAACGTTTTACACGGAAATCATATCCCATATAAGATAGCCATATATTTTGAGCAGATGAACCCTAATGTTAATCTACTAATGAAAAAGATATATTTGTCAGTTGTCCATTGTTTATTACTAAGTATAACACATCAGCTAAGGATATTTCTACTATCCTTAATAAACACTAGCCCATTCTTTTGAATTACCCTATTTTGAAAAAAAGTTTACCCAAACAAAATTCATTGGCCGGGAGTCCAGAGGTCGGACATAAGATTTGAAAGGAGTTGAGTATTTGAGTTGGAAGTAGATGGTCCAGATCGGTCACACCTGCATGTAACCAGCTACGAAAGTTCAGATGATCTAATCCAGTTAAGAAGTCTGGGTTACTTATAATAGACAGGAGTGGGGATGGAGGGTGAGACTATTTGTATTTTGCAGCAAACTTATGCCATGTGTCTAGGAGATGTTTAATTATTAGTTGGGATTTGAATACTGTGGGTAAGTTTGAGGAAGAAGACCATAAAAGTTGCCTGAAGGAGCAGGTAGGAGCTAATGATTGAAGTATGCAGGGCCAAATTTTCCACGGGTGAGAACTACATAGTTCCAGGAGTGTCACGGTTTTTTGATGAACACTCAGACAGAACGGTAAGGTTAAAATGACTTTATTAGAATAAAGAGCATACAGGAATATAGGCCCTAAGGCCACAATACAGATCATACAATATATATATATATACACAGTAGGATACAGAAGAGGCACCAGTATAGGTAGATTGGACATACTGGCAGTGAAGGTTCAGGCAGAATCAGTGAGTCTGGAGGTACACTATTCAGGAGCTGACGACAGGAGAGCATACACAGGAGGTCAAATACAGGGGGACTGGCACAACCCAGACGCCTGGGTACTGAAACAATAGTAGCGAGGCAACATTGACCCTGGTACTAAGCTGCAGGTAGCGAGGCAACACTGACCCAGGCAACGAGGCAACAATGACCCAGGTACTAGACAGTAGGTAACAAGGCAACCATGTATTGGAAGCACTAACCCTAGGTAAGAGTTACAGGAGACCAAGGCAACTGCAAATAGGCAAACCCTAGAACACTAGGGGTGGTTCGAGGCAACAGTAAGTAGATGGAACACAACCAGTGTCCCCTCAACCTACGAGATGTATATGCAACGTTGGCTCTAGAGCTCAAAGCTTCTGCAGTGGAACAGTACTCATCCTTACCTGGACTATCCAGGTACTCACAGAGTTAATGGTCAACGCCCAGAGAATAACTGCAACTCCCATAGGAAGTGAGCCCAACGTTACAAGGGAGGTGGACACAGAGAGTGATCAGAGTAACACAGTCAGTGATGAGTCACTGCACTGGTACTTTGATTGTGCACACCACCAGCGGTGGTTAATAGAGCAGCATAAGCACGGGGCTTAGCCTTTGGTCAACAAGAAATAGCGCCACTCAGCGGACACCGACAATGGCAACATGGCCCAGTAATCTCGGTGACTTCACGGGGTCGCCAAGTAGCTCAGCCAGATGCGGTCAGTAGCAGAACAGGTACTACAGCCGGATGTAGTCAGCAACGGAGCGGTTCACAGCCTAGTGCGGTCAGCAACAGAGTGGGTTCTTCAGCCAGATACAGTCAGCAATGGAACAGCAGCAAACAGGAACTCAGGAACGTAGTCAGGCAGGCCAGGTCATACACGATAAGCAATAGCACTGATAACAATCAGGAATACGTACACCATGAAAGGGCGCCTTAGGAACGACATACCAGGGTACATAAAGGCAAGCCCTGGGTGGAGCAAAATGACCAGCCAATCAGAGTACAGCAATGCATAACAATGTCGCCATCAGAGCAGGCAACACGGCACAGTGATAAGGAGAAGGGTGAGTGAGGATGCAAACCAATAAGTTTGTAAGTCCGGCATGTCAAGACCCTCCATCATGACTGGTTGGATGAGAACAGACAATGTAATTCTCTGTTTTTTATGTTTCCATAAGAAATTATTAAATATACTTTGCAGTTGGGAGATCTGCATATTAGTGAAAGGAAGAGATAGCTCTCTGAAAAGATACAGTATCTTGGGTATGAGAGACATTTTAGTCAAATTAATACATCTAGTCCAAGAAATATAAAAGAGGTTCCAAGAGGAAGTATCATGCTTGATGGTATCTAGTAGACTCTGGAAATTTGTTGGGACCCGGTCATTCACAAGTAGGGCAAGGTGAATGCCCAGATATGTAATGTAGCTTGAATTCCAGGGAAAGGTGAATGTTCGTTGCAAAGATTCTTGCAGATCAGGGGGGGGATCTTGAGGGGTAGGATTTCCGATTTGCTATGATTAACTTTTAGTACTGAGAATGAGCCAAATATGTCAAGAATGGAAGTAAGTAATTTAAGAGATGTGAGTGGGGACGATACTGAGGCTAAGATATTGTCTGCAAAACACTGAATCTTTTATCACCCTGGAACCAAATGTGATGCCTCTAACATTTTCTGTTTGTCATATCATGGTCAGGAGAGGTTCTAAAATAAGTACAAACAAGAGTGGGGAGAGGGGACAGTCCAGCAGTGTACCATTACTGATCACAAAGGTAGAAGAGAGAATTCTGTTAACTGAAACCTGAGCTGATGGGGAGGAATAGAGAGAGAGAATCCCTGAAAGGAAAATCGGTCAAAGTCCACTGGAGTACCTCTGACATATATGACCAATCCACTCTATCAAAAGCCTTTTCGGCATCTAACGATAAGAGAAGCGACGAGTGAGTGTTTCTGATGCTGCTCGCAATATGAGGATGGTTCTGACTATATTATCTCTGGTTTCCCATCCAGGAACAAACCCAGCTTGATCAGGGAGATAAGGTGTGGCATAAATTATTTCAGATGGTTTGCTAGGATTTTAGCAAACAGCTTGAGTTTAATAAAGAAATTGGCCTGTAACTGCCACAAAGAGTCTGGTACTTCTCAGGTGTGGGGATGACAGTTACATGGGCTACAAGTGATTGAGGTGGCCATGAAGTGCCAGTGAGGATTCTATTATAGACAGTCAGTAGTTGGGGGAGTAAAGTGTCAAAAAAAGTTTTGTAATACAGTGTCGAGAAGCCATCAGGTCTAGGACTATGACCTATTGGGGTAGACTTGAGAGTGGAATGAATTTCCCATTCTGTTATGAAAGCTTCTGAACTGAGGGAATCTTCAGGGGACAGACATGGGATATCAGCAGCTGAGAGAAAGGTGCAAATAAGATTTCTCCGGAGAGCATGGACACTTCAAGTTATAAAGTTGAGCATAGAATGCATGGAAGGCTTCATCAATTTTGTCATAGGCAATTGCCACAGGATTCCCTGATGTCACGATTTTGTGCACATGCGAGCGAAGCCTAGATTTATGCACCAATTTGCCCAGAATATTCCCACATTTGTCCCCTTTAAGACAATGTTGGAATTTGATCCAATGAAAAGATTTAATGCTCTGTAGCTGAAAGATCATCTTGTTTAGCTTTAAGTTGAGTTTTTTTTGTGTTGTGTTTCTAGGGCTGAGATAGAATTTATGAGTTGGTCTACCTGAAGGGGGCACTGTTTTTTCTTCCAACTACCAAGAGAGATGAGATAACCTCTGAGGTAGCATTTGTGTGCTTCCCAGCAGGAAGTGGGAGAGACTTCTACAGTTGAATTGGTGTGAAAGAAATCAATGATTTCCTGTTTGATTTTAGTTGTGACTTGTAAGTCGGCGAGGAGTGATTTGTTTTTTTTCCACCAGTGGGGGAACCGTGGGGATGAGAATAAAAAGTTTAGTCTTTTGATATGGCAAAATGGACTCGCCAGACATCCACCACCAGGATATCTCGTAGACGTTTAGAACCCAAGAGGGGGATGATGGGGAGGCCGAAGGACTGAACATTCCAATTTAGGGTCAAGAAGTAAGTTGAAGTCTTCCCCCAAAATTAAATGTTTGGCTAAGGTGTCTGAGAAAAAGCTGAGATGGGAAGAGTTGGGCGCATAAACTTTTGCTAGGGTAATAGTTGAACCTGCAATTGTTCCTTTCACAAATAAAAAACTCCTGTCTGGGTCTGACAACATCTGGAAATTATGCCAGGGGATTGACCTGTGTAGGAGGATTGTGACCCATCTTTTTTTCTCTGGATAGGTGGCAGTCCAGACTGTCAGGTAGTGGTATGTGGTTAGTCTGAGGTGCGCATCATGTATCCAGTGCATCTCCTGAAGGAAGACCACATCAGATTGGAAGCAAAGGAGTTCCCTGATGACCATGGAGTGCTTTTCAGGGCTATTATAACCTTTTACATTGTAGGATGTACATTGGAGATTGGGAAAAGGCATGATAAATCGTATATGTACTCAACGCTGTAGAAAGTAGACATTCCGCTATGGTGGGTTAAGGCTTAAAAGTGCATAATGAGTGGGGAAATAGGAAGTTGGAGGCAGGGAAGACAGGGAGGCCGGAGGAGGGTAGATATGAAGGTAATAGAGAAAAAAATGAAAGAAGGGTTAGTAAAACTGTTGTGATCCCTATTTGTCGGAAAACAACAAAGTAGGTAGGCCACAATAGAGGTTGTTTGGGGGCAAATAAGCCCATTATCAAATGTAAGTTTGTGATAAAAGAGACGGTGGTCACACGGGGTGTGGGTAATATGTCAGATGAGATGGGACCATGGGCCTGTGAAAAGAATCTAAATAACGAGATATACCTAGACATGTTCAGAGCAATAATGACAATTCAAAGGTAGTATATTAACAGGAAATCATTTAGCAAACATGCAATAAAAGTCACAAGAATCATGTGCGAGGGTAGGAGTCAAGAGTTCCTGGCTTGGGGAAAAACTGACAAGACCACAGCCTACACCAGTCTGTTCCCAAGCCGTCTAAGAAGTCACCTACCTCGGTTAGGAGGGTACTTCTAAAAAAAAAAAAAAAAAAAAAAGGGACAAGTTCCAAGTTTAGCAAGCAAATATACATTATACATGTAAATGTAAGGTCTAACACATAAATGGAATTTATAAAAAGAACAACAGCAGATCTAAGGTGGTAGTGGAGAAGATAATCAGAGCTAGGTCTAAATTATGTGCCGCATTCCCAATGGTGCTTCATGAGAACTTTACTGAAACTACACATCTTCTACCCACTACATTTAACACATGCATACGTACATGTGTATCCGCACACACACCTATGCATATTTGAACCCACATACATATCTGCTTAGTGATTTGTTTAAATGTGCATAGTGATTAGATGAAACATGTTTTTTATCCCATTCTGCAATTGTCACCCACTATTTAGGGTGTAAGGCATAATTATTAGAAGAATACATGGTTTGAGAGATATTCACAAGCAAGGTTTCCCCTCCTGTCCCTTTTTACCTTGTGTAAGCCATCTCTTCTCAGATGTGGAATCCAGTCCATAGACCAGACAGATAACAGCAGGGGACAATCTTCTTCCTATGAGAACAATGAAATCCCTGTCCCCCTTGACAAGTTTTTCAGGTTTTTCCCTTATCTTATTTGAAGATTGTCCCTCTCTGCAATCTACCTGGGCACCTCTCTTCTGCTCTGGCTGAGCAGTGTTAAATCAGTAAAAGGGGCGGGAGGGAGATACTTTGTCATTGAATTACTCTTGAACTACAACTCTGACAGAATTTAAATAATGCTCTCCAAAATCCAAATACTATGATGATTAATTAGAGCTGCTTTTATTATGAAACATTACTATCCCTTTGATACAGATAGTCAGCCATTTGTTGCATTTCACGTATTTGGGTTGAGCTATATAGTATACATCCCACTCTACATATTTATCATTTGATCAGTTTTAGTTTCATATTTTTCACTCCTATCGTAGATTTCTTTTTTATTTATTTTTCATCACCCTTTACACTCTTTTCTTATTTTTCTGCTTCCTTGCTAGTCTTCTAGAGTTACATTTATTTTATTTCCTCCATTCTCTCAGTTGTTATCACTACTAGCAGTTAACCAGGCGCCGGCATTTTCCTTTTGTTTTTATAAATTATTATATACCTTTTAATCTATTTATTAACCTAGTTATTAATTATTATTTCCTTGGTAACCTAACTGTAGCTGCAGATAAACTAACAAAGTACTACAGCCTGCAGAACTAAAGGAACACGAGAAAGAAATTAAATTATTGGTTTGTTTCTTTAAAAAAATGCAGGGAAATGAGATGATGATCACAATGGCTGTGACACTGCTTCTGGCTGTTAAATTGCAAGTAAGGAAAATGTGATGCATCCGGATTATTATATTATTTAAATATATTTTATTATCAGATCGCTCCATACATATCTCAAATACAGAAAAGTACATATAGAACATTCAAATGTAGCAAAAACATGTAGGCTTTTGTAACAATGAAAAGAATATATTCATATCAGTAGAAAGTACAGAGTCAACCTGAGGTTTTTATTGTTATTTCAACCTCCAATAACCAAAACTCTCAGAACCTAACCTAACTAAAATGTTACTACACCCCCCAACCCCAATTCCTCTCTCTTCCGAACCCGCAGCACCCCCCTCACACACACCCGTCCACCATCCAGCAATTTCACAAGATCCTGGTATGTACCAGGTGCATACAGAATGTCACGCATCAATCATACAGCACAGCCATCCACGCAACAAGCAGGTGTGACCTCAATCAACCATCACTGGTAATTTGTTCATCATCAAGTGCCACATTATTATCTGCTCTATTTGTCCACCATGTCTGCCATCGTCCCCAGATCTTGTCAAACTTGTTCGGGTTACCCCGGTGTAGGTAAACCAATCTATATTGTGGAACACACTGCAATACTAGATTTATCCACGCCCTGCAAATGGGAACTCTGTTTGACATCCAGTTCAAGGCAACCACCTTTCTCGCTATCACCAAGAGCTCACTCACAGAGATCTGTCAGTGACATCCGCAATCTCATCGGGGAAAATAGATAATAGACAGATTTTTGGAGTCACAGGGACAGGTGCATCCAGATTATTTTAGTTTGAGGGGCCACCACCTTGGAAGTCAGGATTGGCCAGAAAATAAAATGCATTACAGATAATCTAAAGATTCACAGGCTGTGCAACAATACATAACAGTCAGGGGAGGGCTGGAAACTTGTGGCCTGGAGGGCAACTACAATCAAGTGGCCCAATTTTACTATTGTTCCAGCCCACTGTCCCAGACCCCTCCCGTTTGTTAATTTTAAAATTGCCATTAACCCTTTGAGTGCCAGAGGTGTATGCCACGCATTGCTTTGTCACCCCTCTGTCACTCAAAGGGTTAGTGTTGTGAAGTAAGGCAAGCAATACCACAAAGCTTACAACTGAAATGGGGTTACACTGGTGCAACTACAGAGATTACAATGTAAGTAATGCTACACTAGTGATACCATAGAACTTACAAGATAAATGGATTATGCTACTAATGTAGCTCCACTTGTATTGCAGCTCCATTTCAGTTGTAAGCTCTGTGGTATCACTACTGTAGCTACATTTGCAGCAACAAGCGGGAGTGACCCACCAGCCCAGACATATGACTGGCCCAGGGGGAAATTGCCCCCCTGCCCCCCAGGCCAGCCCTCCCCTGATAACAGCCATAACCAAGTAGACTTTCTCTTCGTTCCATGCCAGCAGTGGCGTAACTATAGGGGTCGCACCCGCGACAGGCACTACACTCCAGGGGCCTGGCTTCCCCCTGCGACCCCTCCACCTGGTGCCCGCTCTAGTAATGCAGAGCGCTGGGAGATGACATCATCTCTCAGCGCTCTGCATTACAGAAGAGGACCGCGCTGGAGCACAATGCGCCAGCCTGTCTCTCCTGCCACTCCACTGGACCACCAGGGATTGGGAGGTAGGAGATGGGGGCATTGTGGAGGGCCTGGGGGCCAATGTGGTCGGGGGGTGGGGGGGCTCATGGCACTTCTTGCACCAGGGCCCGGAGGGTTCTAGTTATGCCTCTGCATGCCAGGATTGTATTGGCTCTCCTGTGTATCAACCTCTTCTTCTCTCTACCTTCCTACATACAGTCCCTTCCTACTGTCTACTCTGAAAGGACATGAACGAATTAATGAATCGATTTCAGTGTAAACATAGAAATTGTCATTCTTTTTTCTTCTGCGACTCTGTGTATGCCATTTTAATTGGAAACACACAAAACACGTGATTTTGTGTTAATTTCAAATTCTTTAAGAAATGAATGCACATCTACTGTCTAATATTTATTAACCCTTTGGCTGATATGCACTAAAGGTAGATGCTGTGGAGATATGATTTTGGCGATGTGTTCAAAGCACTTTGACAGTTTGATGTAGACACACATCGCCATATGCACTAAAATTTAGGGTTGCGAGGGGAGGAGAAAGTCTCCATTAGCATACAGGGTTGTCAAACTGCTGTCAATGTGGAAGGGATTCCCTCCCTCACACATCACCAGCAGTACAATAATCCTGAAGTCTGAGAGCATTCTCTCTGCTTCCCCACTTCATCAGTAGGAGAGTGGAGAGGACCATTACAGCACTGCAAACAGTTTCACTCCCTTAACCCTTTGAGTGCCATAGGGGTCTGCATTGCACACTCCTGTGGCACTCAGATGGTTAAAAAACTACACCAAGCACTACACAATTATCACCTCAGCTCTGTATCATATTTTATACATGTTGTGCACACCCAGTGGATCAAGGCTGGGGGTCAGACAGTGTCCATGGGGATGTGAGGCTACCAGCTGTCCTCCAGCCTTGTTCCCTTGCCCACTGGTAACCATAGAACCCAATGTACACTGCCTTGCCTCCACACTTGTTCCCTTGCCCACTGGTAGCCATAGAACCCCATGTACACTGCCTTGCCTCCACACTTGTTCCCTTGCCCACTGGTAACCATAGAACCTCATATACATTGCCTTGCCTCCACACTTGTTCCCTTCCCCACTGGTAGCCATAGACCCCATGTACACTGCCTTGCCTCCACACTTGTTCCCTTGCCCACTGGTAGCCATATAACCCCATGTACACTGCCTTGCCTCCTCACTTGTTCCCTTGCCCACTGGTAGTCATAGAACCCCATGTACACTGCCTTGCCTCCACACTTGTTCCCTTGCCCACTGGTAGCCATAGACCCCATGTACATTGCCTTGCCTCCACACTTGTTCCCTTGCCCACTGGTAGCCATAGAACCCCATGTACACTGCCTTGCCTCCTCACTTGATCCCTTGCCCACTGATACACTATCACTATCTGCCCCCCGCTCATCCTTGTTCCTTTATCTACTGCTAGCCACAAATACCCATGGGCACGGCCTGGGCAAAAGAATAAGGCTGGGGTGTCAGGTAGTGTATGTGGGGCTAACACACAGTGGTGATGTTCCCCAGGCTGCCCCACGATATAGAAATCCAAAGTGCTGCCCCACAATATAGAAATTGGACATGTTGCCCCCTCCAGTAAAATCCGACATGCTGCCCCTCCTAGTAAAATCCGACATATTGTGCCACATAAGTTTGACATATGCTGACCCCACACAGTTAACTGTTTGAGTGCACGCAAAGGGATAACATCCAATATAGGCCGCCCAAGAAAAAAAATACAGAATGCAGGACTTCTAATCAAGCCCTATGTCTGTTTTACATTGAAAGAAAATAAGACCTCGTGGGACGGGGGGACAACAGGGCAGCAGATGTCGAATTTATGGGGCACCATATGTGTCAAATTCTACTGGGAGGAGCAGAATGTTGGAGTTTACTGGGGAGCAGCATGTTGGAATTTACTGTGGAGTGGGAACACCATATCAGAGTTTACTGGGGTGGGGGACAGCATGTCAGATTTCTATATTGTGGGCCAGCAAGGGTAACATCACCATTGTGTGTTAACCCCACATACACTGCCTGACACCCCCCCCCAGCCTTGTTCCTTTGCCCAGGCAGTGCCCATGGGTATTTGTGGCTCCCAGTAGGCAAGGGAAAAAGGATGAGAGGGGTCAGACAGTGTGCATGGGGTTCTGTGTCTACCAGTGGACAAGGGAACATGTCTGGGGGCAAGGCAGTGCATATGAGGTTCTATGCCTACCAGTGGGCAAGGGGGCAAGATTGGAGGGCAGCTGGTAGCCACAAATCCCCATGAACGCTACCTGACCCCCAGCCTTGTTCCACTGGGAGTGTACAACATGTATAAAATATGATACCGAGCTGAGGGGATGATTATGTACTGCTTGAAGTACCTTTTAACCCTTTGAGTACCACAGTGATACTCAATGCTTCCACATTGACAGCAGTTCACAACCCTCCGTGCTTCTGATTGATTGAGGGCTGTTACTGCATAGGAAAGTAAAGGGAGATCCCAGCATCACCAGCCTCAGGTAGGCCAAGTTGGGACTCCGAACTCAGAGAGCAGAGGCTGCTATTGAAGTTTGGTGAATGTGATGAAGTGCCACATTAACATATAAACACCCCCCCATGAATACGATAATGGCTTATTATCCTGCATTTCCATATGGAAATGACTCATTCTGCTGCATTTCTATATGCAAATAGGCCATTGTCGATGTGATGAGTGAAAATTCCTAAACCTGGTTTAAGCATGTTGGATGGATATCGATGTGTCAACATTTTTGCTGCACCGATGGGGATGTGATGTGGAAGATATTTTAGTGCATACTGTCGATGTGCCATCCACACTGCTCAGACAGGACTTCAACATTATGAGCCCTCTTCGAAATTTACTACATGTCCCCAATTGAGTGGCAGATGGGTATCCAAAGCATTGTTTTGCAATGTGTTACATACCATCTAGCACACAATGGGTGAAATCCATTATTTAATACCCATTAAATAATAATTATATACATGACATATTCATGTTTATTATCTTTGTTTAATAAAAGGCAAGTAGAGCTTTGCTTATCTTTAAATAGCAAAATCAATGTACCAGCTTCCATACACCAGCTATTAGGGAAGTTGTGTTCTAGCGATGGACACTAACCATGCTAAGTTTGGATGTCCATGCCACATTCTGTTTAGAGATGGGCAAAACTTTTTTCCTCAAACTAAAAACAGTGAAAAAGTGCACTTCCCGCCTAGCGGAAAATTTCCCACAAAAAAAGTGCCTTTTTTCTGCTTTTTTCACCAGCTCATGGCATTGAAATCAATGGGAAGACTTAATGTACACACAATAGATAGCAAATGTTATTTAATTTCCCACAGGCATAGTATAGAAGGGGTATGAGGGTGCTGTATTGGTGCAATGTGGGGAAAGAATCAGTTGAACAGGGAATTTTTGGGGGTTTTGACTGGGATTGGGGGACAGTTAATAATAAAACATAGATACAATTAATATAAAAAATTGGTACGTAACGTGACAGGGACCCCATGACATAAGCTGTTACTGGGACAGACTGACACTTGACAGGATAGAGTATTTTGTAGAGGATAATTTGTAGGACTTAGAATTGTTGTTAGAGGCCCAAGCCCTGAGGAAATGTTGATTTGTAGGACTTATACTTGTTAAGCCCAAGCCCTGAGGAAACACTGATTTGTAGGACTTAGACTTATGTTAGGCCCAAGCCCTGATGAAACTTTGATTTGTAGGACTTAGACTTGTGTTAGGCCCAAGCCCTGAGGAAACATTGATTTGTAGGACTTGCACTTGTTTGGTATAAGTCTTATGGAAAAATTGATTTGAAGGGCTTAAACTTGTTTGGCACAAGCCCTGAGGAAGCATTGATTTATAGAACTTAGACTTGTGTTAGGCTCAAGCCCTGAAGAGACATTGATTTGTAGGGCACAAGCCCTGAGGAATCAGTTATTCTTTTTAGGACTCAGATTTGATACTGTCACAAGCCCTGAGGAATAAGTGATTATTTTTTTACACTCAGGCTTGATACTGTCACAAGCCCTGAGGAATAAGTGATTACTTTTTTGCATTCAGGATTGTTAGAGCCACAAGCCCTGAGGAATCAGTGATGATTTTTTTGTAATCAGGATTGTTAGTCACAAGTCTTGAGGAATCAGTGATGATGTTTTGCACTAAGGCTTGTTACTGTTACAAGCCCTGAGGAATACGTGATTATTTTTTGGTACTCAGGATTGTTAGAGCCACAAGCTCTAAGGAATCAGTGATTTTTTGGACTCACGCATGTTGGAGTCACAATCCCTGAAGAAACAGTGATTTGTAGAAACAAGCCTGCCAAAATGGTTTTTGTAGGCCTCTGTCGTATATTTAAAGAACAAGCCCTGAAAAAGAAAAATGTCCTACTGCCTGGTGCCAGCAGTCATGTTATGGTGGCCACTAGCCATTGGCAAATGTCACTGTGTCATTGCAGCATTTGTGACTGCTGTTCTTGCTGCTGCTGAGTTGTTTAAGTGGCAAGACAATTAGGTAGCTCCAAAGGAAAGTGATCAACAACAGCAGTGATATGGGTAATGATTAGGGATGAGCGAGCACCCCGATGCTCGGGTGCTCGGGTGCTCTGACCGAGCACCCCCTGATGCTCGAGTGCTCGGCCGAGCACCCGAGCCCCATTCAAATGAATGGGAGCACTCGAGCATTAAACCAGGCACCCCCTGCTCTGATGAGCGGAGGGTGCCTGGTCAATGTCCCCCTTCATCTCCGCTATGCCCCTCTTCCACAATGTCCCCCTTCATCTCCTCTATGCCATAGAGGAGATGAAGGGGGACATTGTGGAAGAGGGGCATAGCGGAGATAAAGGGGGACATTGTGGAAGAGGGGCATAGACTCTATGCCCCTCTTCCACAATGTCCCCCTTCATCTCCGCTATGCCCCTCTTCCACAATGTCCCCCTTCATCTCCTCTATGGCATAGGAGATGAAGGGGCACATTGTGGAAGAGGGGCATAGCGGAGATGAAGGGGCACATTGTGGAAGACGGGCATAGCGGAGATGAAGGGGGACATTGTGGAAGAGGGGCATAGAGTCTATGCCCCTCTTCCACAATGTCCCCCTTCATCTCCGCAATGCCCCCTTCATCTCCGCAATGCCCCCGTACCTCCATTCCCTGGTGGTCCAGCGGAGCGTCTTCGGATCTGTGCCTCTTCCGGCACAGATCCTCTTCACCCGAACATGTCGGGCGAGCACATGGCGGTACTCGACGAGTACCGCCATGTGCCGAGCAGAGCGATGCTCGAGCCGATCCGAGCATCGGCCGAGCACGCTCGCTCAACACTAGTAATGATGATCCTGTTTCCACTCATCACTAGCTTATCACGGTGCCCGTGTATTGCTGGCGACATTTTGACAGTGTTGTTTCCTGATGCCTTTTTATTGGCTAGCGTGATGTTGCTCCACCAAGTGTTAGCCTTTAAGTACTGAGCCCTGTCACTTCTGCAGGGCCGTTTCGTGGTGTTTCCATTGCTTAGTGCTTGCTGTGTATATTGTGTGAATCCTGTGTATGACCCGGACTGCCTGACTACTCTGCTGATTACATTCCTGCTCTGTGTACCGACCCGGATTGGCTGACATTCCTGCTCTGTGTACCGACCCAGCCTGGCTGACGTTCCTGCTGTGTGTATCGACCCTGATTGGCTGACGTTCCTGCTCTGTGTACCAACCCGGCCTGGCTGACGTTCCTGCTCTGTGTACCGACCCAGATTGGCTGACGTTCCTGCTTTGTGTACCGACCAGGCCTGAATGATGTTCCTGCACCGTGTATCAACTTGGATTTGCTGATGTTCCTGCTCTGTGTACCGACCCAGTTTGGAGGACTTTCCTGCTCTGTGTATCGACCCGGATTGGCTGATGCTCCTGTCCTGTGTATCACTCAGGCCCGGATCACTATCCCATCTGGTTATCAGTTGAGGAATCTTCCGGTGCTCTGTCCAGGTCTCGTTTAAGACCTGGTTGTTTGCCTCCATTGCTGCTGTAGCTGTTCAGCTACTGCGACCCCATTACGCTATTGTGCCTTATATCTCTATACCAAAGGGTAGGAGCTATTCCTGGTTGCACACTGTACACTTGGCTTGTTACTGCTCTCCTACTGAAATTGGTCTCCTGGGAGCCTCAGTTTGCCTCTACTACCTGGCAGTTGCCATCAAGCCTGAGCATTCATTACACCGTGTGGTCTGGTGCCTTTATCCTAGGGTCACAGTTACTGCTGTTTCGGTTTGGCGTTACACTCTACCTCCGGTTGCAGTGAACCTGTGTTGTCTGGTAGTTCGTTATCCATTCAGGGCCTCGCTCACCCATTGTGGTCAAGTTGCTATTGTATCACTCTCTGCGTAGAGAGTGTTTCTTGGGCCTTCCGCTTTTAGGGCCTATCAGCCTCCCGGCCTAATAGCACCTTCCTATCGTTGTCTCACTGATTCACACAAACTGTAACCTGACCTGTGTCAGTAATATATATTTTGCTCTCAGATATATGTACTGGACTTGTGTGGGTTAATGTTTACTCTGTAACCTGTCCTGTGTCAGTATTACATGTTATCTATATGCTGGACCCACGAGGGTTACTTTATTCTGCCTGGTTTCAATAAAACTGTGTTTTACCAAACATCCTGCCTCTGAATGTACTGAAAACCGTTACATAGCTCCAGTGATGCGCCAGAGGCAGTAGCAGCACCATAACTAGCCCCACCACTTCAGGTATATGTGTAGAAAAGAAATTGGCCAATAATGCTTCTCCTCTGGCACCTCCTACAAAATCATGGGTTTGTTGTTGGAATATAAATTTTACCTTGAGAGCAGGAAGGAACTGTACAATGCTAAGTAGTCAGGCAGCTCACACTCCAACCATCTGGTCAAGTTCCTCAATTCACATTCAATATGTTCTTCATAATAATCATTCCTTGACTTTCGTGATCTTATAACCTTTCCTCCAGCATAACACTTCCAGATATGGAAACCAAGCATGCTAGCTCTCAGAGACCCTCTTCAGACTTAAACAAACACTTTTCAAATAAGTAGAAATGAGCCAGTACCAACACGGTTAATTTAACACAGTAGTCCAGTAATATAAAATCATTCAACTACTTTATGGCAATAAAAAGTATCTTACATCTTTATAGCCCGTATTCTGAGCTAGGAGAGACTTTTGTGCTGATAGCAGTCAGATGCTGCAGACCTTCAGCTCCGATCAACGAGTTTCATGCATACAGTCCTTACTCATGATCAAAGACCATCATTAGCAACTGCAATGTGCACAGCGTGTGTAGGAAAGCTGTGAAATAGAGGAAGGACTGGGAACAATTGGCACATCTGCACTCAAAATTGGCACAAGTGTAACCAAACACCATGATGCTTAGGTCAACAATGTCAAATCATCCTCCCAGAAACCAAGTGCTGCTGTGTCACTATGCCTCTTGCCCTCTTTGCTTAGGACATCTGACAGCTAGCAGACTTAATAATAATGTTGAATCCTCCCTGTCACCAGCTTAGCATATTCTGTGGGTTGGAATGTCCTCATATGGCAGTTGATGCTCTGGTTGTTATTATCCTCCAACACATTGCATGTGTGGTCAGCATACCACACAGTGTGCAATGGGTGGGCACGAAAGGCCACATCCTGATATCTACAGAATGGCTATCAGCTGGTGGGGTAGGTAACGGTGGCAGAGGTGGATCAGCAGAAGACTTTGCTACATCTCCTGATCCCAGACCCTAGTGTAAGAAGATGATGGTAAGCCAGGTGTGTCGCTTGCCATCGAACTTTCAGGCTCAGGCTGGGTTTCTCTATTTTTCCTCCTCTTCAATTTCCACCTCAAATCTTGGCACCCTTTGGGAGAGACAGGGGGTACAGCAAAAGCAGCTCCCAATTTCCTTTGTGGGCTTTGGCTTAACATGCTTCACATAAATGTCATGTGTCATGTGTTATCAGGGCGGTTGTGCCAAAGTGCATTCCCTCCTTTCCCCTTTACAACTGACAACACAAATCATGCACAGTGCCATCGCTGATAACTGCGCTGTGCCTACCCCCAAGTGAATAATAGTCCTACACCCATGACCTCTGGGGGGGGAAGGCAGAGAAGATACCCTTCACTGGCTGGAGCAGTGGATGCTGCTGCTGCCTAAGAATCAGCACTACAGCTAGGACCAGGAGTATTGTTGGCAATGGAACCTCTCCTCATGCCACATCACAACTACTGCTGGACCCCATTCTGACAGTGGCTATAGTGGTCTGTGGCACACTAGCCTGCTCCTCATCAGCCTGCTGAACTTGCAACTCATCAGCCGCAGGAACTACAGCAGAAGCAAAAATTTGCAATCTTAAAGTAAAGTATGTAGTTTTTTTGTTTTTTCTTATTTTGTTTTAATCAAAGAGGCATTATTTCTTACATGAAACTAAACATGTCACTGCTGTGAAAAATTAATTTCTTATACATTTATTACAAGTGTAAGAAATTGAAAAATGAAGGACAGTAAAGATGTGTTTATAGTTCATTAATATAATACAACGAGGAACCAAATACGGCACTTCCAAGATTCAGGATAAGGCAGGTAAAGGTAACTTTTGACTCTCCAGCTATTGGGAATACAAGTCCCCAACAACTAGAGAGCCAAAGGTTGAACTAGACACAAATATTGTAATGAGCACCCATCGAGAACAAACAAGATAAAGTGTCTTGCTCTGAGGCATGGTAGCCTCTCAGTGGTGCTACAAGTCACGTTTTTTATTTCCATGTGCTATTTCGGAGAGGAACTTTGCATATCCATATCAGACTGGTCCTGCCCAAAGACAGTTAAGCTCCAAAATGTCAGGCAAATCTTCTCTGCATGAAAGAAAAAGCACAACCACAGACAGATGTTTCAGCCTATCTGGGCCACCATGCCTCAGAACAAGACACTTTATCTTGCTCATTCTTGATGGGTGCACATCACAATATTTGCTTCTAGGTTAGAAGTGTATCCCAGGCATGTGGGCCCTTGCTCTTCCTTTGCCTAGAGAGAATTAGTTGTACCACATCAACAAGGTCCTCATAGACTAAAATGTACGCCTGTGGTTGTGCTGTTTCTCTGGTGCAGAGAGAAGTTGTCTGACATTTTGTAGCTGGACTGTCTGTGAGCAGGACCAGGCTGATGTGGATATGGAAATTTCCGCTCTGCAATGGCACATGGGAGTGAAAAACAGGACTTGTAGCACCATTGAGAAGCCACCATGCCTCAGAACAAGACACTTTATCTTGTTAGTTTTTGATGGGTGATCGTCACAACATTTGTTTTGAGTGTCAAAGGTTGCCTACATTCAGGATATTGCAAAATGGGAGGTCCGGTCTCTGTCATCTTTTTGTTAACCTTTAGTGCCAAAGGATACTGTGGTCATTACTTTAATGTTTCTTGTTTTATATACAGTTTGCAGCCCTATACTCTTTTTAGTTCATACTAAGAACGTTTTTTTACTGTAGAGCTACTAAGATGGTGAAAGCTCAACAGAATACCTTATTATGGTCAGAAAAATATTACAGAATGGGCAAGGAATTAAATGAAGAAGAATGCTATATCTTGCTGAATAGCTACTTGACTCCCAAGAATGACAGTACCCTATTAGTATGAGTTGACATACCATTAGAAGCACAACACTGTAGCATAGTATAAATGCTAGTGCTTATTTTCCCTTGTTCTCTGAAAGTTACAGAAGGAGTTTAACATTTAAAAAAGAACAGAAAGCAGAACAAATTACTTTACAAAAGATCTTGTAAAGTGTTCAGAAATTGCAGTAGAATGTACAAAAGATGGGTATTGAGAAACAAAAAATGAGCTCTATTTTTCCACCACTTCCAAAATAAAAAAACAATTTAGCAAACATAAAATGCTGTACCTCAATAAGTATCTAATTGCTTCCCAAGAAATTCGGTACCCCATTGGTATGAGTTGAAATACCATCAGGAAGACAAAACCTGCCTTACCATAGTGTAGATCAAGGATGGTCAATTTGAGGTCCTCCAGCTGCGGAGCACTACATTTCCCATCATCCCCAGCCAGCCAAAGGCTGGCTGAAGATATGGGAATTAGTCTTCCACAATAGGAAGGACTCAAATTGCCCACTCCTGATCTAAATTGTAGTATTTGTTTTTCACTCTTCTCTAGAAGTTAACTTGAATTCTAGTATAAAAAGTTTTAATTTGCCCCATAGGATTTGAAACATAGACAAATAAATACAATGTTTTCCAGCGTCCAATTCTAGAGAAGAGGCAGCAGGATAAACATTGAAATGGTATTCTCATGAACTTTATCTTTGAAATTGAATTACACTGTGTCATTTAATCTCTTTGACTCAACAAATGGTAAGAACTTTATTATGAACTGGAGTAATTCTGGAGCAAGCAACTTCACTGTATGGGACAAAAAAAATGTACCATTGATTCAAATAGGGCTTTTAACTTCTTGAATGCTAGATATGTCCCCAACTAATTTCTTTGCTATACTTTGGAGACCTCTGTAGCATCCAAGAGGTTAATTTTATACATACTGAGCATCTGTTTGCCCCAGAATTTATCTGCTGTTTCCTCTATAGACATGTCCCAATGAGTCATGCTGTGTGCGATAATACACCAAACACTCTGCTTTATGTGGTCTCCATTAGGACAGATGTCTAAAGCTGCTAATGGTGCAATTCTGGGGCAAAACAACTGCACATCATTTATGTTATGAGGTCTTGTGCTGGATACTTTTGTAGCACTTAAAGGGTTAAAGGCCCCATTTAGATCAGTTTGATTTTCTCTTTGTTCCATATGTTGCAGTCAGCTCTAGAACTGCTCCACTTTTATCTTCCTACATATGTCCCACTGTACTGCAATCGCCATAATCAGTTTGTGTGTGTATATGTATGTGTGTGCGTGCATGTGTGTATATGTGTACATGTGCGTATATATGTGTGTGTGTTATATATGTGTTTATGCATATGTGTGTATGAATGAGTAGTGTATGAAAATGTGTGTGGGTATGTGTATGTATGTGAGTGTGTATATTTGTATGTGTGTGTGTTTCTGTGTATGTGTGTGTACATAACTGTATATATTTGTATGTGTATGTTTGCTTGTGTGTTTATGTGAGTTTGTGGTTAAGTGTGTGTGTGTATATGCATATGTGTATATGTAACTATGTATGTGTGATTTGTGGGTGTGTGTCTGTATGTGTGTATGTGCATATGTGTATATGTATGTATATATGTATGTTTTTGTGTGGGTTCATGTATGTGTATGTGTTGGCATATGTGTTTATGTGGATATGGTGTATGTATGTGTGTTTATGTGTGGTTTGCACATGTGTGTATATTTGTGTGTTTTGTTTGTGTGTATACATTTGAGTGTGTGTTTTATTTGTGTATATTCATTTGTATGTGTGGGTATGTTTATATGTGTTTGTGGGTTTAAATGTGTATGTATGTGGGCATGGATATATGCATGTGTGGATGTGTGGTTGCATTTATGTGTGTGTCTATGTTTGTGCATGGGTGTGAATGTGTGTGTGTGTGTGTGTGCAGTTCTATGTTCATTTATATAAATCAATATTTTAATAGTAAATCAATGTTATAATTTATACTTAAAGTTATAGTAATGTCCCAGAACATGTTTTTATCATTTTGTAGGGATTAAAACGCTGAGTTTAAAGCAAAAAAAAAAAAATCTCTAACCGCTATGATTTGAGAGATATCTTCGTTCAAAGTTTGACATCTCCTGCTGTCAGCTGTAGAACTGTCAGCAGGAGAGGCTCTTCAGCAGAGCCGCAATCACATTTTGTAAACAGAATGACTGCATTGCAATGGTCAACCAAGTGTGCCTGGTTTGAAAGCACACTTAGTAGACCATTGAAATGCAGTCATTCTGTTTAAAAAACATGATTCCGGTTCTGCTGAAGAGCCTTCGTGTTGGCCGACACAGATCTCCTGCTGACTGCTTTACAGCTGACATCAGGAGAAGTCAAAATTTGAAAGAAGATATCTCTCAAACCATAGCGGTTTGAGAGAGATGTTTTTTGCATTAAACTCAGAGTTTTAATCCGTACAAAATGATAAAACATGTTCTGGTACATTTCTATCCCTTTAAATATATAAATAATGTTTGCATATGTATATACCTGATACTGCTACAGGAGCTGAAGAACTGTAACAATTCTGGGGCACACATCCTTCTGAGTAAACAAGGGAACTCCCACTGATGAGAGTGTTTTATTCAAAGGTTATTACAGCTCAAACGTGAATTTTTTTAGGTGCAGTTTCAAAATGGCCTGAAATGTTGCAGTGGCGCTGGCTGTTGCTACACCATCCTATGGAGATTTAAGGTCAACCAGAGCTGTCCATAGGATGGTGTAGTAACAGCGCCACTGTACAATTTCTGGCCACTCTGATACTGCACCTAAAAAAATATAAGTTTGAGCTGCAATAACTTTTGAATAAAACACCTCTCAGAAGTGGGAGTACCCTTGTTTTACTTAGGAGGACAAACCCTACAATATATATCATTGTACATATTAAGTGTTACTATCTCTTTAAATGGGGCTTTTAACCCTTCAGATGCAAGAAGGGTCTCCAAAATAGTTATTTTCATCCTGCTGGAATCCTCTGTATTGTTCAAGGGGTTAAAAAAGACCTATTTAACCCTTTGAGTGCCAGAGTGGTATCCAACGCATTGCAGCACAATGCGTTGGATACCTCTTTGGCACTCAGAGGGTTAAATTGGTGGTAACATTTATGTGTCCCCTTCAGTACAGTTGTTTTGCTGCAGAACTGTTCTACTTTTCCTTTGTGCATCAGCCTCATTCAGTCCAACTGGCCTATACATTTCATAACCCTCTAGCACTCAAATGGTTAAGTCAGAAACTGGATAATGAGAGTATTAACCCATTGAGTGCCAGAGGGGTATGCAGCGCACTGCAGAGCAATGCATTGCGTACCTCTCTGGCACTCAAAGGGTTAACTGGATGAGGTGAACATTCACCAGGTGATCCTAAGTAAAGTAGGAAAAAAACACAGATGATTTATCTCCATAATGTTCCATGCCCTAACCCTAAATCAGCACCTTAATCGTATTGTAACTTAACCCTTTGAATGCCAGATAGCTGCACTGCACATGCATAGCAATGAGAAAAAAACAACTTCTAACCCGAAAACTTAGCCCAAAGCCAAAGAGATCAGTCCGCAAACGTAATACTTCCCCTTAACCCTTTGAATGCCAGAGCGGTATGCATCACATTGCTCTGGCATTCAAAGGGTTAAATCTTACTACCTAACCCCATAAAAACAACTCATCATGATGTATCCTATATAATAATTTGCCAGGATGTTTGTCACGATGCAGTCATGCGCAGTAGAGACTGTCCGAGTTCGGTCAGTCTCTAATGAGCATGATTGCATCGCGTGAGTGAGGAGACACAAGACTGCATCGCGTGGAGCAGTGAGGTAGCGGCCTCTTAACCCTTTGAGAGCCAGAGGGGTATGCAACGCATAGCAAAGCAATGCGTTGCATACCCCTCTGGCACTCAAAGGGTTAACAATACCCAGACCTTGGCCCATGTCCACGGGCTTTTACACTAGTACATTAATATTTTATAGCGTTTATGTTTTATAGGTTTCTTGCAACTCTGCAAATCTGCCTTTTCTGACCCTTTTGTGGGAGATTCACTAAGCGGAGATAAAGAGGTGATGAGGTGGAGATAACTTCTCCAGTGATATCACTTCTCCATATCCTGTGTTATTCTATGGAGCCAATGCACTAAGATTTCTCCCACTTTGGAGATCTTAGTGCATTGGCTTCATAGAATAACACAGGAACTGGAGAAGTTATATCACTGGGGAAGTCATCTCCACCTCATCACATCTTAGTGAATAGGCTTCATAGAATAACATAGAATCTGGAGAAGTGATATCACTGGAGAAGTCATCTGCATTTTATCACTAGTTAGTGAATCTCCCACTTTGAGTGGCAGAAAGGTATCCAATGCATTGAGCTGCAATGTAATAGATAACTATCTGGCACTCAAGGGATTAATGTTGTTCTAGCCAAATGAGGACCGGAGGGGTATGCAATGCGATTCCCTAAAGTGAAACTGCCCTGCTAATTTAATTAAAGGAATAGGACTTTCCTAAGTAGGAGTCCGTTATATCTATGTACATATCTTTGCATTTTAAGGAACAGCAAACTTTTATTATGAAAATCCTATATAATAATTCACTAGAACATGTGTAACAATGCAGTCATGCGCAGCAGAGACTGCCCGCGCAGTGTTAGATACAGCTCTGTATCAGACGCGGCGCGGGCCTCTACTGCGCATGACTGCCCCGCGACCAGCTGGCAGGGGCACTGTGGTCCGTGTAACGGGCTCTTCAACTAGTAGATATATAAATTGGAAGCCATGTCCTGTTGAGTAAAATAAGGGTACTCCAGTTACCAAGAGATGAGTACTTCCAGAGATATTACAGTTTAACCCCTTGATAGCCAGGGGCTTGGGCCATTTCTTAGACCCTGTAGGCCAGGCACAGAATTTTTGCTATCCATGTGTTTAGGCATGATTCTCACAGGTAACTTTCTAGTTATATGGAAAATTATATATCATTTTATTTCAAAACAAATTTAGCTTTTGCATGGTGTTATAATTAAGAAAAAAGTTAAAAAAATACGTACTTGACTAAAATCACACACTACAGATGAAAAACATTTATATTGATTGTGAAAATGTCAGTTTATTGGAAAAAGCCCTGCGTTTTCCAAGTACAAAAATATCAAATATGTGTAGTTTTACCAACAGGCATGGCCTGCGCAAAACCCTAATTACCAGAAGTACAAAATGGTATCTTCAATTTAATGAGCTAAAATGCACATTCCAGTGGGTTATATGGTAAAACTGGCCTACAGTCACTGAGAGTATAAATATATATATCATTTTTTTCTCCCAGAAAGTAGATATCCCTCTGTAAGAAATGAGGGGTGATTTGCCTTTCTACCCCTAGCCTGGTATGCATAAATCATTCCAGAAGGTGGCATTAAAAGAAAAAAATTAGCAATGTTTTTTGCATTCCCACCCCTTCAAATGTACTGAAATCTGTGAAAACTATTGAATTTCCTACTGTATTCATTAGCTAGTGCTCTTAGGAGAAAAATGATGCACCACTGGTTCGAGATGACATACTGTAGAGGATGCTAGAAGTACAAAACTACACCAACTACAAACTCTGATTTTTCTTACATTTTTTCAAACAGGAGTTGCGTGTTCTAAAATGCTTATAAGTACCACATAAATGAAGAAAAGATAGATAATTTTGGAAATAAGATAACCTGCCACAGAAAATGAGAGGGCACTTGCCTTACTGTCCCTAGCCTAATGTGCATTAATGTTTCCAGAATGTGGAGTTAAAAGAAAATAATGGAATTTTATTTACATTTCCACCGCCTTCAAATGTACTGACATCTGTGAAAACTGAGACATTTCTAACTATATTCATTAGCTAGTGCTATTAGGAGAAAAACAAGTTCATATACTGTAGGGGTGAAAAAAAAACAAAACACCTACCTTTTTTGAAAGTGGCTGCTTATAGTAAAATGGTCTTAACTATTTGAGATATGAAGGAAAGATGTTCAAGATATACCATTTGGAAAGTAGACATTTGCCCACATCAAATGAGGGCTCATTTATTTTGAGCATAAATTAAATACTCAGACCTTGAGAAAGTGTAGACGAAACACGTTGGACACCTTTTAATGATAATTTATCTATTATTTACATATATGCTTGTTTAATATTTATTTTATGATTTTAAAAGTTTTTTGTTTTGATTTTGAAATTCTGAGTCAATAAATATTTTTGAACTATTAATTAATGGAGAGATCTTTGGCGTAACAACGGGTTGGAGGAAGAATAAGGAGAGAGGTTTTCTAAAGGTTTTTGAGAATCGAGTATCTGGTGAGTGTATATCAAGCGGGGGTATTAAAATTTGAGATCAAACAGATCCACTCTTAGATGGCTCTGCGCCCTGTCCTTTCTTTTCTATTTTCAGTAAAACAATTAGATAAATTAAGAAAAGGTAGATAAAGCACACACTTCTGGATTGTAGAAAGCATGCTGCATCAAATGAGAGGCAACTTGCCTTTCTACCCCTAAGTTAGTGTGCACAACTTTTTCCAGAATGTGGGGCTAAAAGAAAAAACATGCTTTTTATGGCTACTGTGAGTCAAGCAAGAAAAGTGTATAAATCACAGTCACAACTGTCATATATATAAAATAACAAAAAACAATCCTCTTTCTTGCACTATCCTATCCTATCAACAAAAAAAATTTATAATAAAACAGGTACATATCAATATGTTTGAAGTAATCCCAAATTATATGTGGCATGACATAATATAAGCAATTAATTTGCTGAATAAAAATAAAAATTAAAAAATATGAATAAACAAATAAAAACGTTCTTTATAGATGGCTCATATATCCATATGCCATATGATCCCTGTTGAGCCAGAGGAAGGAAAAAACGATAAAGTAATTTCCATAAAGCCCCAAGTGGGCCAAAAAATTCCTTCCTTGACACGCCATTTAACTTACTATTATTACTATCCTATACAATAATTCGCTAGGATGTTTGTCACAATGCAGTCATGTGCAGTAGTCTCTACTACGCATGATTGCATCACGTGAGTAAGGCGACGCAAGACTGCATCGTGTGGAGCAGTGAGGTAGCGGCCTTTTAACATTACCCGGACCGTGGCCCATGTACACGGGCTTTTACACTAGTATGGTTCATAAACAATAATCAGTGGCCTTACAGTGGTCCCAGCAGTGGTATATGGTAGCAACTCTCCTCTTCTGTGCTGCTACTTTGAAGACTGGTGTTTTTACTCTCGCTGTCAGGCACAGTAGCTGGTTGAACTGCTACAACTTCCTCCATCATGTCATCAACACTAGAATGCGACTCATTGTCGTATTCTGTGTTCTTACATGCTTTTTTTTTATATTTCTGGTGGTGGTGGTGGTGTTGGTGGAACTTTTTATGGGACTTTGATCAACTGCCTCCTCCGCAGTCAGTTGTTGGACTACCACTTTGATCACATGGCCCTGCACTGCTGCTACTCCTTTCACCCTACCCCTGCCACTTGTACCTTTTCTGGACATTATTCAATACTGAAATAACTAACAGAAATTATTATGTGTGTGATAGCTTGCTCTTTACAAAATAATATAACTCTTCTAGTATCAGTCTGCCTCAGCGAAACACCAGTCACCTATCAGTCAATTTATTTTATATGTTTTTTATTAACCATCTCTATCACTGTCAACAAAAAACAAAAATAACAACAAGATGATGAGCTTGGATCACAGCTGCCTGTCTCAGGCAACCAAGATTTTGGGGTATTTTGGGTCAACCTCCTTTCTTTCTTCACAGTCCCTCAGGGTTCCCTAACACAGGGAAAAAATTGCCCACCAACAAGATTCCCTAAACTACACTCCAGCTTTGCTTCATTTACCTATTCTAACTAGCTCAAAATTGTGTTGCTTTCTCTGACTCTCTGACACTCCCTCAAAGAGGTCGGAATAAAAAATTATTTTAAAAAATCCTTTGTATGCTACAGGGGGGTCCAAAGCATTGCAAAGCAAATGTGTTTTACCCCTCTGTGGCACCACATGGTTAATTGCTATTATTATTTTATTATTTTTTTATTCAGACCTCATGGGGGGCATCAGAACCTCTCCTGATGCCCCCCCCCCTCCAATGAGGTCTGAATACAGAATAATGAAAAAAAATGCTGTGAGTGCCCCTTGTGGAATACATAAAGTTAATATATATATTTTTCATAATTTTGATTTAGACCTTGTTGGGGGCATCAGGGCCCCTCTTAATGCCCCCTAATGAAGTCTGGAAAAAAAAACACACTTAAGGGGTAGAGGGGGGGAGTGCATACACATGTGAGACACAGATTTGGCTGAGCGGGTACACATGATCAAGCCCATGTTCCACATGTGGCTGGTTCTTTGAGGGTTAAACTCTTGTTTTTTCACCCCCTCTAGAGGTCAAATTCCAGTTAATTAATCTGTTACATTCTATTTGAGAGAAAAGTCGGTGACAAACAGTTCTACACAGAATGTTATAGAAACTGCTGAGTCACTTCCTGTCAGTTAAAACATTCAGGATGTATCCACTGTGTAATTCACTTTCTGATTATTTGCACTGTTATAACATTTGAATAAAGTAAATGAAAGCAATGGAAGTTCCCTTGTTTTACCCAGCAGGAAAGGCTTTATAACATACTAGTTGAACAGCCTGTTACATGGGCCACAGTGCCACTGCCACCAGGTCGCGGGGCAGTCAGCCGCAGTGGAGACTGCCCGCGCCGCGGCTGATACAGAGCTGGCCGCTTCTTCGGAGCGCCCAGCTTTGTATCAGCCGCGGGGCGGGCAGTCTCCACTGCTCATGACTGCAGCACGCGCAGCAGTGTGTACTGCGCATGTCGCAGCGTTACACACGATTTAGCAAATTATTATATAGGATATGTTTTAATCTCTATTGTAGTCTATTACCTGCAGTGGTCAGCTACTAATTATTACTAACTAATGAGCACATCACCCTATACCAACTGCAGTACACAGCATCCTATACTAACTGAAGTGCACAGCACCCTCTACTAACTACAATTCAGAGCACCCTTTTCTAACTGCAATGCATGTGAACCTTTACTAACTAAAAAGCATAGCATATGCTACCAACTGCAGTGCCTAGCACCCTCTACTAACACTCAACATCCTCTACTAACTGCAGTGCACATCACCCTTTACTTACTAAAAAGCATAGCATAGTCTACCAAGTAACACCCTCTACTAACTGCAGCACACAGCATCCTCTACTAACTTTATACTAACTGAAACACACATCATCCTCTACTAAATGCAATACATAGCAAACCTATTAACAGAATTGCATAATACCCTCTACTAACTGCATTTCACATCACCGTCTACTAACTGCAGCACACAGAACTCTCAGCAGTCTCTACTCACTGTAGTATAAATCATATTCTACTAACACTCAGCACTCTCTTCTAACTTCTGCACACATCACCCTCTACTAACTGCAGCACACATCGTCCTCTACCAGCTGTGGCACACAGAACCCTCTACTAACTGTAGTACACAGTACCTTCTATTTACAACACACAGCATGCTCTATTAACTGTAGTATACATCATCCTCTACTAACTGCAGCACTCATCACCCTCTACTAACTGTAGCATTCATCATCCTAAACTAACTGCAGCACCCTTTACTAACTGCAGCACACATCCCCCTCTACTAACTGCAGCACACATCATACTATACTAACTGTAGAACACAGAACCCTCTACTGACTGTAGTGCACAGAATCTTCTATTTACTACAACAAACAACATGCTATATTAACTGTAGTATACATCATCCTCTACTAACTCAACAATCTCTACTAACTTCAGCACACAGCACTCTCTACTAACTATATAATTCATCATCCTCTATTAACTGCAGCACTCAGCAACCTCTACTAACTGCAGCACATATCACCCTCTATTAACTGTAGTGCAAAGTACCTTCTATTTATTACACATCATGTTCAATTTACTATAGTATACTTCACCCTCTACTAACTGTAGCATACATCATACTCTACTAACTGCATCACATAATACTATCTACTTACTGAAGTGCACAGTTCCTTCTATTAACTACACAGCATGTGCTATCCTCTACTAACTGCCACACACTTCTGTGCCTACTAACTGCAGCACACTTCTCTACTATCTGCATTACACATTGCCCTTTATTAACTGCAACACTCAGCACCCTCTACTAACTGCAGCACTTAGCACCCTCTACTAACTGCAACACACAGCAGCATCTACTAACTATAGTATACATCATCCTCTACTAAATAAAGTATCAAAACCCTCTATTAACTGTAGCACAAAAATCCTCTAATAAATGCAGCACACACACC
The DNA here is from genome assembly GCA_037306005.1 of Rhinophrynus dorsalis. Classification (NCBI taxonomy): domain Eukaryota; kingdom Metazoa; phylum Chordata; class Amphibia; order Anura; family Rhinophrynidae; genus Rhinophrynus; species Rhinophrynus dorsalis. Next base: position 174,476,963 of record CM074726.1, read on the forward strand.
ACCTTTTACTAACTGCAGCACACAGAACCCTCTTCTAAGTGTAGCACACATCACTCTGAACTAATAGCATTCGTCATCCTCTACTATCTGCAACATACAACACCCTCCACTAACCGCACACTTCACCCTATACTAACTGCACCACACTGCACCCTCTACTAACTGCAGCATGCAGCACTCTCTACTAACTGAAGCATGCAGCACTCTCTACTAACTGTAGTATTCATGAATATATAAATGAAAGGCACAAAACGCTCTACTAACTGCAGCATATGCCACTGTTACTAACTGCAGCACACTTTACCCTCTACTAACTGCAGCACACAACACCCTCTACTAACAGAAGCACTCCGTATCCTCTACTAACTGCAGCACACAGCACACTCTGATAACTATAGTATATATCATCCTTTACTAAATGAAGTGCACAACCCCCTCTACTAACTGCAGCACACATTATCCTATACTAATTGTAGCAAACACTGTGTCCCACAGAGACCAAGGTGGGTCTAACCGCTCATAGTTATTGCAGTTGGGAATAGTCTGCAGCATAGCAAGCCTTAGATCTGCCCGCTACTTGAGTGTTTTAGTACATATATATCACAGTCTCCCTTTGAGGCCTAAGTGATCCTGTGCTTCTACTTCTCTATGGCCGCTGGCCGGCATGGCCTCCGGCCACTTCCTCATTGCTAAAGTGATGTTACAGGCATTGGCACAAATGCTAATTTATGGGTCTATTCTGTTGATCCTAATTGGGTCCCGCCTCCTTCTGCTGCTTTATAAACCTCATTGAAGCTAGGACTTGTTGCCCTTTCGTGGTGTATCTGTGTATTTCTTCAGTGTTTCTCTCATTTGACCCTTACTTGGCTGCTGTGTTTACTCCTGATCAAACCTATGGCTTTGTCTGACTACCCGATCTGTGTATGACCCTGGCTTGTCTGACTACCCGCTCTCTTTTGACCTTGACTGTGGCTGACTACCCAATTTGGTTCTCGACTGTGGTTTGTCTGACTTATGCTCTGTGCTGTACTTCGCTCCAGTCTGACTACCACCTGTCTGGGCTAGTTGTGGGAGTGATCCATGAGTGTAGTGCAACTGCTATCTCTGTGGTAGAGTTGCTGGTTGCCTATTGCTCCGTTGCCTCCATACTGTGCCACTGAATCCATTCCTGGGCATGTTGCATAACCCTCCACTCTGTAGCCTACATACAGTACTGCCTTCACATACTTACCGGTATTGCTGCTGGCTACGTTCCACACTCTTGCCTCCACCCTTTGCCTACCTAGTAGACCGGTTCCGTGACTCTTTTGGAGTACTAGCTACACTCTGTCTCTTTCCTCCTACCATGCTGTGGTAGAATCACTACTTTGAGACATCTGTATGCCTGTCTCATGTCTGGGAGTTTAGCTGTCGCTCCAGTGATCAGGATTCCTGACGTTCCAGGTTTCCATTTGCTAGGTATCGAACCAAGCCTGGTTCTGCTCCCATCTATCTCTATAGGCTACTGAGAACTGGTTACAGTTCAGTGTTAATCCTTGGGTAGTGCATTCGGCACTGTCCTCACGCCTGTTCCTATTAAGGTTGGGGAAGTGCTTACTCTTGCTTATCTTAATAAACTGGTTAAACTTCACTGTACCTGTGTCGAGTGTATTATTTACTCTAGTGTCCATGACAACATATTATATACGGATGTAAGATGATCAAGACAACGGATTCATATCCACCTGCCTGCTTTAATACCTATTTGGTTTTAAACCAATTTTTCATCTATTGGACTCAAGCTCAATGCTAGTGATAGCAGGATAGAAGTCACTAAGACTAGACTCTGATAACTCTTTCTACCGACATTCAATAGGAGGATCCACATCAAGAAGTATTTTGAGTAAAAGCGCAAGACAAAACAGAAAACCAGAGAGAAATAAAATCAAAACTAAGTGTAGTAGTTTAATAATCAATATAAAATATTATGAATCTATAAATATTGCACTCACATTTAGCCCCTCTTGGGCTTGATGCACATAAGAGGTCCCACCTCTAACAGCCTTCGAACTGCGTCCCAACAACCTTCTTTCCACAGCCTCCATCTATAACGGTGATGTTGAAAGATGGAACTCATCCGGCATGTCCATCCTGATGGCAAAGTATCATCAGCTCAAGTGTCCTGTATTAGTCCCTCAAGGGAATACTAGAATTCACAATACAGTCCTCCGTTTGGCAAAAAATTATCAGCGAATCGTGTCATTTTCCTTTTTTTCACTTACCTCATTGCATTGAAATCAATGGGAGCAAACCTTTTTCTCCACCACAGGAAAGTTTTCTCTACTTTTTTACAGCCATATAAAAGACTGTCAGGCTCTCACAGCAGCCATTCTGTGTTTGTGAGAGGGAAAGCAGCATATTTTGAGCTACAGAAAACAGGCAAATAAAGAGGAACTGAAGGTTAGTTTAGGGAGTCTTTTAGGAAGGACATTTGTTCTCTGTATTAGGGGAATCTGGGGGCACTCTTGGGGAGAAGAAGGGAGGAAGGAGGTTGACCCCAAATACCCCAAAATTTGGTGTGACTGACTGGCAAGACAGAGGCAGATGGGGTCCAAATTTCTTGCTGATTTTGCTTTTATTGTCTCTGTGCTTGGGAAGTCTGGGTAAGGAAGTTGTTGATTTTGTTTTTTTAGTTTTTTGGGGGACTGACTGTGATAAGATAGGGTAGACAACTTAAATATATATATATATGTATATAAAATTAAAAATTAAAAAATAATACATACATACATAATTAAAGAAATAAATATATTAGGTGACAGACAGCTGACTGAGAGCCTGATGAGGCACCATTGAGAATTTTGTTGAGGGCTAAGGCAAGACATCACTCTCCATCAGTTGTGTACTGTAGAGAGTAAAAAAGACACACACAATAGTTGAGTCCAGCAAACTCACAAGGGGCAGGGGGAGAGGGAAAGGTGGAGTAATGCAGGGATGTGGGCATAAAGTGCTAGTTCAAAAACTGACTGCAGCAATGGTTGCTGCAGCATGTGGAATAAATGATGATGACCCTCTTCTCCCATGGTGGATGGAGTTTGTCAAGGTCCGACCAATCACACCATGCCAATCCACCACCACCAATACCATACACATCTTCCACATTGTAGGTTGTATTTTATTTTTTTTTAGCATTTGACATCATGCATATATGCCAGAGTCACTTAAGCAGGAAGTTAGTGTGGTGGGAAAAGGAATGTACTCTGCTTGCTAACAAATTGCTCAAGGTATATGTTGCTGTATGACTCACAACCTTCAGCTACTTATCTCTCCAATACAACCTTCAGAAGAAGTAATATTGTGCTGGGAAATGTTGCTCCATAGGAAACATAGGCGAAAATGTATTTGAATAGGATAAAAATGTGTTAGAATAGGAGAAAATGTATTGAATAGGAGAAAAATGTTAGAATAGGTGAAAAATGTGTTGAAATAGGTGAACAATCTGTGGAATAGGAGAAAAGGAGGAAAATTTTGCATTGGAGAAAAGGAGAAAACTTTGGGAAAAAAAAAGAGAAAAATTGTCATTTTTCACGAAAAGTGATGCAGGGAAATTTTTCTCACTTTTCGCCCATCTTACTAATCAGTTCTGTGTTAGGCCAAACTTAGGTCTATATGCACTATTAGAAATGACCCCACTGAGTGTCTAGATTCATGCATAGCTCAGTGTATGATGATATTGGCCTAGCACAGTAACTAATTAGCATTAAGGGCCAGACTGTGCCACAAACAAATAAAAGAACTATTTATATTAAAAAACAAATGGCTAGCACAACCTATAGGCAGTTTTTATTCGTTTTGAAGTTTACTAAATGTATCTTACTATTACTATGACTACCACCACTTAAATCCCTTTAAAACCAGAGCAGTGAGTAACGCATTGCACAACAATGTATTGCACTCCCTTCTGGTCTTTAAGAAGTTAATATATCTCTTGCACACCTTATTTCCCACAGGTTCTCCTATCCAAAAAAACAACACAACATTCCTGTTCCCTTCTTTAAACCTGCAACATTCAAGAGGATTCACTTTCATGGGCACGTTTGACCTCACTACTCAATGGAGCAATGATTCCTCACTCCATACAGTACTGAAATCCTCAGCAAAGAAACAGGCAAACCAGATTAATCCCAGTGGAAGCCTATGCAGTGCTCACGTCCACCAAGGGTCTCACATTATGATTAAATATTCTAAAGAAGGTTTAAAAAAGTAGGTGTAACACTTGGATGCTCAAGAGATCTCCAATACATTGCTTCGGTGGCAGAAATAGTTCTAAAAGGCCTGTTTTGCCTGTTTCAGGAATTGCCACTAGAAGTCTGCTTCTGCCAACTTCTTCAGACAGTTTACATGTGGACATGAATTAATGAGTGTATGTGTGTGTTTGATGATATATATGTACCTGAGTGATGATGTGTGCATTCCAGAAGTTTACATTTGATGAACCTAAGATTCCAGCAAAAGGATCTGGTTCATTTTCGCTTCAGTGGGAAATTCTACAGAGGGGAGAAACATTTCCTATTCAGGGGTAATACACATATAATATATGATATATATGATAAATGAACTTTTTGCCTGTCCCTACATTTTCTTGGTGAAAATTATCTTCTCTTCCTTATCTACCAGAGATCGGGCTGGGGACCAAAACAGAAGCCTATGAGATCCACAAAGGCCCCCGACCCAACTGTTGCTTACCACAGCAATACATAGCAAATCAGAGTCAGACCATTTGCTTATTCTTTCACTGTCTCTTCATACAAAAAAACACAAGGTTTAACTTTTTTCTAATTACGGTCCCGAGTTATAGATGGAACTTGAAAATGTAACCCAACCTGGAGACTTTTTTCTCTTGGGGTTCTACGAGTGGCCAGATCTACATTTCATTCTATTCATAATGTTTCTCCTGCTCTACCTGATGGCATTGACTGGCAACCTAACAATTTTCATTGTGATATACACTGATCCACATCTCCACACACCAATGTACTTCTTCCTCTTCAACTTGTCCATCCTTGATCTCACCTTCATATCAACTATTCTTCCCAAGCTCTTGGACATGTGCTTAACTGGAAAGCAATCAATCACTCACATGGCCTGTATGATACAAATGTCCTTCTTTGTTTTATGCGTAGTAGCAGAGTATTTTCTTCTAGCTACCATGGCATATGACCGGTACTTAGCCATCTGCTGTCCACTACATTACCCATATCTAATGAACTTGAAAGTCTGTGCTTTTCTTGCTTTGGTTTCATGGGGCTTTGGCCTCCTAGAATCATTTCTTTTTTTTGGGTTGATTTTTCAGTCATCGTTTTGTAGATCCAAAGTAATTAACCATTTGTTTTGTGGCCTTAAACCACTAGTCAGTTTGTCCTGCACTAGCGTACACAAAATTGAACTGGCTATTAAGTTCTCAGGGGTAATTTTTGGCTTTATTCCCTTAGTCTTCATTTTAGTGTCCTATATCCTAATTATCATCACAATTCTTAGGATCCGCTCCAGTGAGGGGAAGCGCAAAGCCTTTTCCACCTGCTCATCCCACCTGACAGCAGTCATCTTGTTTTTTATAATGATTCTCAGTATGTACATGACACCGGCATCTGCCTATTCTATTGAGAGAGATAAGATATTGGCCGTGTTATATTCCTCCTGCATTCCCACTCTGAATCCTGTTATTTACAGCCTGAGAAATAAAGACATGAAGGAAGCTATAAAGAAACTGGGTGTGAAGATTCTGAACCCAAAGTGTCTGGTGCCTACACATTAAAGTGGAATTGTCACTTTAAAATATATTTAGTTCATTGTAATGGGAATTAAAAAAAAATACCTATCTGTTGTATTTGCCATTTTGTAATATTAAAGGGTTAGTAATGCCCTTATATAAGTTTATTCAGTACTGTATATTTAAAAAAAATAAAGTATCTGTAGAAAGTCCCATCTCTCAAACCTTTATGGTTTGAGAGATATTCGCCGCTAAAGTTTTCCCCTCCCTGATGTCAGCTGTAAAGCTGACAGAAGGAGACCCATGTCAGTTGACTCGAGGAGGCTCTTCAGCAGAGCCGCAATAGTGATATTTAAAAAGAATTACTTCATTGGAACAATCTACAAAGTGTGCTTGCATTACTTCCAATGAAGTCATTATTTTTAAATATCGCTATTTCGACTCTGCTGAAGAGGCAATGGCTGGTCCCAGGACCAATATCTCCTGCTGTCAGTAGAGTGCTGATGTCAAGAGAAGGGGATGGAGGGGGGAACTTTAGCTGTGAATATCTCTCAAACCGTAAAGGTTTGAGAGATAGGACTTTCTCTAGATACTTTATATTTTAACATCTACAATACTGCATAAACTTATATAAGAGAATTACTATCCCTTTACTAGCTATTGAGAAATTACATTTTTTTAACAGTTTGGCACTTTATGATAATTAGTTTGTAGGCTGGCCCAACATTACCACACACTGGGGTATATGCACAAATGCACCAGAGCAGCCACATGCTCTTACCTTCTAACACCAGCGGCTGCACTCATGGGTATGCACTACAGTGTATCATCACCATAGTTCATACCGACAGAACAGAGATAGATTAAAGCTCCATAGGGCCCTAGGCAAGGTACCAATGTGGGGCCCCAGATCTCCTGATCTGGTGCTTCTGACACACAGTGCCGCTCGCAGGTAATGACATTGTGGCTCTAATGGTAATGGGAGCAAATGCACCTGATACAAGATGTTAATAGCAGCAACAGCAGGGCCTCTGTCTGTGACACATCACTTGCAGCCAGGGCCCCTCATATTGCCATGGGCTCTAGACAGTAGCATAGGTTGCCATCAAGGATGATCCAGCTCTAAGACAGACACGTTCTGACAGTGATAGAACATTAATATCATCAAGCCACATAAATCTGCAACATAGCATGCACAGGGAAACTGACAGTGATGGCTACCACGTTGTCTATGCCATATTAAAGGGTTAGTAACGTCCGCTTATAATGTCATGCTGGATTATAGATATTAAAAAACAAATTTTCTGGAACCAGTCCCGTCTCTCAAGCCCCCTCCCTCCCCTTGCACTGACATCAGCTGTGTAACTGACAGAAGGAGATCCTCGTTGGGGGACCATCTGGCAGCTCTTCAGCAGAGCCGAAATACCACAATCTAAAAATAAATACTTCATTGGAACGGTCTGCAAAGTGCAGGGGAGGGCTGGCCTGGGGGGCAGGGGGGCAATTGCCCCCTGGGCTGGCCATGTGTCTGGGCTGGTGGGCTAGTGCCTCACTCAATCTCCCACTTGCTGCTGTAAATGGAGCTACACTAGTGATACCACAGAACTTATGAAATGAATCTATATGCAAGTGATACCACAGAGCTACAATCCAAACAGAGCTGTACTAGTAGCATAATCCATTTCCCTTGCAAGCTCTATGGCATCACTATTCTATCTTTACTAAACTTTGAGAGCCAGAGGGGTACACAACGCATTGAAAAAGCAATGTGTTGTGTACCCCTCTGGCACTCGCACGGTTAAATTGTAAGCACTGTAGTATCACTAATGTAGTCCCATTTCAACAGTAAGCTCTGTGGTATCACTTGCTTTAATTCACAGCATTAAGGACAATTTTAAAATTAAGGAAACTGGGGTGGGCTGGGACAATGGGCTTGGACGATAGTAGATATGGGCCACTTAATTGTAATCGCCCCCTGGGCCATATGTTGCCAGCCCTTCCCTGGCAAAGTGTGCATGCAAACCAGGCATACTTTGCAGACCGTTCCAATGAAGTATTTCTTTTTAAACTGAGGAATTTCAGCTCTGCTGAAGAGCCGCTTCGAGTCAACCGACTCAAATCTCCTGCTATTGGCTTTACAGCTGACATCAGTGCAAGGGGAGGGAGGGGGAACTCTCAAACCATAAATTTTTCAGCGACGGGACTTGCTCCAGATAATTTATTTTTTAATATAGCATGACATTCTAAGCGGACATTACTAACCCTTTAATAAATGGCACAGGTCTTGGCGCTGTCCACGGCACCACCCTGAAAAAGCCCACAGACTGCCTGCCCCTTGGTGCAAGTGGTGTTAAAGGGTGGCCTTTCATTTACGTATCTTAATAAATTGGCAATAGGCAGGAACAGGAAATTAGCAATTCTATCTCCTGATTTAGTGCATAATCACATTCATAAATTTGCCGCACTGTGCTATGAGAAAACTTGTGCACTACAACAATTTTCGGTAAAATTCTATTTCGGACATTTTTTTTTTTTTTATTCTGTCAATCCGAATGTTGGAGGGGACCTGTTTGACTCGGACGAAATTCGGCAAGAGTCCGAATTATTCAGCCGAATTTAAAATACTTTAAAATATACAATTAAAAAAATTACAGCACCTGACAGTGTCTAAGAAGGCACTAAACTGGCTATTAGGCTGCCTGCCTGCCTACACAGCTGTGAGACTGACTGTGTCACTCTGAAAATTATTAAACCAAATTCCTAATATTTTTATTTTAAACAGGAACAAAGATGACTCTCCCTTGCAGATGCAATAAGGCACTAATGCTGGCTGTCTGCCTATGCCTAATGCTACCTGCATGCCTACACAACAACTGGACACTCTCTATCTCCTTCTTCTCTCTCTAAGCTCCAACAATGTACTAACAGGAAATGCAGGCTGTCTGGACTGTCTGTGTCATTAGTCCCACCCCCATCATGAAAGGAAGAAGCTAACTGGACTAGAGACAGGGTGAGAAAGTAGGGCATGAAATGAAGAAGCTAATTGGACTAGAGAGGGCGGCTAGAGAGGATGGGAAACTAGCGTGCACAGGTAGACGTTGTCCAAATTTCCAATGAAAATTCGGACCAGGGGTGTTCAGATTCGGGTTTTTTAAAACTAACGTTTTTTTTTCTGAATTAAGAAATCAACCGAATCGCACAAGTCTAGCTATGAGTGAATCCAGGCAAATCCCACACACTGGGGTAATTTCTTATAGCACATCCAGAGGTAATGAACTTGGATAAGAAATAATTATCCTCCTCTGAAGGAATTAGCATAGAGTGCCACTCTGTGCCACCAAAATGTAAAGCTTCATTTCTCAAAAACCATTTATTTTACTGAAAAATTACTAATACAATATAAACAAGCTAAATTGTCTTATGGCCGTACATTCAAAAGAAAAGTGGATGAGTTCTGGGTCAAACCATTTGCACTATAGGGGGCGAACTAAAAATTCCAAACATTTCCATTGATTTAAATGGGTATATTAATCCCTTTAATGGGAAGTTTTTAACTCTTTGCAAAACAATGCAGTGGAGATATCTCTAGTATTCAAGGGGTTAAAACACTTTTTTAAATCAACAGGAATTTTCATTTCTCCCCTGTAGTGTAAGTGGGTTTTCCCAGAACTCCTCCACTTTTATTTTGAACATACGGCCCTTAGGGAGTCCACTTTAACCCTTTGAGTGACAGAGAGGTAGCCAGCTCATGGCTTTTCAATGCATTGGATACCTCTCTAGCACTCAACGGGTTAAAGTGACAGTAATGTTTCAAAATAAAGGCAGCTCAAATTAATTTTCATAGTATTTGGGCCATGGAGAGTGTTATTTCAATACTGTCAGAGTTGTAGTTCAAGAGTAATTGAATGATAAAGTATCCCCCTCCCGCCCCTTTTACCTAGTGTAAGAGACCTCCTCTCAGATGTGGAATCTGGTCTCTTCACTGGACAGGTCAAAGCAAGGGACAATCTTCTTACTGTGATCATAAGGAAAACCCTGCCCCCCTTGACAGGTTTTTCACGTTTTTCTCTTATACTCACTGAAGATTGTCCCTCTCTGTGGGATAGTCTTGCTGCTCTGAGGTGAGCAGTGTTACATCAGTAAAAGGGACGGGAGGAGGATACTTTATCATTCAATTACTCTTGAACTACAACTCTGACAGTAATGAAATAACACTCTCCATGGCCCAAATACTATGACGATTAATTGGAGCTGCTTTTTTTGTGAAACATAACTATCCCTTTAAATAGGCTGCCCATATCTCACCTTTAACCGGGGACACATAGGCATATTTCTGTACTTCACTGAAATCAAAGCAGTCCTGCAGTATGTATTTTACCTATGCGTCCCCGGTTAAAGGTGAGGTCTGGTCAGCTTACCTTTAAGGCCGATGTGCTAAGAAAAAAGTGTGGCAGTTCTAGATCAAGCCAAGTGCATTAAAGGGGGGAAAAAGGGAGCATTCCAAAATTTCCCTTTGATTTGTTGAAAACATAGAAGGAAAGAAAGGTAACGCACACTCACCCTCCAAAAGTAAATCCCTTTTTTTTTTTAACCCTTTGCATGCCAGATGTGTTGCGTACCCCTCTGGCACTCAAAGGGTTAAGCCCTTGAATGCTGGAGACGTCTCCTAGGGCTTGCTTTGTAATGCGTGGAGACCGCTCTGTCATGAAAAGTGTTAACCCTTTGAGTGACAGACAGGTATGCAGCACAAAGTCCCATTTTAATTAATTAGAGTTTGAGGAACGTGTATTTGCCTCCCATGGTGCAGTTGATTTGCTCCATAATTGTACCTCTTACTGAATTGCACGCTAGGTGTCCATCCCTGGGCCACATTGGGGGAAAATGTAGTACAAATCCATTTGGCTAAACTTAACACTCATTATTCAGCTTTATCCTCCAACGTAATTACACAACCCATCATTATCATATGTATGAAGAACTAAATTGGACGTACCCTTCACCTTTCCTGCCTGTTTTATAACCACTTCTCTACAAAACTACCACGCTACCTGAGCAGTATGATCACTCCAGATCTGTATACTAACTATAACCTCCGCTCCCCTGCTAACAACTCACTGAGTATACCACATTACCTGAGCAGTATGATCACTCCAGATCTATACACTAACTATAACCTCCACTACTAACAACTCACTGACTATTCCACACTACCTGAGCAGTATGATCACTCCAGATCTCCATACTAACTATAACCTCCACTCCACTGCTAACAACTCACTGACTATTCCACACTACCTGAGCAGTATGATCACTCCAGATCTCCATACTAACTATAACCTCCACTACTAACAACTCACTGACTATTCCACACTACCTGAGCAGTATCATCACTCCAGATCTCCATACTAACTATAACCTCCACTTCACTACTAACAACTCACTGACTATTCCACACTACCTGAGCAGTATGATCACTCCAGATCTCCATACTAACCATAACCTCCACTACTAACAACTCACTGACTATTCCACACTACCTGAGCAGTATCATCACTCCAGATCTCCATACTAACTATAACCTCCACTACTAACAACTCACTGACTATTCCACACTACCTGAGCAGTATCATCACTCCAGATCTACATACTAACTATAACCTCCACTCCACTGCTAAAAACTCACTGACTATTCCACACTACCTGAGCAGTATGATCACTCCAGATCTCCATACTAACCATAACCTCCACTACTAACAACTCACTGACTATTCCACACTACCTGAGCAGTATCATCACTCCAGATCTCCATACTAACTATAACCTCCACTGCTAACAACTCACTGACTATTCCACACTACCTGAGCAGTATGATCACTCCAGATCTACATACTAACTATAATCTCCACTCCACTGCTAACAACTCACTGACTATTCCACACTACCTGAGCAGTATGATCACTCCAGATCTCCATACTAACCATAACCTCCACTACTA
>CM074726.1:175158706-175308706 GCA_037306005.1 Rhinophrynus dorsalis
GCAGGGTTTTCCTTATACTTACTGACTCACGTTTGTTCCTCGCTGCATCCGTCCGGTCCCACGACCAGATTGCAACTTTAAGGGGAGGTGGCCAGAAGGGAGGGGGTGTCTTTTTACATTTAACATCTTTGGGACTACATAAAACATAGCAGAGTGTGTTAGGTTTACACTAGAGAAGACTCTGCGATCTACTTTATTCTACACATTACTATCCCTTTAAGAAAATGGAAAAAATTGAAAAAGATTTCCATTTTCATTTGTATATTTCATTATTATTATCATCTTTCTCGTCACATAAAAAATGTGTTTTTGTTTTGATGTATCCACGACTTTATTCTCCACCTTTATAGCCTTCTTGACCATTAAATGTATTTAATTCCTGATATTTCACACCTGACTTAAAATGTTAAGACTCTTCTTGTTGAGTTGTGATATCACCCTGCCATTGGTGTAACTAGTCATTAAAGGGATAGTAATGATTCACAATAAAACCAGCTCTGATTAATCTTCATCGTATTTGGTCCATGGATAGTGTTATTTCACTACTGTCAGAGTTGTAGTACAAGAGAAATTCAATGATAAAGTATCCCCCTCCGCCCCTTTTACCTAATGTAAGTCATCTCCCCTCAGATATAAAATCTGGTCCTGGAACCAGACAACCCACAGCAAGGGACAATCTTCCTACTGTGATCATAAGGAAAACCCAGCCCCTCTTGACAAGTTTATCAGGTTTTTCCTTATGATCACTGAAGATTGTCCCTCTGTGTGATCCATCTGGACAGTCTTGCTGCTCTGAGCTGAGCAGTGTTACATCAGTAAAAGGGGTGGGAGGGGGATACTTTATCATTCAATTACTCTACAACTCTGACAGTATTGATATAACACTCTCCATGGACCAAATACTATGAAGATTAATTGGAGCTGCTTTTATTGTGAAACATTACTATCTCTTTAATGGGTCCTTTTGAAAACAGTTTTGGGGTCCCCATCACAAAAATTTAGATATGCCCCTGCACCTTGCAGTTGTATAAGCATTTTTGAGTGAGTAAGTGAGTGTGTATGTGTGTGTGTGTGTGTGTGTGTGTGCGTGTGCGTGCGTGTGCGTGCGTGTGCGTGTGTGTGTGCGTGTGCGTGTGTGTGTGCGTGTGTGTGTGCGTGTGTGTGTGCGTGTGCGTGCGTGTGTGTGTGTGTGTGTGTGTGTGCGTGTGTGTGTGTGTCATTTAGTCTTAAAGGGATAGTATTACTTAAAATGTAAAAAATAAAAAAAAAAAAAATAGTGGATGCTCCAGTTTCTTGCATTCCACACACTGGGCCTTGTGTATAGCAGTTTAGTAGTCAAATTCTGGAGAAAACCAAATGCACGCTAGGGAACACATAAAAATCCCCTTGGTTGGAGGACGTTTGCTGGGGATTAACCATTTGAGAACCAGACACCTGTCTGGAATTCAAAGGGTTGAAAGCAGTCACTTTATGGTGTTTCTACGAGCCTGAATTTCCAGGACAAAAGGTAGCAAATTGTGAATTTTCCTTGAAAATTCACAAGGGATAAAAATGGGACATTTCTCCTACTGCTAAAAGGTGCTTCATTCAGAAGTTACTGCAGCCCAAACTTGATTTTTTCTAGATGCAGTATCACAGTGGCCTGAAATTGTGCAGTGGCTCTGTTGCTGCACCATCCTATGGACAGCTCTGGTCAGTTGACCATAAATCTCCATAGGATGGTGTAGCAACAGCGCCACTGTACAATTTCAGGCCGCTGTGATAGCGAGCCTAAATAATTCATTTTGGTGCTTTAATAACTTTTGAAGAAAACATCTCTCAGCAGTGGGAGCACCCTTGATTTTCTCAGGGGGATGAACCCTAAAACATATATTTTTTTACATTTTAAATATTACTGTCCCTTTAACAGGAATTCATTATCATAATGTATCACTGCGGTATATTTCTTTAATCCTAACCCTCCTGCAGTTCGATTTACACTGAGACTTGCGATGTGCTATCATTACTTTATTCTTTGACTAAATCTTATTCCAAATCATTAAACACAATTTTTTGGATTGCTGTTAAAGGGTTAGTAATGCCCAAAATAAAGTTTATTCAGTATAGTAGATTTTACAAAAATAAAGTATTTGGATAAAGTCCTATCTCTCAGACCTTTTCGGTTTGAGAGATATTCACATCTAAAGTTCCCCTCTCCTTCAGTTCCTACGTATTACTTATTATTTCCTTTCCCTTTCCTTTTACTTAATCATGTTTATGTGATCCAGGCTTCAGAGACCCCTGGATCTGTTGACAGACTTGTAGAGAATTATTGCTTCTGTTATTTTACCACAAGTATATTTGTGGATTTCTAATGTCATTTTTTTTTACTTTCTGTGTTAAGCTTTTCTCATATCATCTTATGGCTGAATTTGCTACTCATGATTGTCCTTTCATTACATTATATGTCTGTAACCTTCCATAATCTTGCTATTGGATGTCATTTGCCATATCTTGTTGTATTATTTTTCTGTTTCTTCAATAAAGCTTTAAAAAAAAAAAAAAATAAATAAAGTTCCCCTCTCCCTCCCCTTCTCCTGATGTCAGCTGGTAGACTCCAGCCTTACTGACTGCAGGTGTGAGTCAATAGTCTCTCTTGTTGCCATCCTTTCCGTGAGACCATAGGGTCTGATCTGTGTAATCCCCAGGGCGATTGAGACTACCAGTGGGCTCCGGCCTAGTCTCTTGCAGTTGTGTTTGACTTTAGGCGGCTTCTATTGCTGATAGAGTCTCTAGCCTCTCTGTCACGCTCTGCTTGTTTGAATTCTCTTGACTGTATTATTTTAATAAAGGTGAAGTTTACTATACTGTCTGACTCCTGTCTTTGCTTACCGCCCGGTACAGCTTGCAAACCAGGCACTTTGTAGACCTTTACAATGAAGTAATTCATTTGCAATAACGGGATTTTGGCTCTGCTGCAGAGCCGCCAGCTGGGCCCCGGACCGGGATCTCCTGCTGTCAGTTAGACGCTGACGTCAGGAGAAGGGGAGGGGGAAGGGAACTTTAGATGTGAATATCTCTCAGACTGTAAAGGTTTGAGAGCTAGGACTTTATCCAAATACTTTATTTTTGTAAAATCTACCATACTGACTAAACTTTATTTCGGGCCTTACTAACCCTTTAATACCCCCTACATCCCAATTTAAATCATGGATAATCCTCAAAACATTAGTTTCTCTGTTACTTCTGTTATCCATAGACAATGTTACATTTGCATCAGGTGATTTAGTCACATCATCAGCTATCGTGACTGTAAAAAATGTGTATGTACTGTACCATTAAAAGGCCTTCAAATCACATAGTTATGAATTGGAGAAATTCACAATTTGCTACATTTTTCATGGAAATTCATGCTCGTAGAAACGCCATAAAATGCCTGCCTTTTAACCCTTTGAATTCCAGAGAGGTATATGGCACTCAAAGAGTTAAGCCCCAGCAAATTTCCACCAATTCATTGGCAACCTGGGGGGATTTTTATGCGTTCCCTAGTTTGCATTTGGTTTGCTCCAGAATTTCACTACTGAACTGTTATATGTAAGTCCCATTGGGCGCAATGAAAGAAAATGGAGCTTTCACTATTGTTTAGAAAGCCATCAATTTATGCAAGAAAGAAAACTCACAGCGCCAGCTCACCATAACACATCCATGTAAATATATCATTTCAATGTGAATCATAGAAATAGATACAAAGACAGCAGCAGAGAATGAGAGGGTTCTCCAGTCCCCCAAACCTCAGGCACAGACCCAAAGAGAAAACAAACAACAAAACAGACCTGCTTGTCTCTGTAAAATAAAATGTGTGTCCTGTAATGTGCATATATAATATTTCTTAGTAAATATATGCCTTATAATGTCCATATATGAATATTTCTGAGAAAAATAAGTGAGAATTTGGTATTCACAAATTGGCCAAGTCATGGGTAAGCTTGCCACCACGCAACTTCTACTCTAATACAACTAAAACCCTATGTAAATTAACCCTTTGAGTGCCAGATGGGTGCACAACACATTGCTTTCCAATGCGTTGCGTACCCCTCTGGCACTTTAAGGGTTAAAATCCCTGATGAAATGTTTTTGGAAATGCACTGGAGGGGGACCCTTTAAATACTTTCTTTACAATGCTTGTGGGTCCCAGTGTGGTGCAATTAAATACAGGGGTTTTTAATTTACATTATATATGCACATTACAGTGCCCACATTTTATTTTACATATACGAGCGCAGGTCTGTTTTTTTGTCTGTTTGTTATCAATTTATGGGCTATTTGCGATTGCTCACATTTTGATACAAGAAGCATACTAATACTTTGATGGTCAGTAGTATATGGTATAAATTAATTCCAAAGTTAACGAATGCCCCTAAATTAATGGCAAAGTTAGAGAATGCACCTAAATTAAAGGCAAAATTAACCAGACATATGAAAATGTGTGCTAATTTCTGTGCTGAACATCCTATATAATAATTCGCTAGGATGTTTGTCATGATGCAGTAAAGTGCAGTAGAAACTGCCATCGTTCTCTACTGCGCATGATTGCATTGTGTGAGTGAGGCAACACAACACTGCATCACATGGAGCAGTGAGGTAGCGGCCTCTTAACCCTTTGAGTGCCAGAGGAGTATGCAATGCATTGCATACCCCTCTGGTACTCAAAGGGTTAACATTACCTGGACCTTGGCTCATGTACACAGGCTTTTACACTAGTAGAAACATAGTTAATGAAGCTGAAAAAAGACATGCGTCCATCAAGTCCAGCCCATGCCAAAACACCGCTGTTGATCCAGAGGAAGGCAAAAAACACAAACCCTGAAACCATTTCTAATTTAGTCCAAGTGGGTAAAAAAAATCCTACAAAATGGTAGTCAAATATTTCCCTGGGTATCCTTGTCAACTACAAACTTGGAAACAGTGACCAGTGTCAAACAGCAGTAGCAAAGGCAAATAAAATCCTGTCTTGCATAAAAAGACATATAGAAGCGAGAGTGGATAACATTATTTTGCCATTATACAAATCATTGGTAAGACCTCACCTTGAGTGCGCAGTGCAATTTTGGGCTTAAACTTGGTTTATTTACTCTAGACAAAAGACGACTAAGAGGAGACCTCATCACATTGTACAAGTATATGAGAGGTCCATACAAGGATCTCTGTGGTGAGCTATTTATTCCAAGGCCTGATCAGGTGACCAGGGAACACCCCTTGAGATTAGAGGAAAGGAGGTTTAGACTTCAGCAGAGGAAGGGGTTTTTTACGGTAAGGTCTGTTAAACTGTGGAATTCATTGCCCAGGGAGGTGGTTATGGCAGATACAATGGATACATTTAAGAGAAGATTAGATACATTTCTTTCCAAAGGAAACATACAGAGTTATACTGTTTATTAGTAGGCAGATCAGGAATGTCTGATAAAGTCTAATTTAATTGATAGCAGGAAAGCTATAAAATTCTCAGTTACAGGGGTATGAGGAGAAGGTTGAACTTGATGGACTTGTGTCTTTATTCAACCTAATTTACTATGTTACTATGTTACTATGTATTTATTATTTTACATTTAAGGGGATCTATCAACCCAATACATGTTGGTCTAAATAGTTTATGTAGCAACTAGATGTTATAACATTTTCATTTTTTTTTTTTTAAATTTAGTTTGCTGAAAATAAACGAGTGAAGATTGCCCTAGACCCTACTTCCAGACAGACTGTGGTTACCATCTCTGTACTGCAATCTGTCACTCTTCCTCTGTTCCTCTCCCTCTATCCAGTCTCCTCAAATGATGGAGTCTATCTACCTGTAAGCTGGAGTGGTGTCTGGCCAAAGAGAGAGCTCCAGCTTACATGCAGAAATCCTCCTTCATTGGAGGAGACTGGATAGAGGGAGGGGAGCGGAGGAAGAGTGACAGACTGTGGTTACAGAGCTGGTAACTGCAGTCTGTCTGGAAGTAGGGTGCAGGGCAATATTTACTTGTTTATTTTCTGCAAACTAACTATTTTATTTAAAAAATTATTATTATTATTATTATTCTTTATTTATATAGCACCAACTAATTCCACAGAGCTGTACAATTGGGAATAGACATACAGAGGTATTAAAGAGTACAATCAGATGTGGAGAACAGAAGGATCAGAGGGCCCCCTGCTGGTGAGAGCTTGCAGTCTAGAGGAAGGTAGGTATGACACAGGAGGAGTAAGTGCTATTGCGTTTAAGAGCCTCCTGCCACATGAACTGCCAGTCAGTGGGTGGGAGTGAGAAGTGCTGTTGAGTGCAGTAGTCCGTGCCAGGGGTGAATCTTGGTGATCATGTTTATGGAGGCAGTTGATAGGCTTACCTGAAGAGGTGAGTCTTCAGGGAGCGTCTGAAGATTTGAAGGCTGGGGGAGAGTCTGATTGGGCAGGGGAGGGAATTCCAGAGCTGAGGTGCAACACAGGAGAAGTCCTGTAGGGGGAGTGGGAGGATGCGATAAGAGCTGTGGAGAGGAGAAGGTCATGTGCAGAGTGAAGATGGCGGGCGGGCGTATATTTGGAAATGAGAGATGAAATATATGGGGGTGCGGTATTAGTGAGGGCTCTATAAATTAGCACCAGAATTTTGAATTTGAGAAAATGAAAACTTTATAACGTCTAGTTTCTACATAAACTATTTATACCAACATGTACAGGGGTAATAGATCAACTTTAGCTTTAGGGGGGTGATTGAATAGCAAGGTAATGCTTTGGATACCTATTGGGCATAGAAAAGGTTAATATATTTATATATACTGTAATTAATTGACACTGAGGCTTACGTGTAAAACCAAAGATATATCTAGTACCGTGAAAAGCAACCTCACAATATTAAAGAGCACCAATTTCTTTGCCAAGTTCTCAAATCACTGGGAGTATCCATCTTGATACGATTTGCATGATTCTGCATTCTTTTTGTTGAAAGCTGATAAGTTTTGGCAGACTCAGGAGGTCTGAGGAAGAGATAGGCAATGTCAGGGCAGGAGAGTATATTTTATACAGCCTGTGTCACACAGGTCAGCTCTGCTTACATTAAAGTGTCCCGAACTACTAAACCAAAAATCTTATAAACCACTATACTGACGAAAAATATATAAGGTACAGGTCGTTTCATGCCTTTTTCCAGTACAAAACTGTATAGCAACAGATCCCCTAAGAGTGCTATGCAATGCATAGCAAAGTAACAGAATTGCATTCTTATGTGTGTGTTATATTTATATATTACACCATTTTGGAGAGAGAGATGGCACTCACAGGGTCTTTTTTCAATGTTCAAAGTGTTACAGTTTATTGAGATTGACGTTTCAACTATGGCTACATTGATAGCCGAAACGTTGATCTCAATAAATTGTAACAACACTTTGAATATTGAAAAAGGACCCTGTGAGTGCCGTCTCTCTCTCCAAAACTGTATGTATGATTTACTTTTCTGCTATGTGCACCCAGATCATTTTACAGTACCAATGGTGAGTGCATCCCAACCCCAAATGGAATTGTATATATATTAGACTTGTGCGATTCGGTTTGGCTAATTTCAGAATTCAGACAAATAAGGTGTATTCTGAATTATTCAGACCTTCTGAAAGCCAAGGTCCACCCACAAAAAAAAAATCAGAATCTGAAAAGGACCTAGTCTGAAATTTCGGTGTAAATTTTGGAAATTTGGATGGCGCTTTCCCACCTGAAACTATTACAATGTTGCTACATACTACTAAAAATAGATCTAGTAAAACAGGCACTTTATAGTTCATGCAAATTTGCAGTTATTAACCACATAAGGACACAAGCAGTTTTGGCATTTTTGCTCTGTGTGTGTTCAACCATAATTCCTATCTTTCTCATTTATTGCCAAACACATATTATATACCATTTTTTAAAGGGCAGAAAGGGCTTTAATTTGATGTGACATATACATATATAAGTGTGTAGGGGTTTATAAAATACCCCTTCCTGTTTCATTAGAGATTTAATATTATTAATTTAGTTTAATTTATTTTTTTATTTGTTTAATTTTAATTTTTTATTTAATATTTTACATTTTTTTTAAATTCGGCCAAATACTTTGGACTATTGCCTAACTTCCTCTGAGTCAAACAGGTCCGGTCTGAAATTCGGAGGATCTGAATTTTGGACTGGAACTGTTTGACTCGGACAAAATTATTTGGCCGAATTAAAAAAAAAAAAGTAAAATATTAAATAAAAAATTAAAATTAAACAAATAAAAATAAAAACATACATTAAATTAAACTCACCTGTTTCACTGTCTTGATATAGGTCCTCTTTTGGACCGAAACGTTGACCATTTCTTTGCTGTTATTTGCCTAAAAAATGTATTTAAAAAGTCCCACTGTTGCTGCCCCTCTACTTTCGCTGCAAACTGCCTACTCTTGGGGACTTGTTCACCTGGGCTCTACAATTATGCAGAGGGTGTGCTTGCTTCCAACCCTCCACCATATATTTTATATATATATATATATATATATATATATATATATATATATATATATTTTTTTTTTTTTTTTTTTTTTAATTAAAACCCTTTGAGTGTCAGTGAAACAATACTTTGGATAACTCTTTGGCACTCAAAGGCTTAACTCCTCAGTCACTATAAAGCAAGGCTCTCATATCATTTCAAATTATTTTACTTCCATCCAAACAGATATTTCATAATTTATTAACCAACAGTGCCTGATCTTTAATTTCCTGTTCTTTTCTCAACATTTAGACTATGACCTTCAAATTCTGTCATCTGAACATAATTTTCTTTTTTTTGATATCTCTCGTTGTGTTCTTCCTATATTATGATTTGAGACAACAAGGCATAATTCAAAAGATCTTCAAATGTGGAGACATTATCCGGGGTCCAAATCTGAAAGTAGAAGATTCCACACAGAAGAGTGAGAAAGAGCTACTCATCCTTGTTTGGGTCCAGCCTTTTGGAGAAGGTTTTAGATTTGATACTTGTGAAAGTGATTATGGTGTCTCTGGGTGTAATCTAACAGCAGACAGGGCATTATACAATGTATCTCATGCTCTAGTCATGCACCATTATGATATCATGCATGACAAAAAGTCATTGCCTCAACAACAAAGACCTCATTTCCAAAGATGGGTTTGGTTTAACCTAGAGCCTCCACTGATTATAAAAAACCTGGATATCCTAGACAATTTGTTCAACATGACAATGACATTTCGCCATGATTCTGATATCCAGAGGCCTTATGGTCGGATCGAGCTATTGACAGAGCCACAGAATTTCACTATTCCAGCCAAGTCCAAGCTGGTGGCCTGGGTAGTCAGTAAATGGTACTCAGGTGCTCCACGTATTGCTTATTATGAGGAGCTGAAGAAACACATTTCTATTGATGTTTATGGAAGTCGTCACAAGAAACTTAGTTGGGGTGATTTTAATAGGACCCTCTCTCAATACAAGTTTTACTTAGCCTTTGAGAACTCTATATACAAGGACTATATTACAGAGAAATTATGGAGAAATGCATTTGGTACAGGGACTGTGCCAGTCGTATTGGGAACATCTCGCAAGAACTATGAACGTTTTGTGCCCGGGGATGCCTTCATTCATGTAGATGATTTCCCCAGTGCCAAGGAACTGGCGGATTTTCTCCTCAAGCTGGACAAAGATGATGAAAGATACCAGAAGTACTTCAACTGGAGATCTCGCTACCAAGTAAGGATAGAGGACAGAGGATGGTCCTATCATTACTGTATGGCTTGCAAAGGATTGAAAGAGGCAAAAGATTACCAGGTCATTCCTAGTGTGGCCAAGTGGTTTCTAGAAGATGTCAAGCCTTAGAATTCTGTAGGTGCTAGAGACTGTATTTTTCCAATGGAACTGTTGGGCTATTATGAAATACTCGTGTAAAAGCCCGTGTGCACAGGCCAAGGTCCGTGTGATGTTAAACTTTTGAGTGCCAGAGGGGTATGCAATGCATTGCTCTGCAATGCGTTGCTTACCCCTCTGGCACTCAAAGGGTTAAGAAGCCAATGCAGTCATGCACTGTAGAGATGCAGTCATGCACTGTAGAGACTGCCCGAAAGCACAGAATGCTGGAAGAATTCTGTGCTCTTGGGCAGTCTCTACAGTGCAAAGTGCGCATGACGGCTTCTGACAAACATCCTTATGAATTATTATATAGGATGGAAGACTTTAAAGTGGATCTGTTACTTTTTTAAGAAATATGTGTTTTTGAAAGAGCTGTCAAAATCATTCATATTTATGTTAGCCATTTCTATTTTAACCCCTTGGTGTCCGTGGTCCTGGGAAGTAACCTTCACTTAAGGACCGCTTTGAAGATTACGACGTGCCGGCACACGTGACTTGTGACGTGTACCGGCACGCAGCACTGGGGACTGAGAGAGACCGCTCCAGTCTTGGAGCAGTCAATCTCACTCCCTGTTTTTACTTGCAGCGCTCCCGGAGGATCGCTGAAAGTAAAAGGTACGTGACGTGCTATGACCGTCACCGGTCCTTAATGCAAAAAACACGTGACGGTCATAGCACAGCATGCGGTCATTAAGGGGTTAAACTGTAGTTATGAGCTATAAAGCTTTATTTGTTGGTCATTGTGTGCAGCTGAGTTAATCTTGGTTGGCAGGAAGTGGCAGTTGGAATGAGAAACAGTAAGAATTGTTTCTATCTGGCTGGCATTATAACAGTATTATCTAATTTGCATAAAATGACAAAGAGATAAAGCTAAATATCTAAATGTCGAAGATAATACAAGAAAGGGTTAAGAGGAGACCCAATTAGGTTGTATATCTTCACATAAATAGATAAAAAATAAATCTGAGAACTTTACACTATACTAGGTATTGACACGCTACTTTACAGTAAAGAATTGATTAAAATAATCAATTAAGCATATTTGTGCAAATATATATATAATTTATTTAAGTAAAATATACTATATATAAAGTGTAAACAACCATGATATACATGAGTGAACAGCAATTGCAATATATAAATATTATCTCAAATCACACTTATCACAGTTAGCTTTACTAGCAATTAAAGAGTTAACTACACATAAGCATATTCAGAGGTATTAAACAAAAATAATTGAACTCAGCAGCATAGAAAAGGAAAATTGAGCCTTATAATTAATTAAAATACATTTGGCAGCAGCATATGAATATCTCTGCCCCAGAAAGTGTATAAACTATGCTGAGTTTTAATGTATGTTGTCAGGTGAGTAGGCTTTAATGGTAAACCAGGTCCTCTGACAATCTCCTTGTACCATATGCAGTAGCGAAATTTAGAAAAACTAACTGGAATAAAATCTCAGTTTTAATTAAATATAATTTAATTATCTACTGATTTCAATATGTATACCTCTGAATAAAACATATAAATTGCATTTATTATTGTCAATGATAGATTGTACCAAGAATATACTCAGAATCAAATCTAATAATATATGTCTAGACAGTTATAACAAAACTTCATGCAACATATATTAAAAATATGACAATAGCAATCCTATGTAACATTTATAGTGTACTACAAGGGTTAATTCACTTATTAATATAGGATGCCCCAGCCAAGATGGTGGCTTCTTTTGTCTAGCGTGAGGTTTAATTAAACTTCCCACTGTACATAAGTTAGGCCCAAAAACACATGCACAAAGTAATCTCTAGAATACATACCAAAATAGACAGACAGCAGTTAAAGGGTGAGTAAACAAATTCAAAGAATTCACTTTATCAAATATTAGCTAAAATAACCTTTCCAGAATCACAATATATTATTCTAGAAATATCAAAACTTATATTAACTAATATATCAATAATGCTATATAGATCTCACTGCTATCAACTATTTTACACTTATCTGGCAAAATATTACAAATGATTTAATCAATTCTGCTTAATTCCATAATTACTACAGCCAATATGGCTTATTATAATTTCTAAAAATGGGTGGCCAGTCCACTAAGAAAAATTATAAGAAAATTATGTTTCCTCAAATATAGAAGAAATATATATTTGATTCTAGATTTTTGCAGAATTCAAATAAGGAAAGATATAGTTACAAGTCAATAAGTGTTTCTTAGGATTTCTTTAGCATCCAGTAGGAACAGAACAGCTAAGCAAGATGATCAGGAACTCAGGAGCCAAGACCCCTTTCTCTCCTAAAACCTAAATATTTATAATGTAAAATTCCTGTTATCAAAAGCCCAGCCCCATCTCCTCTGATTGGGTCTTATTAGAATATGATATCATCATCACTATCTAATTGGACACTCTAAATTCATAATTTTACTATGATATCACGTATATATTATATAATAATTTGAGAAGAATTCAAAACACTAGTAATTACTCTATGCACCCTGAAGATGGTGCTCTTACTCAATATTAAAATGTTCCCTGATAATTATTTTCTTATGAATAGACAAGAATGTGTTTTTCCTTGTGTCATCAGTGATATGTCAAGAGGTCATTAGACATCCTATAAACATGTCATACTATCTAGACTTTCCCATATAGGAGTACATCTTTCTTCAGACTTGGTGTCTGGAACAGAGACATATGTAATCATAAACTCACTCAACTATTTTCACCCCATTTAGGTAAAGAGGCCCCCTTTGTTTTAAGAATTAACTAATTTAAACACATTTTAAAACAGCGTTTCAGAGCATTTGGCTTAAAAATATTAACCATCTCCTTCCAGTCATGGCAGTGTCTCTGATATAATAAACTATAGTTTTAAGTAAACAATTACTAACGTAACATATAGGTGATTTTACAAGTTCTATCATTCAGAGGGATAAACACTGAAATACACAGATTGTTGTTGCATGGGCTTTACAGAATTCACAGATTTATAACATGTAACCCCTTGAATCCTTGGTGCTTCCAGCATCTACCTGTCATCCAAGCAATTAACCCTTTTAGTGCCAGAGGGGTGGCCAAGGCATTGTTCTGGAATTGTTAAAGGAATACTAACTTGGGGCTGGGACTGTATTCAATACACTTAAATGGATCAATTCTCCGGCAAACAAATTGTATCAACGGACACAAATAAAATTCCTGTTAATTTAACCGTTTGAGTGTCAGGGCTGCATGCAACGTATTATGCATCGGTACACTGAACTCCCCTCTTCCACTCAGTGGGTTAAATTGTGGTTTTAACCCCTTGCATGTTCGAGAGGCCTCCGTGCTTTGGAAACTTCTTTAGCTTTCGAAGGGTTAAAAGTGCTACTTAAATTAATGAAAAACAAAGGATACTTATCAGGCAGCTAGTGAGTGTGTGGAGTCCTCAGGGTACTGTGAAATCTCTTGCGTGCTGCTGTCTTATTGTAGGTACCACAAGTCTCAACCCCAGTCACTGTATCCACTAAACAGAGGAAAAACAAGACAGATCAACACCAGTTTCTAAGTGTAGCAATACTTGAAGCAATAGATCATTTTCTTTTCTCTATTTAAATCTATTGAAATTTTTACTCACTCTCAACTATGGTCCATAAACTGTGAATCTTCAGCTAATTGAATATGTGCAAAACAAAGCACAGCAAAAGCAGGACCAGGCACATTGCTTTCCCTAACCTGCTGAAAAGCAGCACAGGCAATTTCATAAAGTTATGTTGAGGTATTTGAACTTATATGAAAAGAACAGATACACAGCGCAAAAGATCAAGGTCTAGAGGTGGCAAAAACAATAAATCAATCAGAACAATCAAAAAGATCTCACTTTTCTTCAAATAGTGAGCAAGTCCTAAATAGTGTTCTTCAGTGTTAATGCAGCTTTCTCCCAGGGTGTCCAGTAGTCACCTTGCAGGGCCAAAACCAAAATGAAACTAAAAAAGAAGAAGGGGGAGCGCAAAAAACTCATCTGAGAGTAGCATCTGTGTAGTCAATGTGCTGAAACGCATATAAATGTACTCACCAGACGACAAATAGGCTCATATAAATAGTACTTGGAGGTAATCTTCAGTGTATGTAGTATGGTAGTGTCCACGTGTATTTCATGAAACAGCATAAATCCACTACAGGCTCTAAATCAACAGGACACAGGGAAAAAATCCTCTAAGGGTAAAACTGTATGATAGAAACTGTATTAATAAATGTTTGATATTTATTCAACATTTCAAGAGTGACTTGGGAATGTGTTTGGCACAATCTACACGCTGTTTTTTCGGACACATCTGGTGAGTGTATTTATTTATCCTTTAGGGGTATATATTTGTGGTCTGGTTCCTGTGAGTACATTTATATGCGTTTGAGCGCACTGACTACACAGATGCTACTCTCAAATGTGTTTTTTGTGCTTCCTCTTCTTCTTTTTTAGTTTTATTTAAACTTATATGAATGGTACAATATGCTCTTTTAACCATTACACATCTGTTACCTGTAAAATATAAAGGATAAAGTAAGTTTTTGCTATTAATCCTATTTTATCTATAGTTTTGTCTCATGTTTATGCACACTCAGAGGCTGCCAGACAACCACCGGCCCGGCTCCCTGGCCAGGAAGACACCTCCTTCCCCAGGCCTCGGCCAAGAGCGTTCATGTCTATAGTTTATGGTATGGCTGTCCAACGTGTGGCCCATACACCAAATGTGGCCTGTGTGACCTCAGGGTTCAGTCTGATATTAAACCTTTGAGTGCCAGAGGGGTACAGAATGCATTGCACAGCAATGTGTTCTGTACCTCTCTGGCGCTCGAAGAGTTAAGAAAACAACCCTCCCCAAACCCCCCACACACACAAATTGTACTTAATTAATAGCTCACATGAACCAGTAAGAGTTAACCCCTGCCTGCCATTACTGCACAGTTCAAGAATAGATGTCTGTTAAATATCAGTATTGCCATTAACTTGATCAATCAATAAATACAACCATATTGTGGAATAGCTGACAAGACGTACTGTGTTTCACCATCGTTATCAATAACGGAAATAATATGACTAACAATTGAAAAAACATGGACGCCCATGGTTTATGTAAAAGAATCATTAACTTTCCATTCTCAGTACCAAGATTGTCAGTATTAAGAGCTGATAGCGTCTCAGGTGTGACAAGCCCTTTAATTCTTATATTAATTCATGGAGCTTCTGTGTTATCTATTCAGCTTGATAAATCTTGGTACATGGAATCCACAGAATAAGACAGGAAGCTTATAACACCAGGGAAGTTATCTCCTCTTTATCACGTCTTTATCAATCAATAGTGCAGGACTCACAAACACAGTCAAGGGCAGGATAATCATCTTTTATTTCTTTAAAGATATAGTACTGTATATATATATATATATATATATATACATGTATATCAAGTATATGTATATATCAAGTAAATGTGTATGTATATCAAGTATAGACACGAAAAGCAGCAGTGTTGCCTTCCTCCCCACGCCAGTTAGATGTTACCACCCGCAGATTCCGAGTGCTATAGTTATGTCTGTTCTGTGGAATTTGGAATCTCTCTCTGCAGATGCCATAGGCCATGTGATTGGCTGAAATGGACTTCCATAGCATTAAAGGAATAATAATACTTAATATGTAAAAGATATATATATATATATATATATATATATATAGTAGTGTTTATCCTCCTGAGTAAAACAATGATACCCAACTGCTGAGAAGTGTTTTATTCAAAGTTATTACAGCTCAAATGTAATTTTTTTATGTGCTGTATCACAGTGGCCTGAAATTGTACAGTGGCGCTGTTGCTACACCATCCTATGGACAGCTCTGGTCAGCAGTGAGAGTATCCTTGTTTTACTCATTGGGTGTCCAAATTTCTTGGTTGCGGGACATGTGATCAGAAAGTCTTAAGTGTAATGGACACATTATTTTTACTTTTTTTTTTTGTAACAATAGTGAACATTAGCCCATCAGCATTACAAAAATATGGATTTATGTATTTATCGATCAAGTCAATGACAGTACTGATATTTAACAGACTTGAACTGTATGGTATGCTTACTTTCTGGAAGTTCTAACTGACAGGAAGTGACTCAGCAGTTTCTATCACATTCTATGGAGAAATGTATGTTACTGACTTTCCTCTCCATTAGAATGTAATAGAATAATTAATTGGAAATGACCACAAGAGGGCACTGCTAATGTAAAAAACACAGCTTTAAATGGTAATAACTGTGGAAATAGGCATCTCTCAGCAGTGGGAGTACCCTTATTTTACTCAACAGAAAATGACCTACAATATATATTTTTTCATAAAAAAGTTTTCTGGTCCTTTAAAATCTCAGGGGGTCAGGCATCCATATTTGGCCCATGGGCTGCACATCAGACACCCATGCTTTAGAGAAACATTTCTCCAGGGACCACAAATGGTACTGAAAAAGCAAAGTGCAACTCTGGGCAAACCAACTGCTCTGTAAGGATTAAATGAACTTTGGTGTAACTATAAAGGATTGTGAAGTCACACTTTCTTTTTAAGCAATTAATTTTATGTTTAAAGTAGTAGTAAACTTTTTTATGGAAACCTATATGTTATAGAGCTTTTCCTGCTGAGTAAAACAAGGTCACTCCCGCCTCTGTCAGTTGTTATATTCAAATGTTATAACAGTTCAATTAACCAGGAAAGTTAATTTATTGTGTTTACTTCCTGACTCACGAGAGGAAGATATTATCATGTCTCTTTACAGGTCCATGGTAAGACCCCACCTAGAATATGCAGTTCAGTTCTGGGTGCCTCTTCAGGAAAAGGACATTATGGAACTAGAGAAAGTGCAGAGGAGGGCTACAAAACTAGTAAGGGGAATAGAAAGTTTTAGTTATAAAAGGCTAGAAAAGTAAAATTTGTACAGACTAGAGAAACAGCGTCTTAGAGGGGATATGATAACACTATATAAATATGTTCAGGGCCCATAGAAAGAGCTCTCCAAAGACCTGTTCAGAATGGTACAAAGGACAAGGGGTCACCCACTAAGACTTGAGAAAAAGGAGATTTCGTCTGCAGCACTGGAAGGATTATTTACGGTAAGGACAATAAAGGTATGGTTCTCGCTAGTTATAGACCAAGGGCATTTTCTATGATAGGAAAAAGTGGATGGGACTTGGGGCACGGTCAGGTGAGGAATGGGGGTGTGGCCAAAGGCAGCACTAAAGGCATCTAGAGTACCTTCATGGAGGCACCTGGGATAATTTTCATGCATTGCAGCACACACATTTTCTGCCATTAGTAAGACTTTACTGACCCCCAATAGCAATTATACACTTCTTCTCTGTTTCTTGTTCACATGGCTACAACCTCACTCCTTACATGACCCCCAGACCCAGTACATCCACTGATTCCTGGCACAGAACATGCCATACCCTTGACCTATAAAAGACAAGAATAAAATAAACTTTAAAGGGATAGTAATGTTTCAAAATAAAAGCAGCTCCAATTAATCTTCACAGTATTTGGGCAGTGGAGAGTGTTATTTCAATACTGTCAGAGCTGTAGTTCAAGGGTAATCAAATGATAAAGTATCCCCCTCCCGCCCCTTTTACTGATGTAACACTGCTCACCTCAGAGCAGCAAGACTGTCCGGATGGATCACAGAGAAGGACAATCTTCAATTAGCATAAGGGAAAAAACAGAAATACCTGTCAAGAGGGGAAGAGTTTTCCTTATGTTCAAACTAAGAAGATTGTCCCTTGCTGTTACCTGTCCGGTCAAGAGACCAGATTCCACATCTGAGGGGAGGTGGTTTACACTAGGTAAAAGGGGCAGGAGGAGGATACTTTATCATTCAGTTACTCTTGAACTATAACTCTGACAGTATTGACATAACACTCTCCATGGCCCAAATACTATGAAGAATAATTGGAGACACTTTTGCAGTGCAATTTTGGGCACCGGTTCTGAAAAAGGATATACTAGAACTAGAGAGGGTACAGCCAAGAGCAACAAAATTAATTAAGAGAATGGAGGACTTGACGTATGAGGAACAACTAGACAAACTTGGTTTATTTACTCTAGAGAAAAGACGACTAAGGGCTCGATTCAAATGTTGGCGTTAAAACCAACGTGAAGAAAAAAACTGCCTTCGCTCGTTAAGCAAGACCAGGTAACGTGAGATTCAAATCTTCCTTACCTAGAAAGCCTAACGAGCGATAACCAACAAAATACACGTTAATCTTAAACCTGTGTCGCATAGAAAATCTTACCTAAAAACACACGATAAAAATGTTACCTAGCACCACAGCCAATCACAGCACTGCAACGTATCAAGTTCAGTCAGAAAATCCAAAACCCACGTCTCCATTTCTGAACAGCTTTCTCTGTGCTTCCCTACCCAGCCACTAGGGGAACACAGAGAAGGCTTTCAGCACCATGGACAGCTTTGAATGCCATAGGGATGTGCACTGCTCACCCCTGTGGCATTCAAAGGGTTAAAATCAATAAAACTAGTACACCAAGCACTACACAATGCCCCCTTCCACCACCCCCCCTAGTATGTCACATATATTGCATATATGGGACATACTAACCCCATCCACATCCACCTCATGGACTTCCATGTAGTGGACAAATCTGTCTTTTATTCCACAATTAACCCTTTGAGTACCAGAGAGGTAGGAAAGCATTGCTTAGCATGGTTCCTACCCCTCTGGTACCCAAAGGGTTAATAGGCAACGTATGGACTACATACATTGCCTATATATATGTGTGTGTGTGTTTTAAACTTTTTTTAATTAAAATACTGTGATTAGACAGTTTAACTTAGATCTCATTCATTGTTAACCCCCTACCTCCTGTGTCCCATTGCTATTAGTACTTTTGCTCCACTCTTCTTCAAACTGAGAGTGGAGCAAAAGTACTAAAAGCAAAGGGACACAGTAAGTAGGGCATTATGAATGGTTGAGATCTAAGTTAACCCTTTGAGTGCCAGAGTGGTTCGCAACGCATTGCAAATAGGCAACGTATGGACTACAATTCGTCCCTTTGCACAAGGCGTTGCACAAGGCGACGCCAGGCAGCTGGGCACAATGCCACCGCGAGAGGAGAGGTATTGGAGGAAGCGGGCAGCAAATACAAGCCTACCACCCGCTTCCTCCAATGTCTCTGTCCCCTCCTCCCGCTTTCGCCAATGCCTCTCTATGCACCAGGGTTTTATTATGCTGCGGGCTTGACAGCCGCCCGCAGCAAGGGGATAAATAATAAATAAATAAGAATAAATAAGAATAATAAATACATAATAAAAAATAAAGAATGTATAATTAAAGCTGAGGGAAGCGCTGCATTCACAGTGCAGGCTGCTCCCTCAGTTGTATGTTAACCCTTGGAGTGCCAGAGTGGTACTCAACGCATTGCTTTGCAATGCGTTGCGAACCACTCTGGCACTCAAAGGGTTAACTTAGATCTCAACCATTCATAATGCCCTACTTACTGTGTCCCTTTGCTTTTAGTACTTTTGCTCCACTCTCAGTTTGAAGAAGAGTGGAGCAAAAGTACTAATAGCAATGGGACACAGGAGGTAGGGGGTTAACAATGAATGAGATCTAAGTTAAACTGTCTAATCACAGTATTTTAATTAAAAAAAGTTTAAAACACACACACACATATATATAGGCAATGTATGTAGTCCATACGTTGCCTATTAACCCTTTGGGTACCAGAGGGGTAGGAACCATGCTAAGCAATGCTTTCCTACCTCTCTGGTACTCAAAGGGTTAATTGTGGAATAAAAGACAGATTTGTCCACTACATGGAAGTCCATGAGGTGGATGTGGATGGGGTTAGTATGTCCCATATATGCAATATATGTGACATACTAAGGGGGGGATGTGGAAGGGGGCATTGTGTAGTGCTTGGTGTACTAGTTTTATTGATTTTAACCCTTTGAATGCCACAGGGGTGAGCAGTGCACATCCCTATGGCATTCAAAGCTGTCCATGGTGCTGAAAGCCTTCTCTGTGTTCCCCTAGTGGCTGGGTAGGGAAAAGCACAGAGAAAGCTGTTCAGAACTGGAGACGTGGGTTTTCTACTCTTACTTGTGTGCTGTACTCCAAAAAAAATAGGCGTTAGATTTCTGGAGAGAAATGTTGCAATTTAACGGGAGTTAGCCCTAACTCCAACATTTGAATCGCTTTTGGCGTCGCTTGTACATTATCCTCTATGGGTGAGATCTTGCTGTTCTGGCGACGGGCGATGTCTGTTTCAGAACTGGCGTCGCTTGTTTCTAGTAGAACATTTGCATTGCTCAACTGACGTTAAAACCAGCGTCTCCAGTTTTTTCTGGCGACGCCAACATTTGAATCGAGCCCTAAGTCTGGGGGAGTGTTAAGGTAGAAAGGAGTTTAACCCAAAATACCACAGCATCCTGGATGACTGAGACAGGCAGCTGTGAACTAAGATCCATCCTGATCTGGCTGTTTTCTCTGTGTTAGCAGATTCTGTGGGTGTCTGGGAAGGAAGCAATGTAGATTTATCCCAAATACCTTAAAATTTTGCGAAGACACTGGCAGGTGTGATCCATGTTTCTTACAGCTGGCTGTTCTCTATGTTAGAGGAGTCTGGGGAATGTGGAGGGAGCAAAGGAGATTTGCTGCAAATACCCCAACTTTTTGTGTGACTGAGAAGACACAGGCAGCTGTGATAAGAGTTCCTTCCAGCTCACTGTTATGTCCTTGTTAGGAGAGTTGGTTGGTGTGTGAAGGAAGCAAAGAAGATTTACCATTAATACCACAAAATTTTGTGTGACTAAGGAGACTGACTGTAGTGATCCAAGGTCCTCCAGTTGGCTATTCTCTGTGTTAGATGAGTCTAGGGTGTGTGTGGGAAGCAAAGGAGATTTAACCCAAACACCACAAAATTTGTGTGATGGAGAAGACACAGCTGTGATGTTCTGTTCTGTTGGTAGTTCTTTGTGTTAGGGGTGTGCAGGCAGGAAGAGCATTTGCATGAGACGTGTGCTTTTTAACATTGATAGGGACAAATTACATTTTTTTTTTTCAAAATACTATAAATTATAAAAATTAAAAATAGTTGATAGGTGACAAGGGCCCTGCCCTGGCATAACTCTGACTGAGAGGCGTAACTAGAAGCCACGGGGCCCTGGTGCAAGAATTGCCACGGGCCCCCCTCCGACCACATTGGCCCCCCTCAACCACATTGGCCACCTCCACATTGCCCCTTCCACAATTCCCCCATCACAATGCCCCTCATTCTCCACATTTCCCCCCAATCTCCACAATACCCCTCATTCTCCACATTCCCCCCCAATCTCCACAATGCCTCTCATTCTCCACAATGCCCCCATCGCCACAATGCCCCCATCGCCACATTGCCCCTACTGACCCCCGTCCTCCTACCTCCTGGTGGTCTAGCGGTGTGTGTGACATGCTCCCGCGCGGTCCTTAGTAATGCAGAGCGCTGGGAGATTATGTCATCTCCCAGCTCTCTGCATTACTCGAGCTCTGGCCGCCGGGACATCAGCTGTGCTGCAGCGGGTGGCGAGGGGGTCGCAGGGGGCGGCCGGGCCCCTGAGAGTGACGGGCCCGGTCGCAAGTGCGACCCCTATTGTTACGCCACTGCTCTGACTGAGGCAGACAGATACTAGAATTATTTTGTGAAGACATCACACACGATCAGTTCTGTTGTGTACGTCACTGTTTAATAATATCCAGCAAACATACTAGGATCAGGGTTAGGGTAAAAGGAGTAATAGCAGTGCAGTAACGTGTTAGTAAAGTAGTAGTCCAAAAACTGACTGCAGCCATGGTTGCTGCAGCACTCGCAATAATTGATGCTACTTCTCCTGAGGAGGCTGTTTGTTCAAGTCACATAAAAAGTTCCCAAATCACTAATTAATGAACCAACTAAGGACACCGAAGGCAACAATGAATAGCATTGTAGTGTTGATGGCATTATAGAAGAAAGTGTGACAGTTCAACCAAATGTTGTGCCTGAGAGAGAAAGTAAAAGCACCAGTCCTCAAAGTAGTGGAAAATGTGCTGAAAATCCCTCTAAGAGGAAAAGTAAAAGTAATTGTTTGAGATTTCAAAAAGCCTAGAGGAATATAAAAGTAGAGGGGAAGAAGTGGCAGGTGATGTTGATGATGACCTAATTATTGAGGATCCCCTATATATTCTTCTGATACAGATACAAGTTGAAAATGAGAGAGAAGATGACATATCTATGAAATTAGCTGAAAGGCAAATACATGAAATATAGTGCCGGGTCTGTTTATAAGTCTGACTCTGACTAAGTAAACATGTCTAAAAATACCCAATAATCCTCTCAGTCATCATCAGCATCAGCACCTCTTCCAAGTCCAACCCCTGCCCAGCCACACACACAAAGTAACCGGCAACACAGGTCATCGACATCCACAACCTTAGATGTGTTGAATGTTTCTGCTGCTGTTGGAGGTGCAGCACCTTTGACACCTAGTAGCACAATTGCAGCAACATCTAGCACAAGTAGTAGTAGTAGCCCCCAGGGACTATGGGACTATGAAGTCTACAGTCTATTATCCAAAAGCTAAACATGGAGACATAGAGTATATAAAGTGCTCAGTGTGCTAGTAAGTAGAATAATCTTCTTTTTTGAAGCTTCTCATTGTCGCTGTTGTATGATGTGAAGATCACAATCCAAAAAAATTACTCCACTGTATAGAAAAAAGCAACAAACAGACACACCACTTCTAAGCTTAGTATTTCTCAATATTAGTGATGCATACTTCTCCCACTCCATTATATGTATATACTCACATTCCTTAGTGGTTACACTTCCTCTCAGGAAATCAAAGAATGCACTGGATAATAAGATCATTCCAGGCAAATGACACTCCACAAGTCTTACTCCCACCAGTTCTTGGGATTCTCCAATATAGTTCCCCTAAAAAATATATTGCCTAGAAAAAGCTCCCTATATCTGTATATATATAATACTGGGGTTATTCTCTTTCCTTAAGCCCACTTATAATGACCTCTAAATAGTAACATAGTAACATAGTAAATTAGGTTTAATAAAGACACAAGTCCATCAAGTTCAACCTTTTCCTCATACCCCAGTAACTGAGAAATTTATAGCTTTCCTGCTACCAATTAAGTTAGTCTTTATCAGACCTTCCTGATCTGCCTACTGATAAACAGTATAACTCTGTATGTTCCCTTTGGAAAGAAATGTATCTAATTTTCTCTTAAATGTATCCATTGTATCTGCCTTAACCACCTCCTTGGGCAATGAATTCCACAATTTAACAGACCTTACTGTAAAAAAACCCTTCCTCTGCTGAAGTTTAAACTTCCTTTCCTCTGATCTCAAGGGGTGTCCCCTGGTCACCTGATCAGGCCTTGGAATAAATAGCTCACCACAGAGATCCTTGTATTGACCTCTCATATACTTGTACAATGTGATAAGGTCTCCTCTTAGTCATCTTTTCTCTAGAGTAAATAAACCAAGTTTGTCTAGTCGTTCCTCATATGTCAAGTCCTCCATTCCCTTCATTAATTTTGTTGCTCTTCACTGTACCCTCTCTAGTTCTAGTATGTCCTTATTTATAATTTGATTAGATACATATAAGGGAGTGAGATGCTAGTACTGAGAATTACTATAATTAGAAGTTGTCTGCATGGTTTCTTGCTTTTTTCTACAAAAGTTAAACCTGTTGTTATCTGTTGTACATGTAAGAATCATGTGAGCAGAGTGTAAGCAGATTCACACCCAGGCAACTCCTTACTGAGATCCCACCTGAAGCACAACCACGGGTTTAATTGTGAGTAAAACCATCCACATGTCAGAAGGGTAACAACTAGCAGCAGCAGAAACACTCCGAAAAGTTTCCAGGGCTCTGGGGCACATTATAGAAGTGCTGTTGATGAGTCAGAGAGTGTGCCAAAATATCCTTCATTTGAAACAATAACTATGGCTCCTGTTGCAGAGTAATATGAGTTTGTTGTAGGAGATTACAAGTCATAGACTGCCCACATGTGCCGCTACCCTCACCATCTCCTCAAGTCATTTTGTAAAAGCAATAAAATTACACAGTTTTTCTGCCATGTACTGCCAACACACACTTTCTAAGTTCTTGGGAAGGAGTCAAAGACTTCCCCCAAATGTTCCCAAAGTAAAGCCTGAGGTAATAAAAAAGTTGAACTTGGACGCTGACAAACGAGGGAAAGAGAGAGGAATACAGTGGTCATCAGAACTGCATTTGTGCATTTATTCCGCATGTGAACACACCGGTTGTATTACTGTGTGGGCATCATTATACACATGTACATGATCCCTTAGAGGAAGACCACAGTATCCTATGGAAATGTCGCCCTAGTTGGCAACCATCAAAACAGCAAGATCAGAATGTCACCTTCACCATGCGGGCGACATCAGAATGTCTGATGTGTCAACAGAAAATAGGTGAACGAGAACACCCCATCCCCCCCTCAACTAAATAAATAAATATATCCATCTGTGCCTTAACCCTTTGAGTGTCAGATAGGTCCGCAATGCATTGCTCTGCATTTGATCTGATCACTTTCACCTGGGGAGACATCTCCAGTTATATGTCTATAGAATTAACAGAAAAATCAGATACAGCAGCAATTGTGGCCAAACTCTTTGTCAATCCCCTACCAGTTCTAATGAGACAAAAGGAGCAACGTCAGCCTTTCACATCTAGAAGCAAGGGAAGACAGATCAGCAACTGGTGTGTGAGTGACAGCTGCTTTAGCCAATCAAAACCAGTTAGCTTTATCTTCGACCAATAGAGCCTCAAGTGGGAGGGACGATCTCCAGGTTTGCAGAGGCAGGCGTTAAAGTGGTTTTGGAAGAAGCAAATGGGACTGGGGGACTTCTCTGAATCTGGACTGACTGATGGATTTTTAACGTCTTGGATGCTAAATAGGTATCCAATGTTGGAGACCTCTCTAGCATCCGGTGGGTTTATGTGACATTTTCCCACCCAAAATTATAGACATCAGGGGGTTAATAATTCTTAAATCCTCCCTTTCAGATTGACATCTACTTGTTTCAGTAGTAAACCAGCAAAAGAAGCACGGCGATGACCATGCAAGAAGAGGCAGGGGGGAGATACACTGCAGAAGGGATTTTAAGCCTTTTAGTGGTAGAAGAGTGTCCAATGCATTGGACAGTCTTCCCGCACTAAAAGGTCCCAGTCGGCAAATGTAATTGTATATTACAGCCACAAGTATATACAGAGGGTAATAGAGCTGAACTGCATGAACTTCAAAAGAAAAAAAGTGAACAGATGGTGGGGTTGAGAGGGGCTGAAAGTGGCAGCGGGAGGAGAGGAGAGTTACCCCCCACATACAACAATAGAGAGAGTTGTGTGTGAGGAACAGAATGCACCTCTGAGTCATGTATAGGCAATCCATTTTCTGTGTAGGCAAACAATTGCAGTGGTTGCCTCATAGAAACTGTTTTTCCTCCCCTCTTACAGTTCCTGACACTCATCATCATGGAGCCTTCCCACACTTAGGGGGAGATGTTCAAAAAGTCTTCATAATGAAAAACTTGTTGGATCGTGAGTTGGTGGTAAAAGGAGGGTGATATTTTCTAAGCAAATCCGTCACTTTTGAAAATTCATCGAAAGAATTAAAAATGACGGTAAGAAGATTTTAAAGATTGTCTTTCAATTTGTCTTTGAAACGAACATTTTCAAAGAAACAAAATACTTTTTTTGTCTTTGAAACTAATTTTTCTTCTCCAAGTTTAGACCATTTTTATTTTTTCGGGAAAAAATGACGTTAATCAGACAAAAAAATGACGTCCAAATGAATCTTTTTTTCTGAAAATACCTTACATTACGACGGAAGACTAAGCCACATCCACTTTTAAGACGGCTTTTTCCCTTTGACGGAGATGATGGAATTGGATGCAAAAAATGATGGAAATATGTCTGAGAATTGACGGATCAGGTGTAAGAACTTTTTTGTTCTGATTACAGACAATTTTAGTTACCACCACTTTCTGAACATCTCGCCCTTAGTGTATACTAATGATAATGTATCCTCCACATAGTTTATTAATAGTACAATTTGCACATAAAAACTGGTTGTTTCCACTTAATTCTCATAGATTTGATTACCAGTGTCTTACCAAATCGAATATGTTGACACAGTTTATTGACCGATAGCTACACCTCACTAGTACAGTTATCTCTTCAATTATTTAATATTTAAATATTTTATTGACAGCTTCAGACTTTTTTTTATACGTTATTCCTGTCTAACTTCAATTTTCCTTAAAGGGATAGTAATACTTTAAATGGAAAAAAAATATGTTGTAGGGTTTATCCCCCTGAGTAAAACAAGAGTCCTCCCACCTCTGAAAGGTGTTTCATTCAATAGTTATTAATTTTCAAAGCTGAATTTTTTAGGTGCAATATCACAGTGGCCTGAAATTGTACAGTGGCGCTGTTGCTACACCATCCTATGGAGATTTATGGTCCTGGGACCAGAGCTGTCCATAGGATCGTGTAGCAACAGCTCCACTGTACAATTTCAGGCCACTGTGATATTGCACCTAAAAATTTCAAATTTGAAAATTAAAAACTTTTGAATGAAACACCTTTCAGCAGTGGGAGTACTCTTGTTTTACTCAGGGGGATAAATCCTACAACATATTTTTTTTTACATTTTAAGTATTACTATCCCTTTAATTATTTGCACTATATTAATCACATTAAGGTCAGTTAGCGCTTGGAGATTCTTTCTTGGTTTTGTTTCTTCTTTCTCCATAGCTCTCTATAGCAGCTTCTGACCCCTTTATCTTATTAGGAAGACATTAGTTATATTTCTTCACATATTCTGTATCTCATTGCCTTTAAATACATATCCCTTTAAGTTGTGGTTAATTTGAATTTCAGCTCACATTCCCCTGTCTACTTGTGAATAGTAATTCCTCTGCAGGCCTGGGGGTGGGAACAATTTGCCTGTATAGGAGGACTGGAGTGTACACAGTCCTTTAGTGTGGGCTCCCACATCCCAGACCTGCAACAAGCTTTTTACATATCAGGTGAGTCCCACTTTAGACTTGTTTTTAATTGCATTGTGTACATTTTATATATGTTTCAGGACCCTCACAAGATAAATACAGATCATGCTCATAGGGTCCACTCCAACGTGTTTCATGATTCTTCCTCAGGATTTGTTTTTAATTCTGCTTTTTATTTTAGACTAGTTGAAGAGCCTGTTACACGGGCCACAGTGCCACTGGCAGCCGGTCGCGGGGCAGTACTGGGCAGTAGAGACTGCCCGCACCACGGCTGATACAGAGCTGGACGCTCCTTCGGAGCATCTAACTCTGTATCAGTCACGGAGCGGGCAGTCTCTACTGCGCATGACTGCGGCATTACACACGTTTTAGCGAATTATTATATAGGATAGGTTTATTCAGTATATTAGTGTAGGTAATCACCATATATTGAGGTACCGTGACGGGGTTGGTGAGCTTATATCTTTTGGCCAAAACATAACTAAATCCTCAATTTTATTTCTATAGAGTTATTATACATTCTCAGCACAGGGCACATTATAGTCTATTGTGTGGAGGAGCGAAGGGCTTTGTTTGTTTGTACTTGTACTTTAAGCCTCGGCTTAATTCTTGGGGAACTGGAGAACCCCCTTAGTCCTTGCAGTCTTCTATACACTGGTTATTTATTATTTGCACTATATTAATCACATGGATATATTAAGGTCAGTTAGCGCTTGGAGCTTCTTTCTTGGTTTTATATTCCAATATATGCATTGAATGGGAAACAACACACTTGTCAGAAGATAACACACACACACACATACACACACACACATACACACACACACACATACACACACATACACATACACACACACACACACATACATACATACACATACACACACACACACATACACATACACACACATACACACACACACACACACGCATACACATACACACACACATACATACACACACACACACACACATGCATACACATACACACACACACACACACACATGCATACACATACACACACACACACACACACACATGCATACACATACACACACACACACACACACGAGAAGCAGTTGGAAAGGCAGGAAGTGGGAGGAAACTATACACACACACACACACACATACACACACACACATACACACACACAAACACACACACACACACACACACACATAGCTATATATATAATGAGTATCACAGTATGTAATAATAACTTTTATTGGAATAACGTTCAGTTTTAGGATTTGAAGGGTAACAACCTCTCTTTATCTAGCCAAAAACAATACCGATCATCAAAATGAAACATCCAAGTCAGATAAGAGAGGCAATACATAGGTTTAAAAAATGGGAACTGGAATGACAGGTCATACCAGTAGGACTGCAAAACCCTTTGGTCTGTTTGCAAAGAATGTGGAGAAGGGGTGTGGATGACAGGCAAGGAGAGGGGTAGAGATACATCCATTATCCACAGGCATACATGTTTCAAAAGAAAATCAGGAGGAAGATGTATTTGAGAGTAATCCCAAGTCTTTGTTCCAAGGTGCTGAAAATCTAATCATTTTAAGGCAAGTGTCCTTCTCTCTTTGGTATCTTTGAAATTCCCTCTGAGAAATTTGATTTTAAGATTATGGATGGTCTGGTTTCTCTGGGTGAAGTGATGTCCAACAGGGGAACTTAGGTGTTTATTGCTTTTCTCAATAGATTGTGTGTATCTACGCTTAGATTAAGTTGTAGACCTGTTTCACCAATGTAACCTTGAGTTTCACATTCAGTGCATTGTATCATGGATACAACAGTTTCTGATGCACTTCATCATGATCCTTTAATGTATGTGCCAGGCCACAGATGCCAAGACATTAGGGAACCTGGGAGAGGATGTGTCGAATGTGACTGATAGGTCAAAGAGGGTAAGAAAAGAGACATTCCTGTTGGTTTTTGCAATACGGAGATCATTTGTTACTTTCATAACAGCAGTCTCAGTAGAGAAAGTGGGTCAAAAACCAAACTGCCTATTAAGAGTTATGCATCACTGCAAGTGGATTCTTCATCCTGAGTCTATTAGGTATAGGATGCCTTTCCTTACATCATGACAGAAAGTAGATGCCACTATTAAATTAAAAGAGAGTTGGTACCGGGTTAGCCGTTTTAATACAGGAGGCAATTATAGTCAATTTGATACCTTTATTGGCTAACTAAGCAGATTTAGGATCCAAGCTTTCAAGACTTAAAGGGATAGTAATACTTCGTTTTAAATTTATTTTATTTTGTAGTCATTTAAAAAACATGAAGAACGATATGTCTTATCTCTCAAACCTTTATGGTTTGAGAGATATTCACAAGCAAAGTTTCCCCCTCCCGCCCCTTTTTCCTAGTGTAAGCCATCTCTTCTCAGATGTGAATCTGGTTGTAAGACCAGACAGATAACAGCAGGGGACAATCTTCTTCCTATGAGAACAATGAAAGCCCTGCCCCCTTGACAAGTTTTTCAGCTTTTTCCCTTATCTTAATTGAAGATTGTCCCTCTCTGCAGTCTACCCTGGCACCTCCCTTCTGATTTGGCTGAACGGGGGGGATACTTTGCTTGTGAATATCTCTTAAACCATAAAGGATTGAGAGATAAGACTTATATCGTTCTTCATGTTTTTTTAATGCCCACAAAATAAAATAAAGATAAAATGAAGTATTACTATCCCTTTAAGTCTGTCCCTCAGGCATGTTATACAGATCAATATGAAAACATCTCTGTTGTGTTTCCTTAGTGGTCATATTAATGATTTTTATTCCTTTAAATTGCTATATTTGGTAACTTCCTAGTTAATAAAATTAAGGTATCATTGTTAGTCCATTGGTGTAGATGTTAAATGAAAGAGTAGTACAGTATGTGATAATACCTTTAATTAGGACAAACATTCAATTTTCAGGATGAGCTTTCAAGAGTAACATTCTTTTATCAAGTCGAAAACAAGAATGATCATCAAAACTAAATATCCAAGTCAGATGAAAGAGGCAGAACATGGGTTAAAGGGACAATAATGTGTACAATAAACTAGTTCTTTGAGTCTTATGTATGGTAAACCTAACACGTTGCACTATGTTTAACCCCTTAAGGACCAGCAATCCTGGGGTATGTGGTCCTTTAAGGACCAGATGGGAAACATTGACGTGCCGTCTCACGTGACTGATCACGTGTTCCGGCATGCCGAAAGAGGGACTGAAAGAGATTGCTCCGGTCTTGGAGCGATCAACTTCAGTCCCCGGTATTAGCGCGGTGAGTAAAAGTACGTAACTTACCAGGACCGTCACTGGTCCTTAAGTGCAGGACCAGCGTGACAGTCCGGGTATGTCAATAGTCCTTAAGGGGTTAAAGGGATAGTAATACTTTGTTTTATCTTTATTTTATTTTGTAGGCATTAAAAAACATGAAGAATGATATAAGTCTTATCTCTCAAAACTTTATGGTGTGAGAGATATTCACAAGCAAAGTTTCCCCTCCTGCCCCTTTTACCTAGTGTAAGCCATCTCTTCTCAGGTGTGGAATCTGGTTGTAAGACCAGACAGAAAACAGTAGGGGACAATCTTCTTCCTATGAGAACAATGAAAGCTCTGCCCCCCTTGACAATTTTTCAGGTTTTTCTCTTATCTTAAAGGGATAGTAATACTTCGTTTTATCTTTATTTTATTTTGTAGGCATTAAAAAAACATGAAGAACAATATAAGCCTTATCTCTCAAACCTTTATGGTTTGAGAGATATTCACAAGCAAAGTTTCTCCTCCCGCCCCTTTTACCTAGTGCAAGCCATCTCTTCTCAGATGTGGAATGCAGTCCATAGACCAGACAGATAACAGCAGGGGACTATCTTCTTCCTATGAGAACAATGAAAGCCCTGCCCCCCTTGACAAGTTTTTCAGGTTTTTCCCTTATCTAAAAGGCATAGTAATACTTCGTTTTATCTTTATTTTATTTTGTAGGCATTAAAAAAACATGAAGAATGATATAAGTCTTATCTCTCAAACCTTTATGGTTTGAGAGATATTCACAAGCAAAGTTTCCCCTCCCGCCCCTTTTACCTAGTGTAAGCCATCTCTTCTCAGATGTGGAATCCAGGCCATAGACCAGACAGATAATAGAAGGGGACAATCTTCTTCCTATGAGAACAATGAAAGCCCTGCCCCCCTTGACAAGTTTTTCAGGTTTTTCCCTTATCTTAATTGAAGATTGTCCCTCTCTGCAGTCTACCTGGGCACCTCCCTTCTGCTCTGGCTGAGCAGTGTTACATCAGTAAAAGGGGCGGGAGGAGGATACTTTGTCATTGAATTACTCTTGAACTACAACTCTGACAGAAATGAAATAACACTCTCCAAAGACCAAATACTATGATGATTAATTAGAGCTGCTTTTATTATGAAACATTACTATCCCTTTAATAACTTACTTTGAAGTAGTTCAAAAGATTAAATGGATGCCCTTCCCACCCCTTTTGGCCATGTCACGCTTACTCCAGCTGTGGTCCAGATGGAGAAAGGAGAGGCACAAACTTCAGTAAGCAAAGGCAAGTCCTGCCCTCCTTCTTGTGGGGGGGCAGGGTTTTCCTTATACTTACTGACTCACGTTTGTTCCTCTCTGCATCCGTCCGGTCCCGGGACCAGATTGCAACTTTAAGGGGAGGTGGCCAGAAGGGGGGGGTTCTTTTTACATTTAACATCTTTGGGACTACATAAAAGTAAGTTATTAAACATAGTAGAGTGTGTTAGGTTTACACTAGAGAAGACTCTGCGATCTACTTTATTCTACCCATTATTATCCCTTTAAGAAAATAGAAACAATTAGAAACAGATTTCCATTTTCATTTGTATATTTCATTATTATTATTATCATCTTTCTCATCACATAAAAAATGTGTTTTTTAGTGTTGAGCGAGCACCCCGATGCTCGGGTGCTCGGGTGCTCTGACCGAGCACCGCCGGAAGCTCGAGTGCTCGGCCGAGCACCCGAGCCCCATTGACTTCAATGGGGCGACACGAGCATTACACCAGGCACCCCCTGCTCTGATGAGAGGAGGGTGCCTGGTCAATGCCCCCTTCATCTCCACAATGTCCCCCTTCATCTCCGCAATGTCCCCCTTCATCTCCGCAATGCCCCCTTCATCTCCGCAATGTCCCCCTTCCACAATGTCCCCCTTCATCTCCACACTGTCCCCCTTCATCTCCGCAATGCCCCCTTCATCTCCGCAATGTCCCCCTTCACCTCCACACTGTCCCCCTTCATCTCCACACTGTCCCCCTTCATCTCCGCAATGCCCCCTTCATCTCCGCAATGTCCCCTTCATCTCCGCAATGTCCCCCTTCATCTCCACACTGTCCCCCTTCATCTCCGCAATGCCCCCTTCATCTCCGCAATGTCCCCCTTCATCTCCACACTGTCCCCCTTCATCTCCACACTGTCCCCCTTCATCTCCGCAATGTCCCCTTCATCTCCACACTGTCCCCCTTCATCTCCACACTGTCCCCCTTCATCTCCGCAATGCCCCCTTCATCTCCGCAATGTCCCCCTTCATCTCCACAATGTCCCCCTTCATCTCCACAATGTCCCCCTTCATCTCTGCAATGCCCCCTTCATCTCCGCAATGCCCCCGTACCTCCAGTCCCTGGTGGTCCAGCGGAGCGTCTACAGATCTGTGCCTCCTTCGGCACAGATCCCCGCCACCCGAACATGGCGGGCGAGCACATGGCGGTACTCGACGAGTACCGCCATGTGCCGAGCAGAGCGATGCTCGAGCCGATCCGAGCATCGGCCGAGCATGCTCGCTCAACACTAGTGTTTTTGTTTCGCTGTATCCATGACTTTATTCTCCACCTTTATAGCCTTCTTGACCATTAAATTTATTTAATTCCTGATATTTCACACCTGACTTAAAATGTTAAGACTCTTCTTGCTGAGTTGTGATATCACCCTGCCATTGGTGTAACTAGTCATTAAAGCGATAGTAATGATTCACAATAAAACCAGCTCTGATTAATCTTCATCGTATTTGTTCCATGGAGAGTGTTATTTCACTACTGTCAGAGTTGTAGTACAAGAGAAATTGAATGATAAAGTATCCCCCTCCGGCCCCTTTTTCCTAGTGTAAGCGGCCACCCCCCCAGATATAAAATCTGGTCCTGGAACCAGACAGCCCACAACAAGGGACAATCTTCTTACTGTGATCATAAGGAAAACCCAGCCCCCCTTGACAAGTTTTTCAGGTTT
This sequence comes from Rhinophrynus dorsalis, assembly GCA_037306005.1. NCBI lineage: Eukaryota > Metazoa > Chordata > Amphibia > Anura > Rhinophrynidae > Rhinophrynus > Rhinophrynus dorsalis. The sequence goes on from CM074726.1 coordinate 175,191,934, forward strand.
TTCCTTATGATCACTGAAGATTGTCCCTCTATGTGATCCATCCGGACAGTCTTGCTGGTCTGAGCTGAGCAGTTTTACATCAGCAAAAGGGGTGGGAAGGGGATACTTTATCATTCAATTACTCTACAACTCTGACAGTATTGAAATAACACTCTCCATGGACCAAATACTATGAAGATTAATTGGAGCTGCTTTTATTGTGAAACATTACTATCTCTTTAATGGGTCCTTTTGAAATCATTTTTGGGGTCCCCAACACAAAAATTTAGATATGCCCCTGCACCTTGCAGTTGTATAAGCATTTTTGAGTGAGTGAGTGAGTGAGTGAGTGAGTGTGTGTGTCATTCAGTCTTAAAGGGATAGTATTACTTAAAATTAAAAAAAAAAAAATAGTGGATGCTCCAGTTTCTTGCATTCCACACACTGGGCCTTTTGTATAGCAGTTTAGTAGTCAAATTCTGGAGAAAACCAACTGCACGCTAGTGAACACATAAAAATCCCCCCGGTTGGAAGAAGTTTGCTGGGGATTAACCCTTTGAGGGCCAGGCACCTGTCTGGAATTCAAAGGGTTGAAATCAGACACTTTATGGTGTTTCTACGAGCCTGAATTTCCAGGACAAAAGGTAGCAAATTGTGAATTTTCCTTGAAAATTCATAAGGGATAAAAATGGGACATTTCTCCTTCTGCTAAAAGATGCTTCATTCAGAAGTTACTGCAGCCCAAACTTGATTTTTTCTAGGTGCAGTATCACAGTGGCCTGAAATTGTACAGTGGCGCTGTTGCTAGACCGTCCTATGGACAGCTCTGGTCAGCTGACCATAAATCTCCATAGGATGGTGTAACAACAGCGCCACTGTACAATTTCAGGCCGCTGTGATAGCGAGCCTAAATAATTCATATTGGTGCTTTAATAACTTTTGAAGAAAACATCTCTCAGCAGTGGGAGCACCCTTGATTTTCTCAGGGGGATAAACCCTAAAACATATATTTTTTCACATTTTAAATATTACTGTCCCTTTAACAGGAATTAATTATCATAATGTATCACTGCGGTATATTTCTTTAATCCTAACCCTCCTGCAGTTCGATTTACACTGAGACTTGCGATGTGCTATCATTACTTTATTCTTTGACTAAATCTTATTCCAAATCATTAAACACAATTTTTTGGATTGCTGTTAAAGGGTTAGTAAGGCCCGAAATAAAGTTTATTCAGTATAGTAGATTTTACAAAAATAAAGAATTTGGATAAAGTCCTAGCTCTCAGAACTTTTCGGTTTGAGAGATATTCACTTCTAAAGTTCCCCCTCCTTTCCCTTCTCCTGATGTCAGCTGTAAAGCTGACAGAAGGAGATTCTCGTCAGCCGACTCGAGGAGGCTCTTCAGCAGAGCCGCAATAACGAAATTTAAAAAGAACTCCTGCATTGAGGCTACGTATTGACGCAGGCCTTAACTTTATACAGGTGGCCTGGTCAGTCTCCTCCTATCTACTTCCTGGCTCTTAGTATCTAAGAGAACTGGATTCCTATCCAGTTACCCTTACGTTTTTGTCCTGTGCTGTTGTATTTACTTGTTCCTCGGTTCTGTGTATGACCCTGGCTTGTTTGACCATCCATCCTGATGTTGACCTGTGGCTCTGTCTGACTATCCATTCTGGTGCTGACCTGATGCTCTGTCCATCTATCTGCTCCGTGTTGCTTCCTGACTAGTGGACATCGTATCTGGTGCAGACCTGTGGCTCTGGATGACTACCCGCTACATGTATGACCCTGACCTGTCTGACTATCCATTCTGGTGCTGACCTGGGACTCTGTCCATCTATCTTCTCCATGTTGCCTCCTGACTAGTGGACATTGTATTTGGTGCAGACCTGTGGCTCTGGATGACTACCCGCTACGTGTATGACCCTGGCCTGTCTGACTATCCATTCTGGTGCTGACCTGGGGCTCTCTCCAGGTATCTCCTCTGTGTTGCCTCCTAGTGGACATCCTATCTGGTGCAGACCTGTGGCTCTGGTAGACTCCAGCCTTACTGACTGCAGGCGTGAGTCAATAGTCTCTCTTGTTGCCATCCTTTCCGTGAGACCATGGGGTCTGATCTGTGTAATCCCCAGGGCGATTGAGACTATCAGTGGGCTACGGCCTAGTCTCTTGCAGTTGTGTTTGACTTTAGGAGGCTCCTATTGCTGATAGAGTTTCTCGCCTCTCTGTCACCCTCTGCTTGTTTGATTTCTCTTTATTGTGTCATTCTAATAAAGGTGAATTTTACTATACTGTCTGACTCCTGTCTTTGCTTACCGCCCGGTACAGCTTGCAAACCAGGCACACTTTGTAGACCTTTACAATGAAGTAATTTATTTGCAATAACGGGATTTCAGCTGCAGAGCCGCCAGCTGGGCCCCGGACCGGGATCTCCTGCTGTCAGTTATACGCTGACGTCAGGAGAAGGGGAGGGAGAGGGGAACTTTAGATGTGAATATCTCTCAAACTGTAAAGGTTTGAGAGCTAGGACTTTATCCAAATACTTTATTTTTGTAAAATCTACCATACTGACTAAACTTTATTTTGGGCCTTACTAACACTTTAATACCCCCTACATCCCAATTTAAATCATGGATAATCCTCAAAACATTAGTTTCTCTGTTACTTCTGTTATCCATAGACAATGTTACATTTGCATCAGGTGATTTAGTCACATCATCAGCTATCGTGACTGTTAAAAATGGATATGTACTGTACCTTTAAAAGGCCTTCAAATCACATAGTTATGAATGGGAGAAATTAACAATTTGCTACATTGTCTGCCTTTTAACCCTTTGAATTCCAGAGAGGTATATGGCACTCAAAGAGTTAAGCCCCATCAAATTTCCTCCAATTCATTGGCAACCTGGGGGATTTTTATGCGTTCCCTAGTTTGTAGTTGGTTTGCTCCAGAATTTCACAACTGAACTGTTATATGTAAGTCCCATTGGGCGCAATGAAAGAAAATGGAGCTTTCACTATTGTTTAGGAAGCCATCAATTTATGCAAGAAAGAAAACTCACAGCGCCAGCTCACCATAACACATCCATGTAAATATATCGTTTCAATGTGAATCATAGAAATAGATACAAAGACAGCAGCAGACAATGAGAGGGTTCTCCAGTCCCCCAAACCTCAGTCACAGACCCAAAGTGAAAACAAAAAAACAGACCTGCTCATCTCTGTAAAATAAAATGTGTGTCCTGTAATGTACATATATAATATTTCTTAGTAAATATATACCTTATAATGTCCATATATGAATATTTCTGAGAAAAATAAGTGAGAATTTGGTATTTACAAATTGGCCAAGTCATGGGTAAGCTTGCCACCATGCAAGTCCTACTCTAATACAACTAAAACCCTACCTAAATTAACCCTTTGAGTGCCAGAGGGGTGCACAACGCATTGCTTTGCAATGCGTTGCATACCCCTCTGGCACTCTAAGGGTTAAAATCCCTGATGAAATGTTTTTGGAAATGTATTGGAGGGGGGACCCATTAAATACTTTCTTTACAATGCTTGAGTGTCCCAGTGTGGTGCAATTAAAAACAGGGATTTTTTAAATTTAGATTATATATGCACTTTACAGGACCCACATTTTATTTTACATAGACAAGCGCAGGTTTGTTTTTTTGTTTGTTTGTTATCAATTTATGGGCTATTTGCGATTGCTCACATTTTGATACAAGAAGCACACTAATACCTTGATGGTCAGTAGTATATGCTCCTAAATTAATTCCAAAGTTAACGAATGCCCCTAAATTAATGGCAAAGTTAGAGAATGCACCTAAATTAAAGGCAAAATTAACCAGACATATGAAAATGTGTGCTAATTTCTTTGCTGAACATCCTATATAATAATTCGCTAGGATGTTTGTCACGATGCAGTCATGCTCAGTAGAAACTGCCATCGTTCTCTACTGTGCATGATTGCATTGTGTGAGTGAGGCAACACAACACTGCATCACATGGAGCAGTGAGGTAGCGGCCTCTTAACTCTTTGAGTGCCAGAGGAGTATGCAATGCATTGCATACCCCTCTGGTACTCAAAGGGTTAACATTACCTGGACCTTGGCTCATGTACACAGGCTTTTACACTAGTAGAAACATAGTTAATGTAGCTGAAAAAAGACATGCGTCCATCAAGTCCAGCCCATGCCAAAACACCCCAGTTAATCCAGAGGAAGGCAAAAAAAAAACAAACCCTGAAACCATTTCTAATTTAGTCCAAGTGGGTAAAAAAAATCCTACAAAATGGTAGTCAAATATTTTCCTGGGTATCCTTGTCAACTACAAACTTGGAAACAGTGACCAGTGTCAAACAGCAGTAGCAAAGGCAAACAAAATCCTGTCTTGCATTAACCGTATCGAAGCAAGAGTGGATAACATTATTTTGCCATTATACAAGTCATTGGTAAGACCTCACCTTGAGTATGCAGTGCAGTTTTGGGCTTAAACTTGGTTTATTTACTCTAGAGAAAAGACGACTAAGAGGAGACCTCATCACATTGTACAAGTATATGAGAGGTCCATACAAGGATCTCTGCGGTGAGCTATTTATTCCAAAGCCTGATCAGGTGACCAGGGAACACCCCTTGAGATTAGAGGAAAGGAGGTTTAAACTTCAGCAGAGGAAGGGGTTTTTTACGGTAAGGTCAGTTAAACTGTGGAATTCATTGCCCAGGGAGGTGGTTAAGGCAGATACAATGGATACATTTAAGAGAAGATTAGATACATTTCTTTCCAAAGGGAACATACAGAGTTATACTGTTTATCACTAGACAGATCAGGAAGGTCTGATAAAGACTAATTTAATTGGTAGCAGGAAAGCTATAAAATTCTCAGTCACTGGGGTATGAGGAGAAGGTTGAACTTGATGGACTTGTGTCTTTATTCAACCTAATTTACTATGTTACTATGTATTTATTATTTTACATTTAAGGGGATCTATCAACCCTATACATGTTGGTCTAAATAGTTTATGTGGCGACTAGATGTTATAACATTTTAATTTTTTTTTTTTTATTTAGTTTGCAGAAAATAAACGAGTGAAGATTGCCCTAGACCCTACTTCCGGACAGACTGTGGTTACCAGCTCTGTACTGCTGTCTGTCACTCTCTCTCTTCTCCCCTCCCTCTATCCAGCCTCCTCCAATGATGGAGTCTCTCTACATGTAAGCTGGAGTGGTGTCTGGCCAAAGAGAGAGCTCCAGCTTACATGCAGAAATCCTCCTTCATTGGAGAAAGCTGGATAGAGGGAGGGGAGTGGAGGAAGAGTGACAGACTGCGGTTTCAGAGCTGGTAACCGCAGTCTGTCTGGAAGTAGGGTGCAGGGCAATCTTTACTTGTTTATTTTCTGCAAACTAACAATTTTATTAAAAAAATTATTATTATTATTATTATTTATTTATATAGCACCAACTAATTCCGCAGCGCTGTACAATTGGGAATAGACATACAGAGGTATTAAATAGTACAATCAGATGTGGAGAACAGAAGGATCAGAGGGCCCCCTGCTGGTGAGAGCTTACAGTCTAGAGGAAGGTAGGTATGACACAGGAGGAGTAAGTGCTATTGCGTTTAAGAGCCTCCTGCCACATGAACTGCCAGTCAGTGGGTGGGAGTGAGAAGTGCCGTTGAGTGCAGTGGTCCGTGCAAGGGGTGAATCTTGGTGATCATGTTTATGGAGGCAGTTGATAGGCTTACCTGAAGAGGTGAGTCTTCAGGGAGCGTCTGAAGATTTGAAGGCTGGGGGAGAGTCTGATTGGGCGGGGGAGTGAATTCCAGAGCTGAGGTGCAACACAGGAGAAGTCCTGTAGGGGGAGTGGGAGGATGCGATAAGAGCTGTGGAGAGGAGAAGGTCATGTGCAGAGCGAAGATGGCGAGTGGGAGTATATTTGGAAATGAGAGATGAAATATAGGGGGGGTGCTGTGTTAGTGAGGGCTCTATAAATTAGCACCAGAATTTTGAATTTGAAAAAATGAAAACTTTATGACATCTAGTCGCTACATAAACTATTTATACCAACATGTACGGGGGTAATAGATCCACTTTAGCTTTAGGGGGGATTGATTAGCAAGGTAATGCTTTGGATACCTATTGCGCATAGAAAAGGTTAATATATTTATATACTGTAATTAATTGACACTGAGGCTTACGTATAAAACCAAAGATATGTCTAGTACCGTGAAAAGCAACCTCACAATATTAAAGAGCACCAATTTCTTTGCCAAGATCTCAAATCACTGGGAGTATCCATCTTGATAAGATTTGCATGATTCTGCATTCTTTTTGTTGAAAGCTGATAAGTTTTGGGAGACTCAGGAGGTTTGAGGAAGAGATAGGCAATGTTAGGCAGGAGAGTATATTGTATACAGCCTGTGTCACACAGATCAGCTCTGCTTACATTAAAGTGTCCCGAACTACTAAACCAAAAATCTTATGAACCACTATACTGACGAAAAATATATAAGGTACAGGTCGTTTCATGCCTTTTTCCAGTACAAAACTGTATAGCAACAGATCCCCTAAGAGTGCTATGTAATGCATAGCAAAGTAACAGAATTGCATTCTTATGTGTGTTTTATATATATATATATATATATATATTACACCATTTTGGAGAGAGAGATGGCACTCACAGGGTCCTTTTTCTATGTTCAAAGTGTTACAATTTATTGAGATTGACGTTTCAACTATGGCTACATTGATAGCCGAAACGTTGCTCTCAATAAATTGTAACAACACTTTGAACATTGAAAAAGGACGCTGTGAGTGCCGTCTCTCTCTCCAAAACTGTATGTATGATTTACTTTTCTGCGATGTGCACCCAGATCATTTTACAATACCAACGGTGAGTGAATCCCAACCCCAAATGGAATTGTATATATATTAGACTTGTGCGATTCGGTTTGGCTAATTTCAGAATTCGGACAAATAAGGTGTATTTTGAATTATTCGGACCTTCCGAAAGCCAAGGTCCACCCACAAACAAAAAATCAGAATCTGAAACGGACCTAGTCTGAAATTTCGGAAATTTGGACAGCGCTTTCCCACCTGAAACTATTACAATGTTGCTACATACTACTAAAAATAGATCTGGTAAAATAGGTGCTTTACAGTTCATGCAAAGTGAGATATTAACCACATAAGGACACAAGCAATTTTGGCATTTTTGCTCTGTGTGTGTTCAACCATAATTCCTATCTTTCTCATTTATTGCACAAACACATATTATATACCATTTTTTAAAGGGCAGAAAGGGCTTTAATTTGATGTGACATATACATATATAAGTGTGTAGGGGTTTATAAAATACCCCTTCCTGTCTCATTAGAGATTTAATATTATTATTAATTTAGTTTAATGTATTTTTTTATTTTTATTTAATTTTAATTTTTTATTTAATATTTTACATTTTTTTTTTAAATTCGGCCAAATAATTTGGACTATTGCCTAACCTTGTCTGAGTCAAACAGGTCCGGTCTGAAATTCGGAGGATCTGAATTTTGGACTGGAACTGTTTGACTCGGACAAAGTTAGGCAATAGTCCAAATTATTTGGCCGAATTAAAAAAAAAAAAAGTAAAATATTAAATAAAAAATTAAAATTAAACAAATAAAAATAAAAACATACATTAAATTAAACTCACCTGTTTCACTGTCTTGATATAGGTCCTCTTTTGGACCGAAATGTTGACCATTTCTTTGCTGTTATTTGCCTAAAAAATGTATTTAAAAAGTCCCACTGTTGCTGCCCCTCTACTTTCGCTGCAAACTGCCTACTCTTGGGGACTTGTTCACCTGGGCTCTACAATTATGCAGAGGGTGTGCTTGCTTCCAACCCTCCACCATATATTTTATATATATATATATATATATATATATATATATATATATATATATATATATTTTTTTTTTTTTTTTTTTTTTTTTTTTTTTTTTTTAAATTAAAACCCTTTGAGTGTCAGTGAAACAATACTTTGGATAACTCTTTGGTACTCAAAGCCTTAACTCCTCAGTCACTATAAAGCAAGGCTCTCATATCATTTCAAAATATTTTACTTCCATCCAAACAGATATTTCATAATTTATTAACCTACAGTGCCTGATCTTTAATTTCCTGTTCTTTTCTCAACATTTAGAATATGACCTTCAAATTCTGTCATCTGAACATAATTTTCTTTTTTTTGATATCTCTCGTTGTGTTCTTCCTATATTATGATTTGAGACAACAAGGCATAATTCAAAAGATCTTCAAATGTGGAGACATTATCCGGGGTCCAAATCTGAAAGTAGAAGATTCCACACAGAAGAGTGAGAAAGAGCTACTCATCCTTGTTTGGGTCCAGCCTTTTGGAGAAGGTTTTAGATTTGATACTTGTGAAAGTGATTATGGTGTCTCTGGGTGTAATCTAACAGCAGACAGGGCGTTATACAATGTATCTCATGCTCTAGTCATGCACCATTTTGATATCATGCATGACAAAAAGTCATTGCCTCAACAACAAAGACCTCATTTCCAAAGATGGGTTTGGTTTAACCTGGAGCCCCCACTGATTATTAAAAACCTGGATTTCCTAGACAATTTGTTCAACATGACAATGACATTTCGCCATGATTCTGATATCCAGAGACCTTATGGTCGGATCGAGCTATTGACAGAGCCACAGAATTTCACTATTCCAGCCAAGTCCAAGTTGGTGGCCTGGGTAGTCAGTAAATGGTACTCAGGTGCTCCGCGTATTGCTTATTATGAGGAGCTGAAGAAACACATTCCTATTGATGTTTATGGAAGTCGTCACAAGAAACTTAGTTGGGGTGATTTTAATAGTACCCTCTCTCAATACAAGTTTTACTTAGCCTTTGAGAACTCTATATACAAGGACTATATTACAGAGAAATTATGGAGAAATGCATTTGGTACAGGGACTGTTCCAGTTGTATTGGGAACATCTCGCAAGAACTATGAACGTTTTGTGCCCGGGGATGCCTTCATTCATGTAGATGATTTCCCCAGTGCCAAGGAACTGGCGGATTTTCTCCTCAAGCTGGACAAAGATGATGAAAGATACCAGAAGTACTTCAACTGGCGATCTTGCTACCAAGTAAGGATAGAGGACAGAGGATGGTCCTATCACTACTGTATGGCTTGCAAAGGATTGAAAGAGGCAAAAGATTACCAGGTCATTCCTAGTGTGGCCAAGTGGTTTCTAGAAGATGTCAAGCCTTAGAATTCTGTAGGTGCTAGAGACTTTATTTTTCCAGTAGAACTGTTGGGCTATTATGAAATACTCGTGTAAAAGCCCGTGTACACAGGCCAAGGTCCGTGTGATGTTAAACTTTTGAGCGCCAGAGGGGTATGCAATGCATTGCTCTGCAATGCGTTGCTTACCCCTCTGGCACTCAAAGGGTTAAGAAGCCAGTCCTACTCTGCATCCTGCCGCCGATGCAGTCAGGCACTGTAGAGACTGCCCGAAAGCACAGAATGCTGGAAACATTCTGTGCTCTTGGGCACTCTCTACAGTGCAAAGTGCGAATGACGGCTTCTGACAACATCCTTGTGAATTATTATATAGGATGGAAGACTTTAAAGTGGATCTGTTACTTTTTTAAGAAATATGTGCTTTTGAAAGAGCTGTCAAAATCATTCATATTTATGTTAGCCATTTCTATTTTAACCCCTTGGTGTCCGTGGTCCTGGGAAGTAACCTTCACTTAAGGACCGCTTTGAAGATTACGACGTGCCGGCACACGTGACTTGTGACGTGTACCGGCACGCAGCACTGGGGACTGAGAGAGACCGCGGTCAATCTCACTCCCTGTTTTTACTTACAGCGCTCCCAGAGGATCGCTGTAAGTAAAAGATATGTGACGTGCTATGACCGTCACCGGTCTTTAATGAAAAAAACACGTGACGCTCATAGCACTGCGTGCGGTCATTAAGGGGTTAAACTGTAGCTATAAAGCTTTATTTGTTGGTCATTGTGTGCAACTGAGTTAATCTTGGTTGGCAGGAAGTGGCAGTTGGAATGAGAAACAGTAAGAATTGTTTCTATCTGGCTGGCATTATAGGCAGTATTATCTAATTTGCATAAAATGACAAAGACATAAAGCTAAATATCTAATTGTCGAAGATAATACAAGAAAGGGTTAAGAGGAGACCCAATTAGGTTGTATATCTTCACATAAATATATATATATATATATATATAGAAGGAGAGAAAGGAAGCACTCACGATAAATAGACGAATGCCTGGGTGCCTGATTAAGAAGTAATAATCACAGCTGAAGAAATCAGCACTCACAGGACTTCCAATCAACGTTTTCTAAGTACCTTTATTCTGTGGTCAACGTTTCGATCCTCACATGGATCTTTATCAAGACTTGATAAAGATCCATGTGAGGATCGAAACGTTGACCACAGAATAAAGCTACTTAGAAAACGTTGATTGGAAGTCCTGTGAGTGCTGATTTCTTCGGCTGTGTATATATATATATATATATATATATATATATATATATATATATATAAATATACTATACTAGGTATTGACACGCTACTTCACAGTAAAGAATTGATTAAAATAATCAATGAAGCATATTTGTGCAAATATATATATAATTTATTTAAGTATATATATAAAGTGTAAACAACCATGATATACATGAGTGAACAGCAATTGCAATAGATAAATAGTAACTCAAACCACACTTATCACAGTTAGCTTTACTAGCAATTAAAGAGTTAACTACACATAAGCATATTCAGAGGTATTAAACAAAAATAATTGAACTCAGCAGCATAGAAAAGGAAAATTGAGCCTTACAATTAATTAAAATACAGTTGGCAGCAGCATATATGAATATTTCTGCCCCAGAAAGTGTATAAACTCTGCTGTTTTTTAATGTATGTTGTCATGTGAGTAGGCTTTAATGGTAAACCAGGTCCTCTGACAATCTCCTTGTACCATATGCAATAGCGAAATTTAGAAAAACTAACTGGAATAAAATCTCAGTTTTAATTGAATATAATTTAATTATCTACTGATTTCAATATGTATACCTCTGAATAAAACATATAAATTGCATTTATTATTGTCAATGATAGATTGTACCAAGAATATACTCATAATCAAATCTAATAATATGTGTCTAGACAGTTATAACAAAACTTCATGCAACATATATAAAAAATATGACAATAGCAATCCTATGTAACATCTATAGGGTACTACAAGGGTTAATTCACTTATTAATATAGGATGCCCCAGCCAAGATGGTGGCTTCTTTTGTCTAGCGTGAGGTTTAATTAAACTTCCCACTGTACATAAGTTAGGCCCAAAAACACATGCACAAAGTAATCTCTAGAATACATACCAAAATAGACAGACAGCAGTTAAAGGGTGAGTAAACAAATTCAAAGAATTCACTTTATCAAATATTAGCTAAAATAACCTTTCCAGAATCACAATATATTATTCTAGAAATATCAAAACTTATATTAACAAATATATCAATAATGCTATATAGATCTCGCTGCTATCAACTATTTTACACTTATCTGGCAAAATATTACAAATGATTTAATCAATTCTGCTTAATTCCATAATTACTACAGCCAATATGGCTTATTATAATTTCTAAAAATGGGTGGCCAGTCCACTAAGAAAAATTATAAGAAAATTATGTTTCCTCAAATATAGAAGAAATATATATTTGATTCTAGATTTTTGCAGAATTCAAATAAGGAAAGATATAGTTACCAGTCAATAAGTGTTTCTTAGGATTTCTTTAGCATCCAGTAGGAACAGAACAGCTAAGCAAGATGATCAGGAACTCAGGAGCCAAGACCCCTTTCTCTCCTAAAACCTAAATATTTATAATGTAAAATTCCTGTTATCAAAAGCCCAGCCCCATCTCCTCTGATTGGGTCTTATTAGAATATGATATCATCATCACTATCTAATTGGACACTCTAAATTCATAATTTTACTATGATATCACGTATATATTATATAATAATTTGAGAAGAATTCAAAACACTAGTAATTACTCTATGCACCCTGAAGATGGTGCTCTTACTCAATATTAAAATGTTCCCTGATAATTATTTTCTTATGAATAGACAAGAATGTGTTTTTCCTTGTGTCATCAGTGATATGTCAAGAGGTCATTAGACATCCTATAAACATGTCATACTATCTAGACTTTCCCATATAGGAGTACATCTTTCTTCAGACTTGGTGTCTGGAACAGAGACATATGTAATCATAAACTCACTCAACTATTTTCACCCCATTTAGGTAAAGAGGCCCCCTTTGTTTTAAGAATTAACTAATTTAAACACATTTTAAAACAGCGTTTCAGAGCATTTGGCTTAAAAATATTAACCATCTCCTTCCAGTCATGGCAGTGTCTCTGATATAATAAACTATAGTTTTAAGTAAACAATTACTAACGTAACATATAGGTGATTTTACAAGTTCTATCATTCAGAGGGATAAACACTGAAATACACAGATTGTTGTTGCATGGGCTTTACAGAATTCACAGATTTATAACATGTAACCCCTTGAATCCTTGGTGCTTCCAGCATCTACCTGTCATCCAAGCAATTAACCCTTTTAGTGCCAGAGGGGTGGCCAAGGCATTGTTCTGGAATTGTTAAAGGAATACTAACTTGGGGCTGGGACTGTATTCAATACACTTAAATGGATCAATTCTCCGGCAAACAAATTGTATCAACGGACACAAATAAAATTCCTGTTAATTTAACCGTTTGAGTGTCAGGGCTGCATGCAACGTATTATGCATCGGTACACTGAACTCCCCTCTTCCACTCAGTGGGTTAAATTGTGGTTTTAACCCCTTGCATGTTCGAGAGGCCTCCGTGCTTTGGAAACTTCTTTAGCTTTCGAAGGGTTAAAAGTGCTACTTAAATTAATGAAAAACAAAGGATACTTATCAGGCAGCTAGTGAGTGTGTGGAGTCCTCAGGGTACTGTGAAATCTCTTGCGTGCTGCTGTCTTAGTGTGGGTACCACAAGTCTCAACCCCAGTCACTGTATCCACTAAACAGAGGAAAAACAAGACAGATCAACACCAGTTTCTAAGTGTAGCAATACTTGAAGCAATAGATCATTTTCTTTTCTCTATTTAAATCTATTGAAATTTTTACTCACTCTCAACTATGGTCCATAAACTGTGAATCTTCAGCTAATTGAATATGTGCAAAACAAAGCACAGCAAAAGCAGGACCAGGCACATTGCTTTCCCTAACCTGCTGAAAAGCAGCACAGGCAATTTCATAAAGTTATGTTGAGGTATTTGAACTTATATGAAAAGAACAGATACACAGCGCAAAAGATCAAGGTCTAGAGGTGGCAAAAACAATAAATCAATCAGAACAATCAAAAAGATCTCACTTTTCTTCAAATAGTGAGCAAGTCCTAAATAGTGTTCTTCAGTGTTAATGCAGCTTTCTCCCAGGGTGTCCAGTAGTCACCTTGCAGGGCCAAAACCAAAATGAAACTAAAAAAGAAGAAGGGGGAGCGCAAAAAACTCATCTGAGAGTAGCATCTGTGTAGTTAATGTGCTGAAACGCATATAAATGTACTCACCAGACGACAAATAGGCTCATATAAATAGTACTTGGAGGTAATCTTCAGTGTATGTAGTATGGTAGTGTCCACGTGTATTTCATGAAACAGCATAAATCCACTACAGGCTCTAAATCAACAGGACACGGGAAAAAATCCTCTAAGGGTAAAACTGTATGATAGAAACTGTATTAATAAATGTTTGATATTTATTCAACATTTCAAGAGTGACTTGGGAATGTGTTTGGCACAATCTACACGCTGTTTTTTCGGACACATCTGGTGAGTGTATTTATTTATCCTTTAGGGGTATATATTTGTGGTCTGGTTCCTGTGAGTACATTTATATGCGTTTGAGCGCACTGACTACACAGATGCTACTCTCAAATGTGTTTTTTGTGCTTCCCCTTCTTCTTTTTTAGTTTTATTTAAACTTATATGAATGGTACAATATGCTCTTTTAACCATTACACATCTGTTACCTGTAAAATATAAAGGATGAAGTAAGTTTTTGCTATTAATCCTATTTTATCTATAGTTTTGTCTCATGTTTATGCACACTCAGAGGCTGCCAGACAACCACCGGCCCGGCTCCCTGGCCAGGAAGACACCTCCTGCCCCAGGCCTCGGCCAAGAGCGTTCATGTCTATAGTTTATGGTATGGCTGTCCAACGTGTGGCCCATACACCAAATGTGGCCTGTCTGACCTCAGGGTTCAGTCTGATATTAAACCTTTGAGTGCCAGAGGGGTACAGAATGCATTGCACAGCAATGTGTTCTGTACCTCTCTGGCACTTGAAGAGTTAAGAAAACAACCCTCCCCAACCCCCCCCCCCCACAAATTTTACTTAATTAATAGCACACATGAACCAATAAGAGCTAACCCCTGCCTGTCATTACTGCACAGTTCAAGGATAGATGTCTGTTAAATATCAGTATTGCCATTAACTTGATCAATCAATAAATACAACCATATTGTGGAATAGCTGACAAGACATACTGTGTTTCACCATCGTTATCAATAACGGAAATAATATGACTAACAATTGAAAAAACATGGACGCCCATGGTTTATGTAAAAGAATCATTAACTTTCCATTCTCAGTACCAAGATTGTCAGTATCAAGAGCTGATAGCGTCTCAGGTGTGACAAGCCCTTTAATTCTTATATTAATTCATGGAGCTTCTGTGTTATCTATTCAGCTTGATAAATCTTGGTGCATGGAATCCACAGAATAAGACAGGAAGCTTATAACACCAGGGAAGTTATCTCCTCTTTATCACGTCTTTATCAATCAATAGTGCAGGACTCACAAACACAGTCAAGGGCAGGATAATCATCTTTTATTTCTTTATAGTACTGTGTGTGTGTATATATATATATATATATATATATATATATACATGTATATCAAGTATATGTATATATCAAGCAAATGTATATGTATATCAAGTATAGACACGAAAAGCAGCAGTGTTGCCTTCCCCCCCACACCAGTTAGATGTGACCACCCGCAGATTCCAAGTGCTATAGTTATGTCTGTTCTGTGGAATTTGGAATTTCTCTCTGCACATGTCATAGGCCATATGATTGGCTGAAATAGACTTCCATAGCATTAAAGGGATAATAATACTTAATATGTAAAAGATATATATATATATATATATATAGTAGTTTTTATCCTCCTGAGTAAAACAATGATACCCAACTGCTGAGAAGTGTTTTATTCAAAGTTATTACAGCTCAAATGTAATTTTTTTATGTGCTGTATCACAGTGGCCTGAAATTGTACAGTGGTGCTGTTGCTACACCATCCTACTGACAGCTCTGGTCAGCAGTGAGAGTATCCTTGTTTTACTCAATGGGTGTCCAAATTTCTTGGTTGTGGGACACGTGATCAGAAAGTCTTAAGTGTAAAGGACATATTATTTTTACTTTTTTTTTTTGTAACAATGGTGAACATTAGCCCATCAGCATTACAAAAATATGGATTTATGTATTTATTGATCAAGTCAATGACAGTACTGATATTTAACAGACTTGAACTGTACGGTATGCTTACTTTCTGGAAGTTCTAACTGACAGAAACTGCTGAGTCACTTCCTATCACATTGTATGGAGAACTGTATGTCACTGACTTTCCTCTCCATTAGAATGTAATAGAATAATTAATTGGAAATGACCACAAGAGGGCACTGCTAATGTAAAAAACACAGCTTTAAATGGTAATAACTGTGGAAATAGGCATCTCTCAGCAGTGGGAGTACCCTTATTTTACTCAACAGAAAACGACCTACAATATATATTTTTTCATAAAAAAGTTTTCTGGTCCTTTAACCCCTTAACGACATGTGACTTACCAGGTACGTCACGCAAAAACTGTCACTTAGTGACAGAGGACATACCTGGTAAGTCACGGAAGTCCGCGTCTCCGTGAGGCTGCACGCCGCTCGGAGAGTCAGGACTTCCTTGAGAAAAAAAAAAAATGTTAGGTGGGCGTTAACGTGACAGCCGCGTACGAACGCGGCTGTCACTAAGGGGTTAAAATCTCAGTGGGTCAGGCATCCATATTTGGCCCATGGGCTGCACATCAGACACCCATGCTTTAGAGGAACATTTCTCCAGGGACCACAAACGGTACTGAAAAAGCAAAGTGCAACTCTGGGGCAAACCAACTGCTCTGTAAAGATTAAATGAACTTTGGTGTAACTATAAAGGATTGTGAAGTCACACTTTCTGTTTAAGCAATTCATTTTATGTTTAAAGTAGTAGTAAACTTTTTTATTGAAACCTACATGTTATAGAGCTTTTCCTGCTGAGTAAAACAAGGTCACTCCCGCCACTGTCAGTTGTTATATTCAAATGTTATAACAGTTCAATTAACCAGGAAAGTTAATTTATTGTGTTTACTTCCTGACTTACGAGAGGAAGATATTATCATGTCTCTTTACAGGTCCATGGTAAGACCCCACATTGAATATGCAGTTCAGTTCTGGGTGTCTCTTCAGGAAAAGGACATTATGGAACTAGAGAAAGTGAAGAGGAGGGCTACAAAACTAGTAAGGGGAATAGAAAGTTTTAGTTATGAAGAAAGCCTAGAAAAGTAAAATTTGTACAGACTAGAGAAACAGCGTCTTAGAGGGGATATGATAACACTATATAAATATGTTCAGGGCCCATAGAAAGAGTTCTCCAAAGACCTGTTCAGAATGGTACAAAGGACAAGGGGCCACCCACTAAGACTTGAGAAAAAGGAGATTTTGTCTGCAGCACTGGAAGGATTATTTACGGTAAGGACAATAAAGGTATGGTTCTCGCTAGTTAAAGGCCAAGGGCATTTTCTATGATAGGAAAAAGTGGATGGGACTTGGGGCACGGTCAGGTGAGGAATGGGGGTGTGGCCAAGGGCAGAGCTAAAGGCATCTAGAGTGACTTCGTGGAGGCACCTGGGGTCATTTTCATACATTGCAACACACACATTCTCTGCCATTAGTAAGACTTTACTGACCCCGAATATCAATTACACACTTTTTCTCTGTTTCTTGTTCACATGGCTACAACCTCACTCCTTACATGACCCCCAGCCCCAGTACATCCACTGATTCCTGGCACAGAACATGCCATACCCTTGACCTATAAAAGACAAGAATAAAAAAAAAACTTTAAAAGGATAGTAATGTTTCAAAATAAAAGCAGCTACAATTAATCTTCATAGTACTTGGGCCTTGGAGAGTGTTATTTCAATACTGTCAGAGTTGAAGTTCAAGGGTAATTGAATGCTAAAGTATCCCCCTCCTGCCCCTTTTACCGATGTAACACTGCTCACCTTAGAGCAGCAAGACTGTCCGGATGGATCACAGAGAGGGACAATCTTCAATTAGCATAAGGGAAAAAACAGAAATACCAGTCAAGAGGGGCAGAGTTTTCCTTATGTTCAAACTAAGAAGATTGTCCCTTGCTGTGATCTGTCCAGTCAAGAGACCAGATTCCACATCTGAGGGGAGGTGGTTTACACTAGGTAAAAGGGGCGGGAGAAGGATACTTTATCATTCAGTTACTCTTGAACTATAACTCTGACAGTATTGACATTACACTCTCCATGGCCCAAATACTATGAAGAATAATTGGAGACACTTTTGCAGTGCAATTTTGGGCACCGGTTCTGAAAAAGGATATATTAGAACTAGAGAGGGTACAGCCAAGAGCAACAAAATTAATTAAGAGAATGGAGGACTTGACATATGAGGAACGACTAGACAAACTTGGTTTATTTACTCTAGAGAAAAGACACTGGGGGAGTGTTAAGGGAGAAAGGGGTTTAACCCAAAATACCACAGCACCTTGGATGACTGAGACAGGAAGCTGTGAACTAAGATCCTTCCTGATCTGGCTGTTATCTCTGTGATAGTAGATTCTGTGGGTGTCTGGGAAGGAAGCAAAGTAGATTTATCCCAAATACCTTAAAATGTTGCACAGACACTGGCAGCTGTGATCCATGTTTCTTACAGCTGGCTGTTCTCTATGTTAGAGGAGTCTGGGGAATGTGGAGGGAGCAAAGGAGATTTACTGCAAATACCCCAACTTTTTGTGTGACTGAGAAAACACTGGCAGCCGTGATAAGAGTTCCTTCCAGCTCACTGTTATGTCCTTGTTAGGGGAGTTGGTCGGCGTGTGAAGGAAGCAAAGATTTATCATTAATATCACAAAATTATATGTGACTAAGGAGACTGACTGTAGTGATCCAAGGTCCTTCCAGTTGGCCATTCTCTGTGTTAGATGAGTCTAGGGTGTGTGTGGGAAGCAAAGGAGATTTACTCCAAACACCACAAAATTTGTGTGACTGAGAAGATACAGCTGTGATGTTCTGTTCTGTTGGCAGTTCTCTGTGTTAGGGGTGTGGAGGCAGGAAGAGCATTTGCATGAGAAGTGTGCTTTTTAACATTGATAGGGACAAATTACATTTTTTTTTTCAAAATACTATAAATTATAAAAATTAAAAATAGTTGATAGGTGACAAGAGCCCTGCCCTGGCATAACTCTGACTGAGAGGCGTAACTAGAAGCCACGGGGCCCTGGTGCAAGAATTGCCACGGGCCCCCCTCCGACCACATTGGCCCCCCTCAACCACATTAGCCACCTCCACATTGCCCCTTCCACAATGCCCCCATCACAATGCCCCTCATTCTCCACATTTCCCCCCAATCTCCACAATACCCCTCATTCTCCACATTCCCCCCCAATCTCCACAATGCCCCTCATTCTCCACAATGCCCCCAATCGCCACATTGCCCCTACTGACCCCCGTCCTCCTACCTCCTGGTGGTCTAGCGGTGTGTGTGACATGCTCCCGCGCGGTCCTTAGTAATGCAGAGCGCTGGGAGATTATGTCATCTCCCAGCGCTCTGCATTACTCGAGCTCTGGCCGCCGGGACATCTGCTGTGCTGCAGCGGGTGGCGAGGGGGTCGCAGGGGGCGGCCGGGCCCCTGAGAGTGACGGGCCGGTCGCAAGTGCGACCCCTGCGACCCCTATTGTTACGCCACTGCTCTGACTGAGGCAGACAGATACTAGAATTATTTTGTAAAGGAGAAGACATCACACACGATCAGTTCTGTTGTGTACGTCACTGTTTAATAATATCCAGCAAACATACTAGGAGCAGGGTTAGGGTAAAAGGAGTAATAGCAGTGCAGTAACGTGTTAGTAAAGTAGTAGTCCAAAAACTGACTGCAGTCATGGTTGCTGCAGCATTCGCAATAATTGATGCTACTTCTCCTGAGGAGGCTGTTTCTTCAAGTCACATAAAAAGTTCCCAAATCACTAGTAATTAATGAACCAACTAAGTACACCGAAGGCAACAATGAATAGCATTGTAGTGTTGATGGCATTATAGAAGAAAGTGTGACAGTTCAACCAAATGTTGTGCCTGAGAGAGAAAGTAAAAGCACCAGTCCTCAAAGTAGTGGAAAATGTGCTGAAAGTCCCTCTAAGAGGAAAAGTAAAAGTAATTGTTTGAGATTTCAAAAAGCCTAGAGGAATATAAAAGTAGAGGGGAAGAAGTGGCAGGTGATGTTGATGATGACCTAATTATTGATGATCCCCTATATATTCTTCTGATACAGATACAAGTTGAAAATGAGAGAGAAGATGACATATCTATGAAATTAGCTGAGGCAAATACATGAAATATAGTGCCGGGTCTGTTTATAAGTCTGACTCTGACTAAGTAAACATGTCTAAAAATACCCAATAATCCTCTCAGTCATCATCAGCATCAGCACCTCTTCCAAGTCCAACCCCTGCCCAGCCACACACACAAAGTAACCGGCAACACAGGTCATCGACATCCACAACCTTAGATGTGTTGAATGTTTCTGCTGCTGTTGGAGGTGCAGCACCTTTGACACCTAGTAGCACAATTGCAGCAACATCTAGCACAAGTAGTAGTAGTAGCCCCCAGGGACTATGGGACTATGAAGTCTACAGTCTATGATCCAAAAGCTAAACATGGAGACATAGGGCGAGATGTTCAGAAAGTAGTGGTAACTGAAATTGCCTGTAATCAGAATAAAAAAGTTCTTACACCTGATCCGTCTATTCTCAGACATGTTTCCGTCATTTTTTGCATCCAATTCCGCCATCTCCGTCAAAGGGAAAAAGCCGTCTTAAAAGTGGGTGTGGTTTAATCTTCTGTCATAATGTAAGGTATTTTCAGAAAAAAATATTTGTTTGAACGTCATTTTTTTGTCTGATTAACGTCATTTTTCCCCGACATAATAAAAAAGGTCTAAACTTGAAGAAGAAAAATGAAAGTACTGAGAAGCAATTTTTTGTTTCAAAGACAAAAAAAGTCTTTGTTTCTTTGAAACGTTTAGTTTCAAAGACAAAAAAATGTCTTTGTTTCTTTTGAAAAGTTTCTTTTAAAGACGAAAAAATGTATTTTTTCTTTGAAAATTTTCGTTTCAAAGACAAAATCAAAGACAATTTTTAAGATCAGAATTTTTAACGGTAATGTTCAATGAGATCTTCTTACCGTCATTTTTAATTCTTTAAATGAACTTTCAAACGTGACAGATTTACTTCTGAAAATATGGTCCTTCTTTTACCACCAACTCATGATCTGACAAGTTTTTCATTATGATGATTTTTTGAACATCTCGTCCATAGAGTATATAAAGTGCTCAGTGCGCTAGTAAGTAGAAGAATCTTCTTTTTTGAAGCTTCTCATTGTCGCTGTTGTATGATGTGAAGATTACAATCCAAAAAAATCACTCCACTGTAAAGAAAAAGCAAGAAACAGAGCAGACCGCTTCTAAGCTTAGAATTTCTCAATATTAGTGATGCATACTTCTCCCACTCCATTATATGTGTGTACTCACATTCCTTAGTGGTTACACTTCCTCTCAGGAAATCAAAGAATGCACTGGATAATGAGATCATTCCAGGCAAATGACACTCCACAAGTCTTACTCCCACCAGTTCTTGGGATTCTCCAATATAGTTCCCCCAAAAAAATATGTTGCCTAGAAAAAGCTCCCTATATCTGTATATATAATAGTGGGGTTATTCTCTTTCCTTAAGCCCACTTATAATGACCTCTAAATAGTAGCATAGTAACATAGTAAATTAGGTTTAGTAAAGACACAAGTCCATCAAGTTCAACCTTCTCCTCATACCCCAGTAACTGAGAAATTTATAGCTTTCCTGCTACCAATTAAGTTAGTCTTTATCAGACCTTCCTGATCTGCCTACTGATAAACAGTATAACTCTGTATGTTCCCTTTGGAAAGAAATGTATCTAATTTTCTCTTAAATGTATCCATTGTATCTGCCTTAACCACCTCCTTGGGCAATGAATTCCACAATTTAACAGACCTTACTGTAAAAAAACCCTTCCTCTGCTGAAGTTTAAACTTCCTTTCCTCTGATCTCAAGGGGTGTCCCCTGGTCACCTGATCAGGCCTTGGAATAAATAGCTCACCACAGAGATCCTTGTATTGACCTCTCATATACTTGTACAATGTGATAAGGTCTCCTCTTAGTCATCTTTTCTCTAGAGTAAATAAACCAAGTTTGTCTAGTCATTCCTCATATGTCAAGTCCTCCATTCCCTTCATTAATTTTGTTGCTCTTCACTGTACCCTCTCTAGTTCTAGTATGTCCTTATTTATAATTTGATTAGATACATATAAGGGAGTGAGATGCTAGTACTGAGAATTACTATAATTAGAAGTTGTCTGCATGGTTTCTTGCTTTTTTCTACAAAAGTTAAACCTGTTGTTATCTGTTGTACATGTAAGAATCATGTGAGCAGAGTGTAAGCAGATTCACACCCAGGCAACTCCTTACTGAGATCCCACCTGAAGCACAACCACGGGTTTAATTGTGAGTAAAACCATCCACATGTCAGAAGGGTAACAACTAGCAGCAGCAGAAACACTCCGAAAAGTTTCCAGGGCTCTGGGGCACATTATAGAAGTGCTGTTGATGAGTCAGAGAGTGTGCCAAAATATCCTTCATTTGAAACAATAACTATGGCTCCTGTTGCAGAGTAATATGAGTTTGTTGTAGGAGATTACAAGTCATAGACTGCCCACATGTGCCGCTACCCTCACCATCTCCTCAAGTCATTTTGTAAAAGCAATAAAATTACACAGTTTTTCTGCCATGTACTGCCAACACACACTTTCTAAGTTCTTGGGAAGGAGTCAAAGACTTCCCCCAAATGTTCCCAAAGTAAAGCCTGAGGTAATAAAAAAGTTGAACTTGGACGCTGACAAACGAGGGAAAGAGAGAGGAATACAGTGGTCATCAGAACTGCATTTGTGCATTTATTCCGCATGTGAACACACCGGTTGTATTACTGTGTGGGCATCATTATACACATGTACATGATCCCTTAGAGGAAGACCACAGTATCCTATGGAAATGTCGCCCTAGTTGGCAACCATCAAAACAGCAAGATCAGAATGTCACCTTCACCATGCGGGCGACATCAGAATGTCTGATGTGTCAACAGAAAATAGGTGAACGAGAACACCCCATCCCCCCCTCAACTAAATAAATAAATATATCCATCTGTGCCTTAACCCTTTGAGTGTCAGATAGGTCCGCAATGCATTGCTCTGCATTTGATCTGATCACTTTCACCTGGGGAGACATCTCCAGTTATATGTCTATAGAATTAACAGAAAAATCAGATACAGCAGCAATTGTGGCCAAACTCTTTGTCAATCCCCTACCAGTTCTAATGAGACAAAAGGAGCAACGTCAGCCTTTCACATCTAGAAGCAAGGGAAGACAGATCAGCAACTGGTGTGTGAGTGACAGCTGCTTTAGCCAATCAAAACCAGTTAGCTTTATCTTCGACCAATAGAGCCTCAAGTGGGAGGGACGATCTCCAGGTTTGCAGAGGCAGGCGTTAAAGTGGTTTTGGAAGAAGCAAATGGGACTGGGGGACTTCTCTGAATCTGGACTGACTGATGGATTTTTAACGTCTTGGATGCTAAATAGGTATCCAATGTTGGAGACCTCTCTAGCATCCGGTGGGTTTATGTGACATTTTCCCACCCAAAATTATAGACATCAGGGGGTTAATAATTCTTAAATCCTCCCTTTCAGATTGACATCTACTTGTTTCAGTAGTAAACCAGCAAAAGAAGCACGGCGATGACCATGCAAGAAGAGGCAGGGGGGAGATACACTGCAGAAGGGATTTTAAGCCTTTTAGTGGTAGAAGAGTGTCCAATGCATTGGACAGTCTTCCCGCACTAAAAGGTCCCAGTCGGCAAATGTAATTGTATATTACAGCCACAAGTATATACAGAGGGTAATAGAGCTGAACTGCATGAACTTCAAAAGAAAAAAAGTGAACAGATGGTGGGGTTGAGAGGGGCTGAAAGTGGCAGCGGGAGGAGAGGAGAGTTACCCCCCACATACAACAATAGAGAGAGTTGTGTGTGAGGAACAGAATGCACCTCTGAGTCATGTATAGGCAATCCATTTTCTGTGTAGGCAAACAATTGCAGTGGTTGCCTCATAGAAACTGTTTTTCCTCCCCTCTTACAGTTCCTGACACTCATCATCATGGAGCCTTCCCACACTTAGGGGGAGATGTTCAAAAAGTCTTCATAATGAAAAACTTGTTGGATCGTGAGTTGGTGGTAAAAGGAGGGTGATATTTTCTAAGCAAATCCGTCACTTTTGAAAATTCATCGAAAGAATTAAAAATGACGGTAAGAAGATTTTAAAGATTGTCTTTCAATTTGTCTTTGAAACGAACATTTTCAAAGAAACAAAATACTTTTTTTGTCTTTGAAACTAATTTTTCTTCTCCAAGTTTAGACCATTTTTATTTTTTCGGGAAAAAATGACGTTAATCAGACAAAAAAATGACGTCCAAATGAATCTTTTTTTCTGAAAATACCTTACATTACGACGGAAGACTAAGCCACATCCACTTTTAAGACGGCTTTTTCCCTTTGACGGAGATGATGGAATTGGATGCAAAAAATGATGGAAATATGTCTGAGAATTGACGGATCAGGTGTAAGAACTTTTTTGTTCTGATTACAGACAATTTTAGTTACCACCACTTTCTGAACATCTCGCCCTTAGTGTATACTAATGATAATGTATCCTCCACATAGTTTATTAATAGTACAATTTGCACATAAAAACTGGTTGTTTCCACTTAATTCTCATAGATTTGATTACCAGTGTCTTACCAAATCGAATATGTTGACACAGTTTATTGACCGATAGCTACACCTCACTAGTACAGTTATCTCTTCAATTATTTAATATTTAAATATTTTATTGACAGCTTCAGACTTTTTTTTATACGTTATTCCTGTCTAACTTCAATTTTCCTTAAAGGGATAGTAATACTTTAAATGGAAAAAAAATATGTTGTAGGGTTTATCCCCCTGAGTAAAACAAGAGTCCTCCCACCTCTGAAAGGTGTTTCATTCAATAGTTATTAATTTTCAAAGCTGAATTTTTTAGGTGCAATATCACAGTGGCCTGAAATTGTACAGTGGCGCTGTTGCTACACCATCCTATGGAGATTTATGGTCCTGGGACCAGAGCTGTCCATAGGATCGTGTAGCAACAGCTCCACTGTACAATTTCAGGCCACTGTGATATTGCACCTAAAAATTTCAAATTTGAAAATTAAAAACTTTTGAATGAAACACCTTTCAGCAGTGGGAGTACTCTTGTTTTACTCAGGGGGATAAATCCTACAACATATTTTTTTTTACATTTTAAGTATTACTATCCCTTTAATTATTTGCACTATATTAATCACATTAAGGTCAGTTAGCGCTTGGAGATTCTTTCTTGGTTTTGTTTCTTCTTTCTCCATAGCTCTCTATAGCAGCTTCTGACCCCTTTATCTTATTAGGAAGACATTAGTTATATTTCTTCACATATTCTGTATCTCATTGCCTTTAAATACATATCCCTTTAAGTTGTGGTTAATTTGAATTTCAGCTCACATTCCCCTGTCTACTTGTGAATAGTAATTCCTCTGCAGGCCTGGGGGTGGGAACAATTTGCCTGTATAGGAGGACTGGAGTGTACACAGTCCTTTAGTGTGGGCTCCCACATCCCAGACCTGCAACAAGCTTTTTACATATCAGGTGAGTCCCACTTTAGACTTGTTTTTAATTGCATTGTGTACATTTTATATATGTTTCAGGACCCTCACAAGATAAATACAGATCATGCTCATAGGGTCCACTCCAACGTGTTTCATGATTCTTCCTCAGGATTTGTTTTTAATTCTGCTTTTTATTTTAGACTAGTTGAAGAGCCTGTTACACGGGCCACAGTGCCACTGGCAGCCGGTCGCGGGGCAGTACTGGGCAGTAGAGACTGCCCGCACCACGGCTGATACAGAGCTGGACGCTCCTTCGGAGCATCTAACTCTGTATCAGTCACGGAGCGGGCAGTCTCTACTGCGCATGACTGCGGCATTACACACGTTTTAGCGAATTATTATATAGGATAGGTTTATTCAGTATATTAGTGTAGGTAATCACCATATATTGAGGTACCGTGACGGGGTTGGTGAGCTTATATCTTTTGGCCAAAACATAACTAAATCCTCAATTTTATTTCTATAGAGTTATTATACATTCTCAGCACAGGGCACATTATAGTCTATTGTGTGGAGGAGCGAAGGGCTTTGTTTGTTTGTACTTGTACTTTAAGCCTCGGCTTAATTCTTGGGGAACTGGAGAACCCCCTTAGTCCTTGCAGTCTTCTATACACTGGTTATTTATTATTTGCACTATATTAATCACATGGATATATTAAGGTCAGTTAGCGCTTGGAGCTTCTTTCTTGGTTTTATATTCCAATATATGCATTGAATGGGAAACAACACACTTGTCAGAAGATAACACACACACACACATACACACACACACATACACACACACACACATACACACACATACACATACACACACACACACACATACATACATACACATACACACACACACACATACACATACACACACATACACACACACACACACACGCATACACATACACACACACATACATACACACACACACACACACATGCATACACATACACACACACACACACACACATGCATACACATACACACACACACACACACACACATGCATACACATACACACACACACACACACACGAGAAGCAGTTGGAAAGGCAGGAAGTGGGAGGAAACTATACACACACACACACACACATACACACACACACATACACACACACAAACACACACACACACACACATAGCTATATATATAATGAGTATCACAGTATGTAATAATAACTTTTATTGGAATAACGTTCAGTTTTAGGATTTGAAGGGTAACAACCTCTCTTTATCTAGCCAAAAACAATACCGATCATCAAAATGAAACATCCAAGTCAGATAAGAGAGGCAATACATAGGTTTAAAAAATGGGAACTGGAATGACAGGTCATACCAGTAGGACTGCAAAACCCTTTGGTCTGTTTGCAAAGAATGTGGAGAAGGGGTGTGGATGACAGGCAAGGAGAGGGGTAGAGATACATCCATTATCCACAGGCATACATGTTTCAAAAGAAAATCAGGAGGAAGATGTATTTGAGAGTAATCCCAAGTCTTTGTTCCAAGGTGCTGAAAATCTAATCATTTTAAGGCAAGTGTCCTTCTCTCTTTGGTATCTTTGAAATTCCCTCTGAGAAATTTGATTTTAAGATTATGGATGGTCTGGTTTCTCTGGGTGAAGTGATGTCCAACAGGGGAACTTAGGTGTTTATTGCTTTTCTCAATAGATTGTGTGTATCTACGCTTAGATTAAGTTGTAGACCTGTTTCACCAATGTAACCTTGAGTTTCACATTCAGTGCATTGTATCATGGATACAACAGTTTCTGATGCACTTCATCATGATCCTTTAATGTATGTGCCAGGCCACAGATGCCAAGACATTAGGGAACCTGGGAGAGGATGTGTCGAATGTGACTGATAGGTCAAAGAGGGTAAGAAAAGAGACATTCCTGTTGGTTTTTGCAATACGGAGATCATTTGTTACTTTCATAACAGCAGTCTCAGTAGAGAAAGTGGGTCAAAAACCAAACTGCCTATTAAGAGTTATGCATCACTGCAAGTGGATTCTTCATCCTGAGTCTATTAGGTATAGGATGCCTTTCCTTACATCATGACAGAAAGTAGATGCCACTATTAAATTAAAAGAGAGTTGGTACCGGGTTAGCCGTTTTAATACAGGAGGCAATTATAGTCAATTTGATACCTTTATTGGCTAACTAAGCAGATTTAGGATCCAAGCTTTCAAGACTTAAAGGGATAGTAATACTTCGTTTTAAATTTATTTTATTTTGTAGTCATTTAAAAAACATGAAGAACGATATGTCTTATCTCTCAAACCTTTATGGTTTGAGAGATATTCACAAGCAAAGTTTCCCCCTCCCGCCCCTTTTTCCTAGTGTAAGCCATCTCTTCTCAGATGTGAATCTGGTTGTAAGACCAGACAGATAACAGCAGGGGACAATCTTCTTCCTATGAGAACAATGAAAGCCCTGCCCCCTTGACAAGTTTTTCAGCTTTTTCCCTTATCTTAATTGAAGATTGTCCCTCTCTGCAGTCTACCCTGGCACCTCCCTTCTGATTTGGCTGAACGGGGGGGATACTTTGCTTGTGAATATCTCTTAAACCATAAAGGATTGAGAGATAAGACTTATATCGTTCTTCATGTTTTTTTAATGCCCACAAAATAAAATAAAGATAAAATGAAGTATTACTATCCCTTTAAGTCTGTCCCTCAGGCATGTTATACAGATCAATATGAAAACATCTCTGTTGTGTTTCCTTAGTGGTCATATTAATGATTTTTATTCCTTTAAATTGCTATATTTGGTAACTTCCTAGTTAATAAAATTAAGGTATCATTGTTAGTCCATTGGTGTAGATGTTAAATGAAAGAGTAGTACAGTATGTGATAATACCTTTAATTAGGACAAACATTCAATTTTCAGGATGAGCTTTCAAGAGTAACATTCTTTTATCAAGTCGAAAACAAGAATGATCATCAAAACTAAATATCCAAGTCAGATGAAAGAGGCAGAACATGGGTTAAAGGGACAATAATGTGTACAATAAACTAGTTCTTTGAGTCTTATGTATGGTAAACCTAACACGTTGCACTATGTTTAACCCCTTAAGGACCAGCAATCCTGGGGTATGTGGTCCTTTAAGGACCAGATGGGAAACATTGACGTGCCGTCTCACGTGACTGATCACGTGTTCCGGCATGCCGAAAGAGGGACTGAAAGAGATTGCTCCGGTCTTGGAGCGATCAACTTCAGTCCCCGGTATTAGCGCGGTGAGTAAAAGTACGTAACTTACCAGGACCGTCACTGGTCCTTAAGTGCAGGACCAGCGTGACAGTCCGGGTATGTCAATAGTCCTTAAGGGGTTAAAGGGATAGTAATACTTTGTTTTATCTTTATTTTATTTTGTAGGCATTAAAAAACATGAAGAATGATATAAGTCTTATCTCTCAAAACTTTATGGTGTGAGAGATATTCACAAGCAAAGTTTCCCCTCCTGCCCCTTTTACCTAGTGTAAGCCATCTCTTCTCAGGTGTGGAATCTGGTTGTAAGACCAGACAGAAAACAGTAGGGGACAATCTTCTTCCTATGAGAACAATGAAAGCTCTGCCCCCCTTGACAATTTTTCAGGTTTTTCTCTTATCTTAAAGGGATAGTAATACTTCGTTTTATCTTTATTTTATTTTGTAGGCATTAAAAAAACATGAAGAACAATATAAGCCTTATCTCTCAAACCTTTATGGTTTGAGAGATATTCACAAGCAAAGTTTCTCCTCCCGCCCCTTTTACCTAGTGCAAGCCATCTCTTCTCAGATGTGGAATGCAGTCCATAGACCAGACAGATAACAGCAGGGGACTATCTTCTTCCTATGAGAACAATGAAAGCCCTGCCCCCCTTGACAAGTTTTTCAGGTTTTTCCCTTATCTAAAAGGCATAGTAATACTTCGTTTTATCTTTATTTTATTTTGTAGGCATTAAAAAAACATGAAGAATGATATAAGTCTTATCTCTCAAACCTTTATGGTTTGAGAGATATTCACAAGCAAAGTTTCCCCTCCCGCCCCTTTTACCTAGTGTAAGCCATCTCTTCTCAGATGTGGAATCCAGGCCATAGACCAGACAGATAATAGAAGGGGACAATCTTCTTCCTATGAGAACAATGAAAGCCCTGCCCCCCTTGACAAGTTTTTCAGGTTTTTCCCTTATCTTAATTGAAGATTGTCCCTCTCTGCAGTCTACCTGGGCACCTCCCTTCTGCTCTGGCTGAGCAGTGTTACATCAGTAAAAGGGGCGGGAGGAGGATACTTTGTCATTGAATTACTCTTGAACTACAACTCTGACAGAAATGAAATAACACTCTCCAAAGACCAAATACTATGATGATTAATTAGAGCTGCTTTTATTATGAAACATTACTATCCCTTTAATAACTTACTTTGAAGTAGTTCAAAAGATTAAATGGATGCCCTTCCCACCCCTTTTGGCCATGTCACGCTTACTCCAGCTGTGGTCCAGATGGAGAAAGGAGAGGCACAAACTTCAGTAAGCAAAGGCAAGTCCTGCCCTCCTTCTTGTGGGGGGGCAGGGTTTTCCTTATACTTACTGACTCACGTTTGTTCCTCTCTGCATCCGTCCGGTCCCGGGACCAGATTGCAACTTTAAGGGGAGGTGGCCAGAAGGGGGGGGTTCTTTTTACATTTAACATCTTTGGGACTACATAAAAGTAAGTTATTAAACATAGTAGAGTGTGTTAGGTTTACACTAGAGAAGACTCTGCGATCTACTTTATTCTACCCATTATTATCCCTTTAAGAAAATAGAAACAATTAGAAACAGATTTCCATTTTCATTTGTATATTTCATTATTATTATTATCATCTTTCTCATCACATAAAAAATGTGTTTTTTAGTGTTGAGCGAGCACCCCGATGCTCGGGTGCTCGGGTGCTCTGACCGAGCACCGCCGGAGGCTCGAGTGCTCGGCCGAGCACCCGAGCCCCATTGACTTCAATGGGGCGACACGAGCATTACACCAGGCACCCCCTGCTCTGATGAGAGGAGGGTGCCTGGTCAATGCCCCCTTCATCTCCACAATGTCCCCCTTCATCTCCGCAATGTCCCCCTTCATCTCCGCAATGCCCCCTTCATCTCCGCAATGTCCCCCTTCCACAATGTCCCCCTTCATCTCCACACTGTCCCCCTTCATCTCCGCAATGCCCCCTTCATCTCCGCAATGTCCCCCTTCACCTCCACACTGTCCCCCTTCATCTCCACACTGTCCCCCTTCATCTCCGCAATGCCCCCTTCATCTCCGCAATGTCCCCTTCATCTCCGCAATGTCCCCCTTCATCTCCACACTGTCCCCCTTCATCTCCGCAATGCCCCCTTCATCTCCGCAATGTCCCCCTTCATCTCCACACTGTCCCCCTTCATCTCCACACTGTCCCCCTTCATCTCCGCAATGTCCCCTTCATCTCCACACTGTCCCCCTTCATCTCCACACTGTCCCCCTTCATCTCCGCAATGCCCCCTTCATCTCCGCAATGTCCCCCTTCATCTCCACAATGTCCCCCTTCATCTCCACAATGTCCCCCTTCATCTCTGCAATGCCCCCTTCATCTCCGCAATGCCCCCGTACCTCCAGTCCCTGGTGGTCCAGCGGAGCGTCTACAGATCTGTGCCTCCTTCGGCACAGATCCCCGCCACCCGAACATGGCGGGCGAGCACATGGCGGTACTCGACGAGTACCGCCATGTGCCGAGCAGAGCGATGCTCGAGCCGATCCGAGCATCGGCCGAGCATGCTCGCTCAACACTAGTGTTTTTGTTTCGCTGTATCCATGACTTTATTCTCCACCTTTATAGCCTTCTTGACCATTAAATTTATTTAATTCCTGATATTTCACACCTGACTTAAAATGTTAAGACTCTTCTTGCTGAGTTGTGATATCACCCTGCCATTGGTGTAACTAGTCATTAAAGCGATAGTAATGATTCACAATAAAACCAGCTCTGATTAATCTTCATCGTATTTGTTCCATGGAGAGTGTTATTTCACTACTGTCAGAGTTGTAGTACAAGAGAAATTGAATGATAAAGTATCCCCCTCCGGCCCCTTTTTCCTAGTGTAAGCGGCCACCCCCCCAGATATAAAATCTGGTCCTGGAACCAGACAGCCCACAACAAGGGACAATCTTCTTACTGTGATCATAAGGAAAACCCAGCCCCCCTTGACAAGTTTTTCAGGTTTTTCCTTATGATCACTGAAGATTGTCCCTCTATGTGATCCATCCGGACAGTCTTGCTGGTCTGAGCTGAGCAGTTTTACATCAGCAAAAGGGGTGGGAAGGGGATACTTTATCATTCAATTACTCTACAACTCTGACAGTATTGAAATAACACTCTCCATGGACCAAATACTATGAAGATTAATTGGAGCTGCTTTTATTGTGAAACATTACTATCTCTTTAATGGGTCCTTTTGAAATCATTTTTGGGGTCCCCAACACAAAAATTTAGATATGCCCCTGCACCTTGCAGTTGTATAAGCATTTTTGAGTGAGTGAGTGAGTGAGTGAGTGAGTGAGTGTGTGTGTCATTCAGTCTTAAAGGGATAGTATTACTTAAAATTAAAAAAAAAAAAAATAGTGGATGCTCCAGTTTCTTGCATTCCACACACTGGGCCTTTTGTATAGCAGTTTAGTAGTCAAATTCTGGAGAAAACCAACTGCACGCTAGTGAACACATAAAAATCCCCCCGGTTGGAAGAAGTTTGCTGGGGATTAACCCTTTGAGGGCCAGGCACCTGTCTGGAATTCAAAGGGTTGAAATCAGACACTTTATGGTGTTTCTACGAGCCTGAATTTCCAGGACAAAAGGTAGCAAATTGTGAATTTTCCTTGAAAATTCATAAGGGATAAAAATGGGACATTTCTCCTTCTGCTAAAAGATGCTTCATTCAGAAGTTACTGCAGCCCAAACTTGATTTTTTCTAGGTGCAGTATCACAGTGGCCTGAAATTGTACAGTGGCGCTGTTGCTAGACCGTCCTATGGACAGCTCTGGTCAGCTGACCATAAATCTCCATAGGATGGTGTAACAACAGCGCCACTGTACAATTTCAGGCCGCTGTGATAGCGAGCCTAAATAATTCATATTGGTGCTTTAATAACTTTTGAAGAAAACATCTCTCAGCAGTGGGAGCACCCTTGATTTTCTCAGGGGGATAAACCCTAAAACATATATTTTTTCACATTTTAAATATTACTGTCCCTTTAACAGGAATTAATTATCATAATGTATCACTGCGGTATATTTCTTTAATCCTAACCCTCCTGCAGTTCGATTTACACTGAGACTTGCGATGTGCTATCATTACTTTATTCTTTGACTAAATCTTATTCCAAATCATTAAACACAATTTTTTGGATTGCTGTTAAAGGGTTAGTAAGGCCCGAAATAAAGTTTATTCAGTATAGTAGATTTTACAAAAATAAAGAATTTGGATAAAGTCCTAGCTCTCAGAACTTTTCGGTTTGAGAGATATTCACTTCTAAAGTTCCCCCTCCTTTCCCTTCTCCTGATGTCAGCTGTAAAGCTGACAGAAGGAGATTCTCGTCAGCCGACTCGAGGAGGCTCTTCAGCAGAGCCGCAATAACGAAATTTAAAAAGAACTCCTGCATTGAGGCTACGTATTGACGCAGGCCTTAACTTTATACAGGTGGCCTGGTCAGTCTCCTCCTATCTACTTCCTGGCTCTTAGTATCTAAGAGAACTGGATTCCTATCCAGTTACCCTTACGTTTTTGTCCTGTGCTGTTGTATTTACTTGTTCCTCGGTTCTGTGTATGACCCTGGCTTGTTTGACCATCCATCCTGATGTTGACCTGTGGCTCTGTCTGACTATCCATTCTGGTGCTGACCTGATGCTCTGTCCATCTATCTGCTCCGTGTTGCTTCCTGACTAGTGGACATCGTATCTGGTGCAGACCTGTGGCTCTGGATGACTACCCGCTACATGTATGACCCTGACCTGTCTGACTATCCATTCTGGTGCTGACCTGGGACTCTGTCCATCTATCTTCTCCATGTTGCCTCCTGACTAGTGGACATTGTATTTGGTGCAGACCTGTGGCTCTGGATGACTACCCGCTACGTGTATGACCCTGGCCTGTCTGACTATCCATTCTGGTGCTGACCTGGGGCTCTCTCCAGGTATCTCCTCTGTGTTGCCTCCTAGTGGACATCCTATCTGGTGCAGACCTGTGGCTCTGGTAGACTCCAGCCTTACTGACTGCAGGCGTGAGTCAATAGTCTCTCTTGTTGCCATCCTTTCCGTGAGACCATGGGGTCTGATCTGTGTAATCCCCAGGGCGATTGAGACTATCAGTGGGCTACGGCCTAGTCTCTTGCAGTTGTGTTTGACTTTAGGAGGCTCCTATTGCTGATAGAGTTTCTCGCCTCTCTGTCACCCTCTGCTTGTTTGATTTCTCTTTATTGTGTCATTCTAATAAAGGTGAATTTTACTATACTGTCTGACTCCTGTCTTTGCTTACCGCCCGGTACAGCTTGCAAACCAGGCACACTTTGTAGACCTTTACAATGAAGTAATTTATTTGCAATAACGGGATTTCAGCTGCAGAGCCGCCAGCTGGGCCCCGGACCGGGATCTCCTGCTGTCAGTTATACGCTGACGTCAGGAGAAGGGGAGGGAGAGGGGAACTTTAGATGTGAATATCTCTCAAACTGTAAAGGTTTGAGAGCTAGGACTTTATCCAAATACTTTATTTTTGTAAAATCTACCATACTGACTAAACTTTATTTTGGGCCTTACTAACACTTTAATACCCCCTACATCCCAATTTAAATCATGGATAATCCTCAAAACATTAGTTTCTCTGTTACTTCTGTTATCCATAGACAATGTTACATTTGCATCAGGTGATTTAGTCACATCATCAGCTATCGTGACTGTTAAAAATGGATATGTACTGTACCTTTAAAAGGCCTTCAAATCACATAGTTATGAATGGGAGAAATTAACAATTTGCTACATTGTCTGCCTTTTAACCCTTTGAATTCCAGAGAGGTATATGGCACTCAAAGAGTTAAGCCCCATCAAATTTCCTCCAATTCATTGGCAACCTGGGGGATTTTTATGCGTTCCCTAGTTTGTAGTTGGTTTGCTCCAGAATTTCACAACTGAACTGTTATATGTAAGTCCCATTGGGCGCAATGAAAGAAAATGGAGCTTTCACTATTGTTTAGGAAGCCATCAATTTATGCAAGAAAGAAAACTCACAGCGCCAGCTCACCATAACACATCCATGTAAATATATCGTTTCAATGTGAATCATAGAAATAGATACAAAGACAGCAGCAGACAATGAGAGGGTTCTCCAGTCCCCCAAACCTCAGTCACAGACCCAAAGTGAAAACAAAAAAACAGACCTGCTCATCTCTGTAAAATAAAATGTGTGTCCTGTAATGTACATATATAATATTTCTTAGTAAATATATACCTTATAATGTCCATATATGAATATTTCTGAGAAAAATAAGTGAGAATTTGGTATTTACAAATTGGCCAAGTCATGGGTAAGCTTGCCACCATGCAAGTCCTACTCTAATACAACTAAAACCCTACCTAAATTAACCCTTTGAGTGCCAGAGGGGTGCACAACGCATTGCTTTGCAATGCGTTGCATACCCCTCTGGCACTCTAAGGGTTAAAATCCCTGATGAAATGTTTTTGGAAATGTATTGGAGGGGGGACCCATTAAATACTTTCTTTACAATGCTTGAGTGTCCCAGTGTGGTGCAATTAAAAACAGGGATTTTTTAAATTTAGATTATATATGCACTTTACAGGACCCACATTTTATTTTACATAGACAAGCGCAGGTTTGTTTTTTTGTTTGTTTGTTATCAATTTATGGGCTATTTGCGATTGCTCACATTTTGATACAAGAAGCACACTAATACCTTGATGGTCAGTAGTATATGCTCCTAAATTAATTCCAAAGTTAACGAATGCCCCTAAATTAATGGCAAAGTTAGAGAATGCACCTAAATTAAAGGCAAAATTAACCAGACATATGAAAATGTGTGCTAATTTCTTTGCTGAACATCCTATATAATAATTCGCTAGGATGTTTGTCACGATGCAGTCATGCTCAGTAGAAACTGCCATCGTTCTCTACTGTGCATGATTGCATTGTGTGAGTGAGGCAACACAACACTGCATCACATGGAGCAGTGAGGTAGCGGCCTCTTAACTCTTTGAGTGCCAGAGGAGTATGCAATGCATTGCATACCCCTCTGGTACTCAAAGGGTTAACATTACCTGGACCTTGGCTCATGTACACAGGCTTTTACACTAGTAGAAACATAGTTAATGTAGCTGAAAAAAGACATGCGTCCATCAAGTCCAGCCCATGCCAAAACACCCCAGTTAATCCAGAGGAAGGCAAAAAAAAAACAAACCCTGAAACCATTTCTAATTTAGTCCAAGTGGGTAAAAAAAATCCTACAAAATGGTAGTCAAATATTTTCCTGGGTATCCTTGTCAACTACAAACTTGGAAACAGTGACCAGTGTCAAACAGCAGTAGCAAAGGCAAACAAAATCCTGTCTTGCATTAACCGTATCGAAGCAAGAGTGGATAACATTATTTTGCCATTATACAAGTCATTGGTAAGACCTCACCTTGAGTATGCAGTGCAGTTTTGGGCTTAAACTTGGTTTATTTACTCTAGAGAAAAGACGACTAAGAGGAGACCTCATCACATTGTACAAGTATATGAGAGGTCCATACAAGGATCTCTGCGGTGAGCTATTTATTCCAAAGCCTGATCAGGTGACCAGGGAACACCCCTTGAGATTAGAGGAAAGGAGGTTTAAACTTCAGCAGAGGAAGGGGTTTTTTACGGTAAGGTCAGTTAAACTGTGGAATTCATTGCCCAGGGAGGTGGTTAAGGCAGATACAATGGATACATTTAAGAGAAGATTAGATACATTTCTTTCCAAAGGGAACATACAGAGTTATACTGTTTATCACTAGACAGATCAGGAAGGTCTGATAAAGACTAATTTAATTGGTAGCAGGAAAGCTATAAAATTCTCAGTCACTGGGGTATGAGGAGAAGGTTGAACTTGATGGACTTGTGTCTTTATTCAACCTAATTTACTATGTTACTATGTATTTATTATTTTACATTTAAGGGGATCTATCAACCCTATACATGTTGGTCTAAATAGTTTATGTGGCGACTAGATGTTATAACATTTTAATTTTTTTTTTTTTATTTAGTTTGCAGAAAATAAACGAGTGAAGATTGCCCTAGACCCTACTTCCGGACAGACTGTGGTTACCAGCTCTGTACTGCTGTCTGTCACTCTCTCTCTTCTCCCCTCCCTCTATCCAGCCTCCTCCAATGATGGAGTCTCTCTACATGTAAGCTGGAGTGGTGTCTGGCCAAAGAGAGAGCTCCAGCTTACATGCAGAAATCCTCCTTCATTGGAGAAAGCTGGATAGAGGGAGGGGAGTGGAGGAAGAGTGACAGACTGCGGTTTCAGAGCTGGTAACCGCAGTCTGTCTGGAAGTAGGGTGCAGGGCAATCTTTACTTGTTTATTTTCTGCAAACTAACAATTTTATTAAAAAAATTATTATTATTATTATTATTTATTTATATAGCACCAACTAATTCCGCAGCGCTGTACAATTGGGAATAGACATACAGAGGTATTAAATAGTACAATCAGATGTGGAGAACAGAAGGATCAGAGGGCCCCCTGCTGGTGAGAGCTTACAGTCTAGAGGAAGGTAGGTATGACACAGGAGGAGTAAGTGCTATTGCGTTTAAGAGCCTCCTGCCACATGAACTGCCAGTCAGTGGGTGGGAGTGAGAAGTGCCGTTGAGTGCAGTGGTCCGTGCAAGGGGTGAATCTTGGTGATCATGTTTATGGAGGCAGTTGATAGGCTTACCTGAAGAGGTGAGTCTTCAGGGAGCGTCTGAAGATTTGAAGGCTGGGGGAGAGTCTGATTGGGCGGGGGAGTGAATTCCAGAGCTGAGGTGCAACACAGGAGAAGTCCTGTAGGGGGAGTGGGAGGATGCGATAAGAGCTGTGGAGAGGAGAAGGTCATGTGCAGAGCGAAGATGGCGAGTGGGAGTATATTTGGAAATGAGAGATGAAATATAGGGGGGGTGCTGTGTTAGTGAGGGCTCTATAAATTAGCACCAGAATTTTGAATTTGAAAAAATGAAAACTTTATGACATCTAGTCGCTACATAAACTATTTATACCAACATGTACGGGGGTAATAGATCCACTTTAGCTTTAGGGGGGATTGATTAGCAAGGTAATGCTTTGGATACCTATTGCGCATAGAAAAGGTTAATATATTTATATACTGTAATTAATTGACACTGAGGCTTACGTATAAAACCAAAGATATGTCTAGTACCGTGAAAAGCAACCTCACAATATTAAAGAGCACCAATTTCTTTGCCAAGATCTCAAATCACTGGGAGTATCCATCTTGATAAGATTTGCATGATTCTGCATTCTTTTTGTTGAAAGCTGATAAGTTTTGGGAGACTCAGGAGGTTTGAGGAAGAGATAGGCAATGTTAGGCAGGAGAGTATATTGTATACAGCCTGTGTCACACAGATCAGCTCTGCTTACATTAAAGTGTCCCGAACTACTAAACCAAAAATCTTATGAACCACTATACTGACGAAAAATATATAAGGTACAGGTCGTTTCATGCCTTTTTCCAGTACAAAACTGTATAGCAACAGATCCCCTAAGAGTGCTATGTAATGCATAGCAAAGTAACAGAATTGCATTCTTATGTGTGTTTTATATATATATATATATATATATATTACACCATTTTGGAGAGAGAGATGGCACTCACAGGGTCCTTTTTCTATGTTCAAAGTGTTACAATTTATTGAGATTGACGTTTCAACTATGGCTACATTGATAGCCGAAACGTTGCTCTCAATAAATTGTAACAACACTTTGAACATTGAAAAAGGACGCTGTGAGTGCCGTCTCTCTCTCCAAAACTGTATGTATGATTTACTTTTCTGCGATGTGCACCCAGATCATTTTACAATACCAACGGTGAGTGAATCCCAACCCCAAATGGAATTGTATATATATTAGACTTGTGCGATTCGGTTTGGCTAATTTCAGAATTCGGACAAATAAGGTGTATTTTGAATTATTCGGACCTTCCGAAAGCCAAGGTCCACCCACAAACAAAAAATCAGAATCTGAAACGGACCTAGTCTGAAATTTCGGAAATTTGGACAGCGCTTTCCCACCTGAAACTATTACAATGTTGCTACATACTACTAAAAATAGATCTGGTAAAATAGGTGCTTTACAGTTCATGCAAAGTGAGATATTAACCACATAAGGACACAAGCAATTTTGGCATTTTTGCTCTGTGTGTGTTCAACCATAATTCCTATCTTTCTCATTTATTGCACAAACACATATTATATACCATTTTTTAAAGGGCAGAAAGGGCTTTAATTTGATGTGACATATACATATATAAGTGTGTAGGGGTTTATAAAATACCCCTTCCTGTCTCATTAGAGATTTAATATTATTATTAATTTAGTTTAATGTATTTTTTTATTTTTATTTAATTTTAATTTTTTATTTAATATTTTACATTTTTTTTTTAAATTCGGCCAAATAATTTGGACTATTGCCTAACCTTGTCTGAGTCAAACAGGTCCGGTCTGAAATTCGGAGGATCTGAATTTTGGACTGGAACTGTTTGACTCGGACAAAGTTAGGCAATAGTCCAAATTATTTGGCCGAATTAAAAAAAAAAAAAGTAAAATATTAAATAAAAAATTAAAATTAAACAAATAAAAATAAAAACATACATTAAATTAAACTCACCTGTTTCACTGTCTTGATATAGGTCCTCTTTTGGACCGAAATGTTGACCATTTCTTTGCTGTTATTTGCCTAAAAAATGTATTTAAAAAGTCCCACTGTTGCTGCCCCTCTACTTTCGCTGCAAACTGCCTACTCTTGGGGACTTGTTCACCTGGGCTCTACAATTATGCAGAGGGTGTGCTTGCTTCCAACCCTCCACCATATATTTTATATATATATATATATATATATATATATATATATATATATATATTTTTTTTTTTTTTTTTTTTTTTTTTTTTTTTTTAAATTAAAACCCTTTGAGTGTCAGTGAAACAATACTTTGGATAACTCTTTGGTACTCAAAGCCTTAACTCCTCAGTCACTATAAAGCAAGGCTCTCATATCATTTCAAAATATTTTACTTCCATCCAAACAGATATTTCATAATTTATTAACCTACAGTGCCTGATCTTTAATTTCCTGTTCTTTTCTCAACATTTAGAATATGACCTTCAAATTCTGTCATCTGAACATAATTTTCTTTTTTTTGATATCTCTCGTGTTCTTCCTATATTATGATTTGAGACAACAAGGCATAATTCAAAAGATCTTCAAATGTGGAGACATTATCCGGGGTCCAAATCTGAAAGTAGAAGATTCCACACAGAAGAGTGAGAAAGAGCTACTCATCCTTGTTTGGGTCCAGCCTTTTGGAGAAGGTTTTAGATTTGATACTTGTGAAAGTGATTATGGTGTCTCTGGGTGTAATCTAACAGCAGACAGGGCGTTATACAATGTATCTCATGCTCTAGTCATGCACCATTTTGATATCATGCATGACAAAAAGTCATTGCCTCAACAACAAAGACCTCATTTCCAAAGA
Organism: Rhinophrynus dorsalis; assembly: GCA_037306005.1. Taxonomy (NCBI): domain Eukaryota; kingdom Metazoa; phylum Chordata; class Amphibia; order Anura; family Rhinophrynidae; genus Rhinophrynus; species Rhinophrynus dorsalis. The sequence goes on from CM074726.1 coordinate 175,231,976, forward strand.
TGGGTTTGGTTTAACCTGGAGCCCCCACTGATTATTAAAAACCTGGATTTCCTAGACAATTTGTTCAACATGACAATGACATTTCGCCATGATTCTGATATCCAGAGACCTTATGGTCGGATCGAGCTATTGACAGAGCCACAGAATTTCACTATTCCAGCCAAGTCCAAGTTGGTGGCCTGGGTAGTCAGTAAATGGTACTCAGGTGCTCCGCGTATTGCTTATTATGAGGAGCTGAAGAAACACATTCCTATTGATGTTTATGGAAGTCGTCACAAGAAACTTAGTTGGGGTGATTTTAATAGTACCCTCTCTCAATACAAGTTTTACTTAGCCTTTGAGAACTCTATATACAAGGACTATATTACAGAGAAATTATGGAGAAATGCATTTGGTACAGGGACTGTTCCAGTTGTATTGGGAACATCTCGCAAGAACTATGAACGTTTTGTGCCCGGGGATGCCTTCATTCATGTAGATGATTTCCCCAGTGCCAAGGAACTGGCGGATTTTCTCCTCAAGCTGGACAAAGATGATGAAAGATACCAGAAGTACTTCAACTGGCGATCTTGCTACCAAGTAAGGATAGAGGACAGAGGATGGTCCTATCACTACTGTATGGCTTGCAAAGGATTGAAAGAGGCAAAAGATTACCAGGTCATTCCTAGTGTGGCCAAGTGGTTTCTAGAAGATGTCAAGCCTTAGAATTCTGTAGGTGCTAGAGACTTTATTTTTCCAGTAGAACTGTTGGGCTATTATGAAATACTCGTGTAAAAGCCCGTGTACACAGGCCAAGGTCCGTGTGATGTTAAACTTTTGAGCGCCAGAGGGGTATGCAATGCATTGCTCTGCAATGCGTTGCTTACCCCTCTGGCACTCAAAGGGTTAAGAAGCCAGTCCTACTCTGCATCCTGCTGCCGATGCAGTCAGGCACTGTAGAGACTGCCCGAAAGCACAGAATGCTGGAAACATTCTGTGCTCTTGGGCACTCTCTACAGTGCAAAGTGCGAATGACGGCTTCTGACAACATCCTTGTGAATTATTATATAGGATGGAAGACTTTAAAGTGGATCTGTTACTTTTTTAAGAAATATGTGCTTTTGAAAGAGCTGTCAAAATCATTCATATTTATGTTAGCCATTTCTATTTTAACCCCTTGGTGTCCGTGGTCCTGGGAAGTAACCTTCACTTAAGGACCGCTTTGAAGATTACGACGTGCCGGCACACGTGACTTGTGACGTGTACCGGCACGCAGCACTGGGGACTGAGAGAGACCGCGGTCAATCTCACTCCCTGTTTTTACTTACAGCGCTCCCAGAGGACCGCTGTAAGTAAAAGATATGTGACGTGCTATGACCGTCACCGGTCTTTAATGAAAAAAACACGTGACGCTCATAGCACTGCGTGCGGTCATTAAGGGGTTAAACTGTAGCTATAAAGCTTTATTTGTTGGTCATTGTGTGCAACTGAGTTAATCTTGGTTGGCAGGAAGTGGCAGTTGGAATGAGAAACAGTAAGAATTGTTTCTATCTGGCTGGCATTATAGGCAGTATTATCTAATTTGCATAAAATGACAAAGACATAAAGCTAAATATCTAATTGTCGAAGATAATACAAGAAAGGGTTAAGAGGAGACCCAATTAGGTTGTATATCTTCACATAAATATATATATATATATATATATAGAAGGAGAGAAAGGAAGCACTCACGATAAATAGACGAATGCCTGGGTGCCTGATTAAGAAGTAATAATCACAGCTGAAGAAATCAGCACTCACAGGACTTCCAATCAACGTTTTCTAAGTACCTTTATTCTGTGGTCAACGTTTCGATCCTCACATGGATCTTTATCAAGACTTGATAAAGATCCATGTGAGGATCGAAACGTTGACCACAGAATAAAGCTACTTAGAAAACGTTGATTGGAAGTCCTGTGAGTGCTGATTTCTTCGGCTGTGTATATATATATATATATATATATATATATATATATATATATATATAAATATACTATACTAGGTATTGACACGCTACTTCACAGTAAAGAATTGATTAAAATAATCAATGAAGCATATTTGTGCAAATATATATATAATTTATTTAAGTATATATATAAAGTGTAAACAACCATGATATACATGAGTGAACAGCAATTGCAATAGATAAATAGTAACTCAAACCACACTTATCACAGTTAGCTTTACTAGCAATTAAAGAGTTAACTACACATAAGCATATTCAGAGGTATTAAACAAAAATAATTGAACTCAGCAGCATAGAAAAGGAAAATTGAGCCTTACAATTAATTAAAATACAGTTGGCAGCAGCATATATGAATATTTCTGCCCCAGAAAGTGTATAAACTCTGCTGTTTTTTAATGTATGTTGTCATGTGAGTAGGCTTTAATGGTAAACCAGGTCCTCTGACAATCTCCTTGTACCATATGCAATAGCGAAATTTAGAAAAACTAACTGGAATAAAATCTCAGTTTTAATTGAATATAATTTAATTATCTACTGATTTCAATATGTATACCTCTGAATAAAACATATAAATTGCATTTATTATTGTCAATGATAGATTGTACCAAGAATATACTCATAATCAAATCTAATAATATGTGTCTAGACAGTTATAACAAAACTTCATGCAACATATATAAAAAATATGACAATAGCAATCCTATGTAACATCTATAGGGTACTACAAGGGTTAATTCACTTATTAATATAGGATGCCCCAGCCAAGATGGTGGCTTCTTTTGTCTAGCGTGAGGTTTAATTAAACTTCCCACTGTACATAAGTTAGGCCCAAAAACACATGCACAAAGTAATCTCTAGAATACATACCAAAATAGACAGACAGCAGTTAAAGGGTGAGTAAACAAATTCAAAGAATTCACTTTATCAAATATTAGCTAAAATAACCTTTCCAGAATCACAATATATTATTCTAGAAATATCAAAACTTATATTAACAAATATATCAATAATGCTATATAGATCTCGCTGCTATCAACTATTTTACACTTATCTGGCAAAATATTACAAATGATTTAATCAATTCTGCTTAATTCCATAATTACTACAGCCAATATGGCTTATTATAATTTCTAAAAATGGGTGGCCAGTCCACTAAGAAAAATTATAAGAAAATTATGTTTCCTCAAATATAGAAGAAATATATATTTGATTCTAGATTTTTGCAGAATTCAAATAAGGAAAGATATAGTTACCAGTCAATAAGTGTTTCTTAGGATTTCTTTAGCATCCAGTAGGAACAGAACAGCTAAGCAAGATGATCAGGAACTCAGGAGCCAAGACCCCTTTCTCTCCTAAAACCTAAATATTTATAATGTAAAATTCCTGTTATCAAAAGCCCAGCCCCATCTCCTCTGATTGGGTCTTATTAGAATATGATATCATCATCACTATCTAATTGGACACTCTAAATTCATAATTTTACTATGATATCACGTATATATTATATAATAATTTGAGAAGAATTCAAAACACTAGTAATTACTCTATGCACCCTGAAGATGGTGCTCTTACTCAATATTAAAATGTTCCCTGATAATTATTTTCTTATGAATAGACAAGAATGTGTTTTTCCTTGTGTCATCAGTGATATGTCAAGAGGTCATTAGACATCCTATAAACATGTCATACTATCTAGACTTTCCCATATAGGAGTACATCTTTCTTCAGACTTGGTGTCTGGAACAGAGACATATGTAATCATAAACTCACTCAACTATTTTCACCCCATTTAGGTAAAGAGGCCCCCTTTGTTTTAAGAATTAACTAATTTAAACACATTTTAAAACAGCGTTTCAGAGCATTTGGCTTAAAAATATTAACCATCTCCTTCCAGTCATGGCAGTGTCTCTGATATAATAAACTATAGTTTTAAGTAAACAATTACTAACGTAACATATAGGTGATTTTACAAGTTCTATCATTCAGAGGGATAAACACTGAAATACACAGATTGTTGTTGCATGGGCTTTACAGAATTCACAGATTTATAACATGTAACCCCTTGAATCCTTGGTGCTTCCAGCATCTACCTGTCATCCAAGCAATTAACCCTTTTAGTGCCAGAGGGGTGGCCAAGGCATTGTTCTGGAATTGTTAAAGGAATACTAACTTGGGGCTGGGACTGTATTCAATACACTTAAATGGATCAATTCTCCGGCAAACAAATTGTATCAACGGACACAAATAAAATTCCTGTTAATTTAACCGTTTGAGTGTCAGGGCTGCATGCAACGTATTATGCATCGGTACACTGAACTCCCCTCTTCCACTCAGTGGGTTAAATTGTGGTTTTAACCCCTTGCATGTTCGAGAGGCCTCCGTGCTTTGGAAACTTCTTTAGCTTTCGAAGGGTTAAAAGTGCTACTTAAATTAATGAAAAACAAAGGATACTTATCAGGCAGCTAGTGAGTGTGTGGAGTCCTCAGGGTACTGTGAAATCTCTTGCGTGCTGCTGTCTTAGTGTGGGTACCACAAGTCTCAACCCCAGTCACTGTATCCACTAAACAGAGGAAAAACAAGACAGATCAACACCAGTTTCTAAGTGTAGCAATACTTGAAGCAATAGATCATTTTCTTTTCTCTATTTAAATCTATTGAAATTTTTACTCACTCTCAACTATGGTCCATAAACTGTGAATCTTCAGCTAATTGAATATGTGCAAAACAAAGCACAGCAAAAGCAGGACCAGGCACATTGCTTTCCCTAACCTGCTGAAAAGCAGCACAGGCAATTTCATAAAGTTATGTTGAGGTATTTGAACTTATATGAAAAGAACAGATACACAGCGCAAAAGATCAAGGTCTAGAGGTGGCAAAAACAATAAATCAATCAGAACAATCAAAAAGATCTCACTTTTCTTCAAATAGTGAGCAAGTCCTAAATAGTGTTCTTCAGTGTTAATGCAGCTTTCTCCCAGGGTGTCCAGTAGTCACCTTGCAGGGCCAAAACCAAAATGAAACTAAAAAAGAAGAAGGGGGAGCGCAAAAAACTCATCTGAGAGTAGCATCTGTGTAGTTAATGTGCTGAAACGCATATAAATGTACTCACCAGACGACAAATAGGCTCATATAAATAGTACTTGGAGGTAATCTTCAGTGTATGTAGTATGGTAGTGTCCACGTGTATTTCATGAAACAGCATAAATCCACTACAGGCTCTAAATCAACAGGACACGGGAAAAAATCCTCTAAGGGTAAAACTGTATGATAGAAACTGTATTAATAAATGTTTGATATTTATTCAACATTTCAAGAGTGACTTGGGAATGTGTTTGGCACAATCTACACGCTGTTTTTTCGGACACATCTGGTGAGTGTATTTATTTATCCTTTAGGGGTATATATTTGTGGTCTGGTTCCTGTGAGTACATTTATATGCGTTTGAGCGCACTGACTACACAGATGCTACTCTCAAATGTGTTTTTTGTGCTTCCCCTTCTTCTTTTTTAGTTTTATTTAAACTTATATGAATGGTACAATATGCTCTTTTAACCATTACACATCTGTTACCTGTAAAATATAAAGGATGAAGTAAGTTTTTGCTATTAATCCTATTTTATCTATAGTTTTGTCTCATGTTTATGCACACTCAGAGGCTGCCAGACAACCACCGGCCCGGCTCCCTGGCCAGGAAGACACCTCCTGCCCCAGGCCTCGGCCAAGAGCGTTCATGTCTATAGTTTATGGTATGGCTGTCCAACGTGTGGCCCATACACCAAATGTGGCCTGTCTGACCTCAGGGTTCAGTCTGATATTAAACCTTTGAGTGCCAGAGGGGTACAGAATGCATTGCACAGCAATGTGTTCTGTACCTCTCTGGCACTTGAAGAGTTAAGAAAACAACCCTCCCCAACCCCCCCCCCCCACAAATTTTACTTAATTAATAGCACACATGAACCAATAAGAGCTAACCCCTGCCTGTCATTACTGCACAGTTCAAGGATAGATGTCTGTTAAATATCAGTATTGCCATTAACTTGATCAATCAATAAATACAACCATATTGTGGAATAGCTGACAAGACATACTGTGTTTCACCATCGTTATCAATAACGGAAATAATATGACTAACAATTGAAAAAACATGGACGCCCATGGTTTATGTAAAAGAATCATTAACTTTCCATTCTCAGTACCAAGATTGTCAGTATCAAGAGCTGATAGCGTCTCAGGTGTGACAAGCCCTTTAATTCTTATATTAATTCATGGAGCTTCTGTGTTATCTATTCAGCTTGATAAATCTTGGTGCATGGAATCCACAGAATAAGACAGGAAGCTTATAACACCAGGGAAGTTATCTCCTCTTTATCACGTCTTTATCAATCAATAGTGCAGGACTCACAAACACAGTCAAGGGCAGGATAATCATCTTTTATTTCTTTATAGTACTGTGTGTGTGTATATATATATATATATATATATATATATATACATGTATATCAAGTATATGTATATATCAAGCAAATGTATATGTATATCAAGTATAGACACGAAAAGCAGCAGTGTTGCCTTCCCCCCCACACCAGTTAGATGTGACCACCCGCAGATTCCAAGTGCTATAGTTATGTCTGTTCTGTGGAATTTGGAATTTCTCTCTGCACATGTCATAGGCCATATGATTGGCTGAAATAGACTTCCATAGCATTAAAGGGATAATAATACTTAATATGTAAAAGATATATATATATATATATAAATAGTAGTTTTTATCCTCCTGAGTAAAACAATGATACCCAACTGCTGAGAAGTGTTTTATTCAAAGTTATTACAGCTCAAATGTAATTTTTTTATGTGCTGTATCACAGTGGCCTGAAATTGTACAGTGGTGCTGTTGCTACACCATCCTACTGACAGCTCTGGTCAGCAGTGAGAGTATCCTTGTTTTACTCAATGGGTGTCCAAATTTCTTGGTTGTGGGACACGTGATCAGAAAGTCTTAAGTGTAAAGGACATATTATTTTTACTTTTTTTTTTTGTAACAATGGTGAACATTAGCCCATCAGCATTACAAAAATATGGATTTATGTATTTATTGATCAAGTCAATGACAGTACTGATATTTAACAGACTTGAACTGTACGGTATGCTTACTTTCTGGAAGTTCTAACTGACAGAAACTGCTGAGTCACTTCCTATCACATTGTATGGAGAACTGTATGTCACTGACTTTCCTCTCCATTAGAATGTAATAGAATAATTAATTGGAAATGACCACAAGAGGGCACTGCTAATGTAAAAAACACAGCTTTAAATGGTAATAACTGTGGAAATAGGCATCTCTCAGCAGTGGGAGTACCCTTATTTTACTCAACAGAAAACGACCTACAATATATATTTTTTCATAAAAAAGTTTTCTGGTCCTTTAACCCCTTAACGACATGTGACTTACCAGGTACGTCACGCAAAAACTGTCACTTAGTGACAGAGGACATACCTGGTAAGTCACGGAAGTCCGCGTCTCCGTGAGGCTGCACGCCGCTCGGAGAGTCAGGACTTCCTTGAGAAAAAAAAAAAATGTTAGGTGGGCGTTAACGTGACAGCCGCGTACGAACGCGGCTGTCACTAAGGGGTTAAAATCTCAGTGGGTCAGGCATCCATATTTGGCCCATGGGCTGCACATCAGACACCCATGCTTTAGAGGAACATTTCTCCAGGGACCACAAACGGTACTGAAAAAGCAAAGTGCAACTCTGGGGCAAACCAACTGCTCTGTAAAGATTAAATGAACTTTGGTGTAACTATAAAGGATTGTGAAGTCACACTTTCTGTTTAAGCAATTCATTTTATGTTTAAAGTAGTAGTAAACTTTTTTATTGAAACCTACATGTTATAGAGCTTTTCCTGCTGAGTAAAACAAGGTCACTCCCGCCACTGTCAGTTGTTATATTCAAATGTTATAACAGTTCAATTAACCAGGAAAGTTAATTTATTGTGTTTACTTCCTGACTTACGAGAGGAAGATATTATCATGTCTCTTTACAGGTCCATGGTAAGACCCCACATTGAATATGCAGTTCAGTTCTGGGTGTCTCTTCAGGAAAAGGACATTATGGAACTAGAGAAAGTGAAGAGGAGGGCTACAAAACTAGTAAGGGGAATAGAAAGTTTTAGTTATGAAGAAAGCCTAGAAAAGTAAAATTTGTACAGACTAGAGAAACAGCGTCTTAGAGGGGATATGATAACACTATATAAATATGTTCAGGGCCCATAGAAAGAGTTCTCCAAAGACCTGTTCAGAATGGTACAAAGGACAAGGGGCCACCCACTAAGACTTGAGAAAAAGGAGATTTTGTCTGCAGCACTGGAAGGATTATTTACGGTAAGGACAATAAAGGTATGGTTCTCGCTAGTTAAAGGCCAAGGGCATTTTCTATGATAGGAAAAAGTGGATGGGACTTGGGGCACGGTCAGGTGAGGAATGGGGGTGTGGCCAAGGGCAGAGCTAAAGGCATCTAGAGTGACTTCGTGGAGGCACCTGGGGTCATTTTCATACATTGCAACACACACATTCTCTGCCATTAGTAAGACTTTACTGACCCCGAATATCAATTACACACTTTTTCTCTGTTTCTTGTTCACATGGCTACAACCTCACTCCTTACATGACCCCCAGCCCCAGTACATCCACTGATTCCTGGCACAGAACATGCCATACCCTTGACCTATAAAAGACAAGAATAAAAAAAAAACTTTAAAAGGATAGTAATGTTTCAAAATAAAAGCAGCTACAATTAATCTTCATAGTACTTGGGCCTTGGAGAGTGTTATTTCAATACTGTCAGAGTTGAAGTTCAAGGGTAATTGAATGCTAAAGTATCCCCCTCCTGCCCCTTTTACCGATGTAACACTGCTCACCTTAGAGCAGCAAGACTGTCCGGATGGATCACAGAGAGGGACAATCTTCAATTAGCATAAGGGAAAAAACAGAAATACCAGTCAAGAGGGGCAGAGTTTTCCTTATGTTCAAACTAAGAAGATTGTCCCTTGCTGTGATCTGTCCAGTCAAGAGACCAGATTCCACATCTGAGGGGAGGTGGTTTACACTAGGTAAAAGGGGCGGGAGAAGGATACTTTATCATTCAGTTACTCTTGAACTATAACTCTGACAGTATTGACATTACACTCTCCATGGCCCAAATACTATGAAGAATAATTGGAGACACTTTTGCAGTGCAATTTTGGGCACCGGTTCTGAAAAAGGATATATTAGAACTAGAGAGGGTACAGCCAAGAGCAACAAAATTAATTAAGAGAATGGAGGACTTGACATATGAGGAACGACTAGACAAACTTGGTTTATTTACTCTAGAGAAAAGACACTGGGGGAGTGTTAAGGGAGAAAGGGGTTTAACCCAAAATACCACAGCACCTTGGATGACTGAGACAGGAAGCTGTGAACTAAGATCCTTCCTGATCTGGCTGTTATCTCTGTGATAGTAGATTCTGTGGGTGTCTGGGAAGGAAGCAAAGTAGATTTATCCCAAATACCTTAAAATGTTGCACAGACACTGGCAGCTGTGATCCATGTTTCTTACAGCTGGCTGTTCTCTATGTTAGAGGAGTCTGGGGAATGTGGAGGGAGCAAAGGAGATTTACTGCAAATACCCCAACTTTTTGTGTGACTGAGAAAACACTGGCAGCCGTGATAAGAGTTCCTTCCAGCTCACTGTTATGTCCTTGTTAGGGGAGTTGGTCGGCGTGTGAAGGAAGCAAAGATTTATCATTAATATCACAAAATTATATGTGACTAAGGAGACTGACTGTAGTGATCCAAGGTCCTTCCAGTTGGCCATTCTCTGTGTTAGATGAGTCTAGGGTGTGTGTGGGAAGCAAAGGAGATTTACTCCAAACACCACAAAATTTGTGTGACTGAGAAGATACAGCTGTGATGTTCTGTTCTGTTGGCAGTTCTCTGTGTTAGGGGTGTGGAGGCAGGAAGAGCATTTGCATGAGAAGTGTGCTTTTTAACATTGATAGGGACAAATTACATTTTTTTTTTCAAAATACTATAAATTATAAAAATTAAAAATAGTTGATAGGTGACAAGAGCCCTGCCCTGGCATAACTCTGACTGAGAGGCGTAACTAGAAGCCACGGGGCCCTGGTGCAAGAATTGCCACGGGCCCCCCTCCGACCACATTGGCCCCCCTCAACCACATTAGCCACCTCCACATTGCCCCTTCCACAATGCCCCCATCACAATGCCCCTCATTCTCCACATTTCCCCCCAATCTCCACAATACCCCTCATTCTCCACATTCCCCCCCAATCTCCACAATGCCCCTCATTCTCCACAATGCCCCCAATCGCCACATTGCCCCTACTGACCCCCGTCCTCCTACCTCCTGGTGGTCTAGCGGTGTGTGTGACATGCTCCCGCGCGGTCCTTAGTAATGCAGAGCGCTGGGAGATTATGTCATCTCCCAGCGCTCTGCATTACTCGAGCTCTGGCCGCCGGGACATCTGCTGTGCTGCAGCGGGTGGCGAGGGGGTCGCAGGGGGCGGCCGGGCCCCTGAGAGTGACGGGCCGGTCGCAAGTGCGACCCCTGCGACCCCTATTGTTACGCCACTGCTCTGACTGAGGCAGACAGATACTAGAATTATTTTGTAAAGGAGAAGACATCACACACGATCAGTTCTGTTGTGTACGTCACTGTTTAATAATATCCAGCAAACATACTAGGAGCAGGGTTAGGGTAAAAGGAGTAATAGCAGTGCAGTAACGTGTTAGTAAAGTAGTAGTCCAAAAACTGACTGCAGTCATGGTTGCTGCAGCATTCGCAATAATTGATGCTACTTCTCCTGAGGAGGCTGTTTCTTCAAGTCACATAAAAAGTTCCCAAATCACTAGTAATTAATGAACCAACTAAGTACACCGAAGGCAACAATGAATAGCATTGTAGTGTTGATGGCATTATAGAAGAAAGTGTGACAGTTCAACCAAATGTTGTGCCTGAGAGAGAAAGTAAAAGCACCAGTCCTCAAAGTAGTGGAAAATGTGCTGAAAGTCCCTCTAAGAGGAAAAGTAAAAGTAATTGTTTGAGATTTCAAAAAGCCTAGAGGAATATAAAAGTAGAGGGGAAGAAGTGGCAGGTGATGTTGATGATGACCTAATTATTGATGATCCCCTATATATTCTTCTGATACAGATACAAGTTGAAAATGAGAGAGAAGATGACATATCTATGAAATTAGCTGAGGCAAATACATGAAATATAGTGCCGGGTCTGTTTATAAGTCTGACTCTGACTAAGTAAACATGTCTAAAAATACCCAATAATCCTCTCAGTCATCATCAGCATCAGCACCTCTTCCAAGTCCAACCCCTGCCCAGCCACACACACAAAGTAACCGGCAACACAGGTCATCGACATCCACAACCTTAGATGTGTTGAATGTTTCTGCTGCTGTTGGAGGTGCAGCACCTTTGACACCTAGTAGCACAATTGCAGCAACATCTAGCACAAGTAGTAGTAGTAGCCCCCAGGGACTATGGGACTATGAAGTCTACAGTCTATGATCCAAAAGCTAAACATGGAGACATAGGGCGAGATGTTCAGAAAGTAGTGGTAACTGAAATTGCCTGTAATCAGAATAAAAAAGTTCTTACACCTGATCCGTCTATTCTCAGACATGTTTCCGTCATTTTTTGCATCCAATTCCGCCATCTCCGTCAAAGGGAAAAAGCCGTCTTAAAAGTGGGTGTGGTTTAATCTTCTGTCATAATGTAAGGTATTTTCAGAAAAAAATATTTGTTTGAACGTCATTTTTTTGTCTGATTAACGTCATTTTTCCCCGACATAATAAAAAAGGTCTAAACTTGAAGAAGAAAAATGAAAGTACTGAGAAGCAATTTTTTGTTTCAAAGACAAAAAAAGTCTTTGTTTCTTTGAAACGTTTAGTTTCAAAGACAAAAAAATGTCTTTGTTTCTTTTGAAAAGTTTCTTTTAAAGACGAAAAAATGTATTTTTTCTTTGAAAATTTTCGTTTCAAAGACAAAATCAAAGACAATTTTTAAGATCAGAATTTTTAACGGTAATGTTCAATGAGATCTTCTTACCGTCATTTTTAATTCTTTAAATGAACTTTCAAACGTGACAGATTTACTTCTGAAAATATGGTCCTTCTTTTACCACCAACTCATGATCTGACAAGTTTTTCATTATGATGATTTTTTGAACATCTCGTCCATAGAGTATATAAAGTGCTCAGTGCGCTAGTAAGTAGAAGAATCTTCTTTTTTGAAGCTTCTCATTGTCGCTGTTGTATGATGTGAAGATTACAATCCAAAAAAATCACTCCACTGTAAAGAAAAAGCAAGAAACAGAGCAGACCGCTTCTAAGCTTAGAATTTCTCAATATTAGTGATGCATACTTCTCCCACTCCATTATATGTGTGTACTCACATTCCTTAGTGGTTACACTTCCTCTCAGGAAATCAAAGAATGCACTGGATAATGAGATCATTCCAGGCAAATGACACTCCACAAGTCTTACTCCCACCAGTTCTTGGGATTCTCCAATATAGTTCCCCCAAAAAAATATGTTGCCTAGAAAAAGCTCCCTATATCTGTATATATAATAGTGGGGTTATTCTCTTTCCTTAAGCCCACTTATAATGACCTCTAAATAGTAGCATAGTAACATAGTAAATTAGGTTTAGTAAAGACACAAGTCCATCAAGTTCAACCTTCTCCTCATACCCCAGTAACTGAGAATTTTATAGCTTTCCTGCTACCAATTAAGTTACTCTTTGTCATACCTTCCTGATCTGCCTACTGATAAACTGTATAACTCTGTAAGTTCCCTTTGGAAAGAAACGTATCTAATCTTCTCTTAAATGTATCCATTTTATCTGCCATAACCACCTCCTTGGGCAATGAATTCCACAATGTAACAGACCTTACTGTAAAAAAACCCTTCCTCTGCTGAAGGCTAAACCTCCTTTCCTCTAATCTCAAGGGGTGTCCCCTGGTCACCTGATCAGGCCTTGGAATAAATAGCTCACCACAGAGATCCTTGTATTGACCTCTCATATACTTGTACAATGTGATAAGGTCTCCTCTTAGGTGTCTTTTCTCTAGAGTAAATAAACCAAGTTTATCTAGTCGTTCCTCATACGTCAAGTCCTCCATTCCCTTAATTAATTTTGTTGCTCATCGCTGTACCCTCTCTAGTTCTAGTATATCCTTATTTATAATTTGATTAGATACATATAAGGTAGTGAGATGCTAGTACTGAGAATTACTATAATTAGAAGTTATCTGCATGGTTTCTTGCTTTTTTCTACAAAAGTTAAACCTGTTGTTATCTGTTGTACATGTAAGAATCATGTGAGGAGAGTGTAAGCAGATTCACACCCAGGCAACTCCTTACTGAGATCCCACCTGAAGCACAACCACGGGTTTAATTGTGAGTAAAACCATCCACATGTCAGAAGGGTAACAACTAGCAGCAGCAGAAACACTCCGAAAAGTGTCCAGGGCTCTGGGGCACATTATAGAAGTGCTGTTGATGTGTCAGAGAGTGTGCCAAAATATCCTTCATTTGAAACAATAACTATGGCTCCTGCTGCAGAGTAATATGAGTTTGTTGTAGGAGATGACAAGTCATAGACTGCCCACATGTGCCGCTACCCTCACTACCTCCACAAGTCATTTTGTAAAAGCAATAAAGTTACACAGTTTTTCTGCCATGTACTGCCAACACACACTTTCTAAGTTCTTGGGAAGGAGTCAAAGACTTCCCCCAAATATTCCCAAAGTAAAGCCTGAGGTAATAAAAAAGGTGAATTTGGACGCCGACAAACGAGGGAAACAGAGAGAAATACAGTGGTGATCACAACTGCATTTGTGCAATTATACCGCATGTGAAAACACCGGTTGTATTACTGAGTGGGAATCATTATACACATATACATGATCCCTTAGAGGAAGACCACGGTATCCTATTGAAATGTCGCCCTCTAGTTGGCAACCATCAAAACAGCAAGATCAGAATGTCACCTTCACCATGCGGAATGTCTGATGTCTCACAAGAAAATAGGTGGACGAGAACACCCCATCCCCCCTTCAACTAAATAAATAAATATAGCCATCTGTGCCTTAACCCTTTGAGTGTCAGAGATGTCTGCAACACATTGCTCTGCATTTGATCTGATCACTTTCACCTGGGGAGACATCTCCAGTTATATGTCTATAGAATTAACAGAAAAATCAGATACAGCAGCAATTGTGGCCAAGCTTTCTGTCAATCCCCTACCAGTTCTAATGTGGCAAAAGGAGCAGCTTCAGCCTTTCACATCTAGAAGGCAAGGGAAGACAAATCAGCAACTGGTGTGTGAGTGACAGCTGCTTTAGCCAATCAAAACCAGTTAACTTTATCTTTGACCAATAGAGCCTCCAGTGGGAGGGACCATCTCCAGGTTTGTAGAGGCAGGAGTTAAAGTGGTTTTGGAGGAAGCAAATGGGACTGGGGGACTTCTTTGAATCTGGACTGACGGATGCATTTTTAACATCTTGGATGCTAAATAGGTATCCAATGTTGGAGACCTCTCTAACATCCAGTGGGTTTATGTGACATTTTCCCACCTAAAATTATAGACATCAGGGGGTTAATAATTCTTAAATCCTCCCTTTCAGATTGACATCTACTTGTTTTAGTAGTAAACCAGCAAAAGAAGCACGGCGATGACCATGCAAGAAGAGGCAGGGGGGAGATACACTGCAGAAGGCATTTTAACCCTTTCAGTGGTAGAAGAGTGTCCAATGCATTGGACAGTCGACCGGCACTAAAAGGTCCCAGTAGGCAAATGTAATTGTATATTACAGCCACAAGTATATACAGAGGGTAATAGAGCTGAACTGCATGAACTTCAAAAGAAAAAAGTGAACAGATGGTGGGGTTGAGAGGGGCTGAAAGTGGCAGCGGGAGGAGAGGAGAGTTACCCCCCACATACAACAATAGAGAGAGTTGTGTGTGAGGAACAGAATGCACCTCTGAGTCATGTATAGGCAATCCATTTTCTGTGTAGGCAAACAATTGCAGTGGTTGCCTCATAGAAACCTTTTTTTCCTCCCCTCTTACAGTTCCTGACACTCAGCATCATGGAGCCTTCCCACACTTAGGGCTAGATTTAAAGGCAGCCATTAGCCAAAAAAAAGACTAACAGGTATCTTAACATGCAGTAGGCCATTCAAAGGGCCATGTAACGAACTGCTAACGGCAGTTCATCCAGTGTACCGGCCGCTACACTAACGTGTGTTTTGGCCCACAGAAACAAAAAAAAACGCTCCACTTTGCCATTCAATAGCCTGCGTTAGCTGAAAAAGATCTGATGAGGGACTCATTACCGCCTAAAATTTAAGACCCAGTTTGTTTGGCCGTAGAGTCCCTCATCGGATCTTTTTCCAGCTAACACCGCTGTTAACTGGCAAAAAAAAGCAACGTCCTCAGTGGATGTATTGATATGGGGCCCCAAGCCCCACATCAATACATCCAAAGTGCCTAAATTGTGTCAAAAGTTAGTAGAATTAACCTTATGAGTGCCAGTAGGGTATTATTACCCCGTCGGCATTCATAGGGTTAATCCAACTAAGTGAAAATCAACATCACATTGCAAGTTACACTTACCATTAATCCTGATGTCCAGCGGAGTCCTCAGCTTGCTGGTCCTTCTCTTCTGTCTTCTCATCTTTCTGTCTTCTTTCTTCAGTCTTCCGCCTTCTCCCTGTGAAATAAAAGAAATATATTAACATTAAGCATGAATAAATACATTCCAGAAACCTTTGAGTGGCAGAGGGGTACACAACGCATTGCAAAGCAATGCATTGTGTACCTCACTGTCACTCAAAGGGTGTAATTTTAGTGTTCCATAGATATAGCCACATATGCCTCCATGTAATGCCCCTAAAAATACATGCCCATGAATAAAAAGGTCCATAAATAAATCAATCAATGTCATTCATACATTCCCAATATTCTATGTAGCTTTTATTTGGTGTCTCCACCACTTGGAGCAGCCGCGAGGGCAGCGGAAGCAACACAAATGTCCCACCACGCTCCTCATTAGCTGTGTACGGGCCGATGCCCGTAACACATTGAGGGCATTTGAAGTGAGTCTGCCTTTATATACGGGCAGGCTCACTTCTATGCCCTCACTGCCATTGGCTGGGATGTTTTTCACATCTCAGCCAACCAGATTCGAGCGGCTGTTCTTGAATCTGGTTGGCTGAGATGTGAAGAACATCCCAGCCAATGGCAGTGAGGGCAATAGAAGTGAGCCTGCCCATATATAAAGGCAGGCTCACTTCAAATGCCTTCAGTGTGTTAGGGGCATCAGCCCATACACAGCTGATGAGGAGCGTCGTGGGACATTTGTGTTGCTTCCGCTGCCCTCACGGCCGCTCCAAGCGACGGAGGCACCAAATAAAAGCTATGTAGAATATTGGGCATGTATTAATGACATTGATTGATGTATTTATGGACCTTTTTATTCATGTACATGTATTTTTTAGGGGCATTACATGGAGGCATATGAGGCTATATCTATGGGACACTAAAATTGCACCCTTTGAGTAATAGTGAGGTACACAACGCATTGCTTTGCAATGTGTTGCGTACCCCTCTGCCATTCAAAGGTTTCTGGAATGTATTTGTTCATGCTTAATGTTAATATATTTCTTTTATTTCACAGGGAGAAGGCGGAAGACTGAAGAAAGAAGACAGAAGGATGAGAAGACAGAAGAGAAGACAGAAGGACAGTGGATGAGAAGACAGAAGGACAGTGGATGAGAAGACAGAAGGACAGTGGATGACAGGTAAGTGTAACATGGATCAGTTAGCGATCGGTGCTTGGCAGTATGTCAAGCACCGATAGTTAATTGTCTTTCACTGTTCAGTTCCCAATATCGCTGCTTTTAGCGGCGTTTTGGGAGCTAAACGCACCAAGCGGCTTAATGTCCTTTGGAGGTCTAGCTGGTAGGGCTTTAAATACCACGTTAAACATGTTAGTTTAACAGCCGGTATTCACTTTGGCCATACCAGCTATGTTAACGCCTGGCTTTAAATCTAGCCCATAGTGTATTCCAGTGATAATGTATCCTCCACATAGTTTATGAATACTACAATTTGCACATGAAAACTGGTTATTTCCACTTAATTCTCATAGATCTGATTACCAGTGTCTTACCAAATATAGTATATTGATACAGTTTATTGACCGATAGCTACACCTCACTAGTACAGTTATCCCTTCAATCCTGTATAATAATTCGCTAAAATGTGTGTAACGACGCAGTCATGCTCAGTAGAGACTGCCCGTGACGAGGCTGATATAGAGCTGGACGCTCCAAAGGAGCATCCAGCTCTGTATCAGCCGCGGCGTGGGCAGTCTTTACTGCGCATGACTGCCACGCAACCATCTGGAGATGGTACTGTGGCCCGTGTAACGGGCTCTTCAACTAGTTATTTAATATTTAACGATTTTATTGACAGCTTCAGACTTTTTTTATACGTTATTCCTGTCTAACTTCAAATATCTTTAAAAAATTTTAATCTTGTCTTCCTGTTTTATAAACTCAATAAAGCATTTATAAAACTAAAATAAAAAATAAATAAATATTGGCTAACTACCATATGTATTTTTTACTAAGACTGCGGTTTTAAAAAGAGTTTAGCAATCAGCACGTTAATTCAAATCAATTAGTCAAATAATAGTAAGTGTATTTGATATAAATGCAGTACAGATTATGGTTTTTGTTCTAGTTTCACTAACTGATATGACATATAATAGCAAATATTTCCAAGTAATCTTGTGGTGTATTTAAAGGGATAGTAATACTTCATTTTAACTTTATTTTATTTTGTAGGCATTAAAAAAACATGAAGAATGATATAAGTCTTATCTCTGAAACCTTTATGGTTTAAGAGATATTCACAAACAAAGTATCCCCCCCCCCCCCCGTTCAACCAAATCAGAAGGGAGATGCCCAGGTAGACTGCAGAGAGGGACAATCTTCAATTAAGATAATGGAAAAAGCTGAAAAACTTATCAAGGGGGGAAGGGCTTTCATTGTTTTCATACAAAGAAAATTGTCCCCTTCTGTTATCTGTACTGTCATACAACCAGACTCACATCTGAGAAGAGATTGTTTACACTAGGTAAAAGGGGCGGGGAGGGGAACTTTGCTTGTGAATATCTCATAAACCATAAAGGTTTGAGCGATAAGACTTATATCATTCTTCATGTTTTTTTAATGCCTACAAAATAAAATAAAGTTAAAACGAAGTGTTACTATCCCTTTAATTATGTCCCTGTACACAACAATATATGGGAAAATCATTCATAGTGTAAAAGCAAGAAGATGGGAACATACTAATTCTATTACCAAATCATTTTTCCCAGGTTCATAATCATGATCCATCTGGTTTATTGTTCATTGGTAAAATCTAAGACTTTGTTCTGTTTCCTAACATTGTTATTATATAATACTTTATAGGAGGAAAAAGGATAACATGAAAATTGTTTAGGTATAAAATAACAGTTCCTTATTGCTCCGTCTAAACCTGTGAATTGCTGTATAAAGCTTTTATATACTAGTTAATGTTTAACTATTGAAGTAAAAAATGAATTGTAAGACAAAATCTGAAAGTAATATAGTGACAGTCAGAAACCACACAGAGAGGCACAGTGAGATGTGTGAGCACTGAGGAACCTTCCTATAAACCCCATTCTTCTTCAGGCTCTAAGGTAAGAGAGAACTGACTATCTTACATAGAATTCTAGAACTAAATTGCACAGATAATGCAGAGAGTAAATGGGTAAAAAGAGTGGTAAACAATGAACTCCACTTACCTTTTTATTGCTAGAAAATATTAATAGCCCTATGAATTTTCATTTTCTTCTTGGTGCAAGAGATGCATTCAGTCCAGGATACCATGACTATATAGGCAAAGCCGGATTACAGGCAAGGCACCCAAGGTGCCTGCCTAGGGCCCAGTCAAATGAGGGGGTCAGACGAAAACCTCCTCCCTGTCCCCCTTAACTCTTCTCAGGCCTTGCTCTCATCCTAGAACGTGGCTCAGAACATCATCATTGGAAGTGCTCATGTGTCAGGACTTCTTGTACTCCTGGCACATGTGGATAAGGGGAGGGCTAAGCAGCATTGGTCAGGAGGCGGAGCTATATAATAGAAGAGCTCTTCTAGGTGGCAGACACACTGGCATCGGGATTGGCATTGGGGCAGCCAGCCGCACGAGCACAAGGTAAGAGCAATAGTGAATATTATACTTATATATCAATTTGAGGGTACTGTATTAAACAGTATGTTTAGTGCAAGCCTACTACAAAAAAGTACAGTAAACTAATGATTAAGATATACTCATTTTAACATAACATTCAACGTTACTCACTAATAAGGCTAGCATTGTAATCTCTTATCTGTCAGTAGGCAGTCAGTCTAATACTTAACCTTTTTATTAAACTATAATAAAACCCAAATCACTGTGTTATATTATATATGAATATATGAGTGTTTTTTATAGACCCAGATATTCATTTATGAGATAAGAATGTGATTTTGGTTTTATACAAGTTTAATAAAAAGGTTGAGTATTTATTTTTATGACTCAGATATTGATATGTGAAATAACAAAGTGATTTTGTTTTTATCATTTATTGTAGCTTAATAAAGGTTAATTATTAGTGATGAGCGAGCACCCCAATGCTCGGGTGTTCGGGTGCTCTGACCGAGCACCCCCTGAGGCTCGAGTGCTCGGCCGAGCACCCGAGCCCCATTGAAGTCAATGGGAGGACTCGAGCATTACACCAGGCACCCCCTGCTCTGATGAGGGGAGGGTGCCTGGTCCATAGGAAAAGGGAAGAAAATGATGGAAACACCACAGAAATGGTTCAGGGACAGCATAGGGAGGATGTCTGGATGCATGTTGGACTCCAACATCGCTGCTGGGAACGATCTTTCGCCCGTAGTACGCCATTTTTACAGACTGACCGTAAAACACACAAAAAGGAAAATAAAAACGACTTTAGGCGAAAAATTGTTACCAAACAATATTTGCTGTATATTTACTTGTATATCATCTGCAAATTCTCCCAAAAATGTCCTCGATTTTTCTGAACTGAGGCCATGATTAAGAGGGAAACGTGCGCAGAGGCAAATTCTCCCAAAAATTTCCTTGATTTTATTGAACTGAGGCCATGATTAAGAGGGAAACGTGCGCAAAGGCAAATTCTCCCAAAAATTTCCTTGATTTTTCTGAACTGGGGCCATGATTAAGAGGGAAACGTGCGCTGAGCCGACCATCTAAAACATTATGGGTGAGGGTCTGCTGCGGAGCTGACCATCCTAAACATTATATGCGAAGGCCCGCTAGTGAGCTGACGCTATAAAACATTATATGAGAGGGCCCGCTAGAGAGCTGACCCAATAAAACATTATATGAGAAGGCCCGCTGGTGAGCTGACCTATATAAAAATTGGCAAACAGGGCCCGCTGGTGAGCTGGCCCTATATAAAAATTATATCACAGGGCCCGCTGGTGAGCTGGCCCTATATAAAAATTATATCCCAGGGCATATGGAAGAGGAGGAGGAGGATGAGAAGATTAAGAGTCAACCATATACCCGTTTTTTGGGTGTAAGGGGTGAATGGGAATACAGAGTATTCCCATCATTGTAAATAACATATATAAAGTGAGTTTATGTTCCCCCAGGGCTTTCCTCCAGTGGAGTGGAGAAGTCAGGGGAAATCCAGGCCTTGTTCATTTTTATAAGTGTCAACCTATCAGCATTGTCGGTGGAAAGGCGGATACGCTTATCTGTTATGATGCCACCAGCAGCACTAAATACCCGCTCAGACAGAACGCTGGCGGCAGGGCAGGCCAGCACCTCCAAGGCGTAGAGTGCCAGTTCATACCACGTGTCCAGCTTGGACACCCAGTAGATGTAAGGCACAGAGGGATCATTGAGGACGCTGACACGGTCTGCTATGTACTCCTTCACCATCTTCCAAAACGTTTCCCTCCTTGTGACACTAGGCTGCGCATCAGGGTGAGGGTGCTGGCGGGGTGTCATGAAGGTGTCCCACGCCTTGGAGAGTGTTGCCCTGCCTTTGTCGGAACTGCTGTGTGCTCCCCTTTTCTCCCCTTCTCGGTTGGACAAGGTAGCACGTACTCTGCCGCCAGCGTTGTCAGATGGAAAACTTTGGAGCAATTTTTCAACAAGAACCTTCTGCTATTGCACCATTTTGCTTGTCCTCTCCACCGGAGGAATGAGAGATGAGAAATTCTCTTTGTAGCGGGGGTCCAGAAGGGTGAACACCCAGTAATCCGTGTTATCTAAAATGCGTATAACGCGTGGGTCACGGGAAAGGCAGCCTAACATAAAGTCAGCCATGTGTGCCAGAGTACCAACAGTCAAGATTTCGCTGTCCTCACCAGGAGGATGACTCTCAATCTCCTCATCCTCTTCCTCCTCTTCTGCCCACCCACGCTGAAGAGATGGAACTAAAGTTCCATGGCTACCCTCTGTAGCGGAGGCAACCGTGTCTTCCTCCTCCTCCTCCTCCTCCTCCGCCTCCTCCAATTGTCGCTGAGAAGACGAATTGAGGGTGCTCTGGCTATCACCTTGTGTAAGCTCTTCCTCCCGCATTTCCACCTCTTCCACATGCAAAGCGTCAGTTTTAATTGTGAGCAGCGAGCGTTTCAGTAGACACAGAAGTGGGATGGTTACACTGATAATAGCGTTATCGCCGCTCACCATCTGTGTCGATTCCTCAAAATTGCGTAAAACCTCACAGAGGTCTGACATCCATTCCCACTCCTCACTTCTGATTACAGGAAGTTGAACGGAGAGGCGACGACCGTGTAACAGCTGGTACTCCACTACTGCCCTCTGCTGCTCACAAAGCAGGGCCAACATGTGGAAGGTGGAGTTCCAGCGCGTGCTCACGTCACACAGCAGCCGGTGAGCTGGCAATTGTAAGCGCTGCTGCAGCTTCAACAGGCCGGCTGAAGCTGTAGATGACTTACGGAAATGTGCACACACGCGGCGCACCTTGGTCAAGAGATCATGCACATTGGGGTAGGTTTTTAGAAATCGCTGAACCACTAAATTAAATACATGCGCTAGGCATGGTACGTGTGTGAGCTTGCCGAGCTCCAAAGCCGCCACCAAGTTACGCCCATTATCACACACAACCATGCCTGGTTGCAGGTTGAGTGGCGAGAGCCACTGCTCGGTCTGGTGACTAATCCCCTGCAACAGCTCTGAGGCCGTGTGCTGTTTGTCCCCAAGGCAGATCAGCTTCAGCACGGCCTATTGACGCTTCCCCACTGCAGTGCTACACTGCTTCCAGCTTCTGGCTGATGGGGGAGTGGCGCTGCGTGTAGAGAATTCGGAGGTGGAAACGGAGGAGGAGGAGCCAATAACGTAGGTGCTGGCGGAAACCCTGATGGAGGTAGGGCCCGCAATCCTCGGCGTGGGTAGCACCCGTGCCATCCCAGGGTCCGAGTCGCTCCCAGCCTCCACGACATTTACCCAGTGTGCCGTCAGGGAAATGTAGCGTCCCTGGCCAC
Source organism: Rhinophrynus dorsalis (assembly GCA_037306005.1). Lineage (NCBI taxonomy): Eukaryota > Metazoa > Chordata > Amphibia > Anura > Rhinophrynidae > Rhinophrynus > Rhinophrynus dorsalis. The sequence goes on from CM074726.1 coordinate 175,254,614, forward strand.
AAGCACTTGTCCATGTGTCAGTCGTTAAGTGGACCTTCCCAGTAACTGCGTTGGTCAGGGCACGGGTGATGTTACGGGACACATGGTGGTGTAATGCGGGGATGGCACACCGGGAAAAGTAGTGGCGGCTGGGGACCGCGTACCGAGGGACAGCTGCTGCCATCAGGCTGCGGAAGGACTCAGTGTCCACAAGCCTAAATGGCAGCATTTCGATGGCCAGTAATTTGGAAAGGTGTGAGGTTAGTGCTATGGCCTGTGGGTGGGTGGCTGGGTATTTTCGCTTGCGCTCAAATGCCTGGGGTAACGTCATTTGGACGCTGTGCTGGGACAGGGAAGTGGATGTGGTCGCTGATGGTGCTTCAGATGGTACAGGTGCAGGGCGGGAGGTATGCGGGCCTGCGCCTTCGACAGGCGATTGGCCGGCACCGAAAACAGGGGAAGAGGAGGCAGTGGTGTGGCCTGCAGACACAGATGGGCGATCCAGGCGTTCCTCCCACTTATTACGGTGCTTGGATGCCATGTGTCGGATCATGCTGGTGGTGGTGAGGTTTCTAGTGTTCATGCCTCGGCTCATTCTGGTGTGGCACAGGTTGCAAACTACAATTCTTTTGTCGTCCGCACTTTCCTTAAAAAAACGCCATACCGCGGAACACCTACCCCTTGGCAAGGGAGATTTACGCAAGGGGGTGCTCCGTGGAACATTTGCGGGCCGGTTTGGTGCGGTCCGCCTTCTTTCTGTAGCCACACCACTGCCTCTTCCAGCCTGTTGCGGTGCTGCAGATGGCTCACCCTCAGGACTGCTGTCATCGCTCGGCTCTACACCTTCCCAGGTGGGGTCAGTCACCTCATCGTCCACCAAGTCCTCCTCCACTTCCTCACTCTGATCATCCTCCTCATGTCTTGATCCCACCACATACTCAGTCATTGACAACTGTATAACATCCTCCTCAACAAGGTCTTGAGACAGTAATAGTGGTTGATTTAATGGCAACTGTGTCTCATCATCATCATCCTCATCCACTACCTCCTTTGACCTTAAATGCCGTTCACATCTGTCATCTTCTTGTGATTGGGTACCCTCTAGAGGTTGTGAATCAGGGCACAAGATGTCATGTTCCTCTGCAAGCGTGCTTGGAGAGAGGGTCAAATGAAGGATTGGTGATGAGACGAGCTCCTCACTATATCCCAGTGTGGGATCACTTCTTTGACCAGACCGTCTATGGTGGGAGGAAGGATGATCAGAGTGAGGATTATGTTGACCAGACTCTTGGCTACTGAGAGTGGACTTGGTGGAAGACAGGGTGGTGCTTAACCGACTGGAAGCAGTATCAGCTGACATCCAACCGACCACCTGTTTGCAGTGGTCGGACCTCGAGAGTGATGTCCTGCGACGCCCTGTAAAATTAGACATGAAGCTAGGTATGGTGGATGTCTTTCTTTCTTGTGCTCTGGCACCAGGCACAGTTTCTCCGCGTCCTGACCCGCGCCCTGAACTATCAGGATCACGTCCACTTCCCCGTCCCTTTTTACCCGCCTTCTTCATCTTACACGGAATATGTGACTTTGATATTTTAGTTTGAAGACTTAACAGTATTTCTTCCTATTCTGCAACTGTGCAGAGTACACAGAATAGGCTGCTAAACTGCGGCGAAGCACACTGAATGGAATATGTGACTTTGATATTTTACTTTGAAGACTTAACAGTATTTCTTCCTATTCTGCAACTGTGCAGAGTACACAGAATAGGCTGCTAAACTGCGGCGAAGCACACTGAATGGAATATGTGACTTTGATATTTTAGTTTGAAGACTTAACAGTATTTCTTCCTATTCTGCAACTGTGCAGAGTACACAGAATAGGCTGCTAAACTGCGGTGAAGCACACTGAATGGAATATGTGACTTTGATATTTTAGTTTGAAGACTTAAGAGTATTTCTTCCTATTCTGCAACTGTGCACAGTACACAGAATAGGCTGCTAAACTGCGGTGACGCACACTGAATGGAATATGTGACTTTGATATTTTAGTTTGAAGACTTAACAGTATTTCTTCCTATTCTGCAACTGTGCACAGTACACAGAATAGGCTGCTAAACTGCGGTGACGCACACTGAATGGAATATGTGACTTTGATATTTTAGTTTGAAGACTTAACAGTATTTCTTCCTATTCTGCAACTGTGCAGAGTACACAGAATAGGCTGCTAAACTGCGGCGAAGCACACTGAATGGAATATGTGACTTTGATATTTTACTTTGAAGACTTAACAGTATTTCTTTCTATTCTGCAACTGTGCAGAGTACACAGAATAGGCTGCTAAACTGCGGTGACGCACCCTGAATGGAATATGTGACTTTGATATTTTACTTTGAAGACTTAACAGTATTTCTTCCTATTCTGCAACTGTGCAGAGTACACAGAATAGGCTGCTAAACTGCGGCGAAGCACACTGAATGGAATATGTGACTTTGATATTTTAGTTTGAAGACTTAACAGTATTTCTTCCTATTCTGCAACTGTGCAGAGTACACAGAATAGGCTGCTAAACTGCGGCGAAGCACACTGAATGGAATATGTGACTTTGATATTTTAGTTTGAAGACTTAACAGTATTTCTTCCTATTCTGCAACTGTGCAGAGTACACAGAATAGGCTGCTAAACTGCGGTGACGCACACTGAATGGAATATGTGACTTTGATATTTTAGTTTGAAGACTTAACAGTATTTCTTCCTATTCTGCAACTCTGCACAGTACACAGAATGTGCTGCTAAACTGCGGCGAAGCACACTGAATGGAATATGTGACTTTGATATTTTAGTTTGAAGACTTAACAGTATTTCTTCCTATTCTGCAACTCTGCACAGTACACAGAATGTGCTGCTAAACTGCGGCGACGCACATTGAATGGAATATGTGACTTTGATATTTTAGTTTGAAGACTTAACAGAATGTGCTCTAATCTGCAACTTTGCACACTAAACAGAATGTGCTCTAATCTGCAACTTTGCACACTAAACAGAATGTGCTCTAATCTGCAACTTTGCACACTAAACAGAATGTGCTCTAATCTGCAACTTTGCACACTAAACAGAATATATGAAATTTTTTTTTTTTTTTTTTTTCCCCCCACACAAAATAACCTGCTGCCCCCACACACAGTAGTCCTAAAAAGGACTTTTGGTTCTTTTTTTTTCACAATTTTGCTTTTTTTCTCCCTACACTGACTTTCCCTTCCTATCCTCAGCTCTCCCTGGCTAAGACTGAGCCGAACTCGCTGGTCAGGTGCTATACAGCACCCGACCACGGGTTCTGGCCAGCCAATCAGTGTAATGCCAGCAGCCAACATGGCTGCTGGCATTACACTGATGTCAGAGCCTCCCTGCACGTTTATTGGCTGCGCAGCAGCCGCAAAACGTGCGGGGAGGAGACCCGAACATGGCGGGCGAGCACATGCGGTACTCGTACGAGTACCGCCATGTGCCGAGCAGAGCGATGCTCGAGCCGATCCGAGCATCGGCCGAGCATGCTCGCTCAACACTATTAATTATTAGACTGACTGCCCACTGACAGATAAGAGATTACAATACTGAACTAGCCTTATTGGTGAGTAACTTTGAATGTTACAATCACTATACTTTGATCGTTGGTTTACAACACAGTGGATGGTCAGTGGTGGTCAGAATGAAAATAGGTTCACACTCAAAGGGTTATCCGATAAGACAGATTCCATTCCCTATAACAGGGATTAGAATTTTATTATTGGATAACCCTTTTGGTGTCATGCTGTTATACACTGTGTAGCTAGGAAGACAGGGATAAGGAGGGAGACAGCCCAGTAATGGATGTTACTACTGATACTTTTATTTTTGTCCTACTATCTTGGGAGAGGGGGGCCCTGAATTGGTAACTTGCCTAGGGCCCTGTGGTGTGTTAATCCGGCTCTGTATACAGACAGACATGCCAATTTTCAGCAACACCACAGAACCTCAAACTCTGATAATTCTGACCCTTTAATGAGTAACACATTGATTTTCGATATATTTCACACCCCTTTTGTCCTTGAAGGTTTAAAGGGGATCTATCACCCCTATACATGTTGGTCTAAATAGTTAGTTTATGTAGCGACTAGATGTTATAACGTTTTCATTTTTTTAATAAAATCTCTAGTTTGCTGAAATTAAACAAATAAATATTGCCCTGCACCCTACTTACTGGCAGACTGTGGTCACCAGCTCTGTACCACACTTTGTCACTCTTCCTCTTCTCTCCTCCCTCGATTCAACCTCCTCCAATGACGGAGGCTTTTTTGCATGTAAGCTGGAGCACTCTTATTGGCCAGAGACCACTACAGCTTACATGCAGAAATCCTCCATCATTGGAGAAGGCTGGATTGAGGGAGGGGAGCAGAGGAAGAGAGACAGACTGCGGTACAGAGCTGGTAACTGCAGACTGTCACTAATAGACTTGTGCGATTCGGCCGATTTCGGAATTCAGACGAATAAGGGTAATTCGGCGTCATTTGGGTTATCTGAAAGGAAAAAGTACTTTGTTTCTAAAAAACAAATCCGAACAGCCCTGGTCAGAATCCTCTGTGTAAATTTCAGAAATTTGGACAACGACTACCCACACGTGCGATACTTTCCCTCCTTAATTTCCCTCCCTCTCTAGTCCAATTAGCTTCTTCGTTTCATGATGAGGGTTGGACTAATGACACATCAGACACTAAGACAGCCTGCATTTCCTGTTAGTCCATTGTTGGAGCTTAGAGAGAGCAGAAGGAGATAGAGAGTGTCCAGTTGTTGTGTAGGCAGGCAGGTAGCATTAGGCATAGGCAGGCAGGCAGCCAGCATTAGTGCCTTATTGCCTCTGCAAGGGAGAGTCATCTTTGTTCCTGTTTAAAATAAAAATATTAGGAATTTGTTTTAATAATTTTCAGAGTGACACAACCAGTCTGACAGTTGTGTAGGTAGGCAGGCAGGCAGCATAGGCAGGCAGTCAGGATGCATACCTTATTGCCACTACAAGTGAGAGTCATCTTTGTTCCTGCTCAAAATATTAAAAATATTAGGAATTTGTTTTAATCATTTTCAGAGTAACACAGCCAGTCTCACAGTTGTATAGGCAGGCCTAGTACATTGCCACCGCAAGGGAGAGTAATTTTTTTAAAGTAAGTTAAATTCGGCCAAATAATTCGGACTGTTGTCGAACTTCATCCGAGTCGAACAGATCTGGTCCGAAATGCGGATCCTCCGAACGACAAAACAAAAAAAAAATTAGTAAAAATCGAATTTTAGCAAACATTTTTTGCCTTGCACAAGTCTAGTCAGTAAGTAGAGATCAGGGCAATATTTATTTGTTTAATTTCAACAAAATAATGATTTTATTATAAAAAATAAAACGTTATAACATCTAGTCGCTAAATAACTATTTAAATCAACATGTATAGGAGTGATTGCCCACACAGTAAATGCACACACAGGGCCAGACTGAGAATAAAAACCAGCCCTGGAAAAAATTGCTTACCAGTCCCATAGCATTGCGTCATTATACCAGCCCCCGTGTCACTTTAGTCTCTCCTCCCAAACCCCTGTGTCACTGTTAGTCCCACAATCCCCCTGTGTTACTCACTCTTAGCTCCCACAGCTCCATGTACCTCTTAGCCCCCCAACCCTCTGTGTTACTCTTTGTACCCCTCAAACCCCTTGTGTCACTCACTCTTAGCCCCCAACCCTCTGTGTCACTCTTTGTACCCCCAATCACCCTTTGTCACTCACTCTTAGCCCCCCAGATCCATGTCCCTCTTAGCCCCCCAACCCTCTGTGCCACTCTTTGTACCCCCAAACCCCCTGTGTCACTCACTCTTAGCCCCCCAGCACCATGTCCCTCTTAGCCCAACAGCCCTCTGTGTCACTCTTTCCTACCGCAAGTTCCACCAATATCGTCGAGCCAGGCACTCTCTCCTTATACAACCAAAGATGCCTAAAAATTCACATAACAGATGAGAGTTGGTACCGTGTTAGCCGTAGAAATACAGGAGGCAAATATAGGTTTTGATATCTTTTATTGGCTAACTAAGCAGATTTAAAAGCAAGCTTTCAAGACCTTAGGTCTCTTCCTCAGGCATGTTATCTGCCTGAGGAAGAGACCTAAGGTCTTGAAAGCTTGCATTTAAATCTGCTTAGTTAGCCAATAAAAAGTATCAAAAACTATATTTCCCTCCTAAAAATTCACAGTCATCATATCGGTCATCAACAACATCATCACCACTTCCAAGTTCAAACTTCATTCAGCCACACATTTGTGTTGACTAGTAACCAGCAGCAACAAAAACAACTCAGGTTATTAACATCCACAAACTAAGCTATGACGAGAGCCTCTGCTGCTGCAGGAAACACTGTACCTTTGACAACTAGTAGTAGTAGCAGTAGAATTGCATCAATATCTTGTCCCAGTAGTAGTAGTAGGAGTAGCAGACACCAAGGAACCCAGGAGTCCATGAAGTCCACAGTCTGGAGATATTTCACTCAGGATCCAGAAGCTAAGCATGTTGTTTGTGCAAAAAGCATGTGTCCATGGGGAAAGCAGGCTAACACCTAGGTACCTCCTCAGTGAGATCCAACCTGGAGCACAAACACAGGTCTGACTGGGAGACACACCATCAACAGTTCAGAAGTGCCACAGCTAGAAGCAGTGGAAGTACTCCTAAATGTTCCTGGGGCTCTGGAGTACATACGGAAAGTGCTGTTGATGTGTTGCACAGTGTGCCAAGATTTTCTGCTCCTGCTGTAGAGAAGTGTGACTAAGTTTGTTTTTGGAGATGACAGGAGTCGTAGAGTTTGGAAAAGGGGAAGTTAGAGGCACTCACTAGGTAAAAGGTGGTATCAGAGAGAGATGCTATTCATAAAAGAGAGAAGGGTTCAATGGTATGATATGTTGAATGGTTATTGGTGTATAAACAAAAAACTGACTGATAATATATAGTTTTATGACTGTCTATAATGTAGATCCTATCATCTTACAGTGTAGCTAAATGGTGATGTGATATATTAAATCATAAAATGCATCAAATTAATAACACATTGATAAATCACAAAAATGACCACAAAGTTTAACAGACAACAGAAATAGAACAGTGATTTCCCACAAAAAACTCAGTTCATTTGATTTGATAAAAAGTTTGTAAATAGGAAAAGGATTTGATGATACAATGTTAAAAGTTAGTTTATGAAATGATGCTCCAACCTTTCTTGTGCAGCAGTTAGATGATGGAATGGAGATGACAAATGAGTTAATAAATGATTAAATGAAGATATGATGGACAAATTATGGTTATGATGTTTCCTTTACGAGCTGCTGTCAATTCAAAGCACCAGGATCCCCAGGTGTAGGTAAAAGTTCAGGCAAAAAGAAGTCACGTGCTCCAGAAAAAGGAATATGTAAAAGTGGAAAAATGAAAATAATAATAATAACAGAAAGAGCTAAGTGTAGTATGATGGAAAGTCTGAGTGTAGAATAATTAGAACATCTGACTATAAAAAACAGAGGGAACAACAGAGGGAGTTCATACTTAATGGAATTCACTTCATTCTATCCCATAATAATTTTATTTTTGAAGAGGAACACTACATACAACTGTACGGGGACAGCTATGGGAACTCGCTTTGCACCCAGTTTTGCCAATCTATTTATGGGATATTGGGAGGAGGAATACATCTGGCCTCATTACAGTGAACAGTTAGTATTATATTTACTGATGTAACACTGCTCAGCCAGATCAGAAGGGAGGTGCCCAGGTAGACTGCAGAGAGGGACAATCCTCAATTAAGATAAGGGAAAAACCTGAAAAACTTGTCAAGGGGGCAGGGCTTTCATTGTTCTTATAGGAAGAAGATTGTCCCCTGCTGTTATCTGTCTGGTCTATGGACTGCATTCCACATCTGAGAAGAGATTGCTTACACTAGGTAAAAGGGGCGGGAGGGGAAACTTTGCTTGTGAATATCTCTCAAACCATAAAGGTTTGAGAGATAAGACTTATTTCGTTCTTCATATTTTTTTAATGCCTACAAAATAAAATAAAGTTAAAATGAAGTATTACTATCCCTTTAAGATTCATAGATGACCTCTTTATTATATGGAAAGGAACAGAAGAATATCTCACCAATTTTTTGGAAAATATCAACCACAATAGACTGGGTCTGTCTTTCATTTCCAAATACAGCAAAACTTCAATAATATTTCTGGATTTACAGATAAATATCGATATTAACCAAACTATAGAAACCAGAACATATTACAAAACAATTGAAGCCAATAGCTATATTCAAGCTAACAGCAATAATAGGAAAATGTGGCTAAATAATGTCCCCTTAGGCCAAATTCAGTGAATCAAAAGAAATTGCAGTAGAGAAGTATTTGAAAAACAAGCGGAAACCTTGAAAGATAAATTTAAAGAGAAAGGATATAGAAATGAAGTTATAGAAGATGCCTTTCAAAAAGAAAAAAAATCCCAAGACGATTACCAGCTAATGGAAAAACCAATCATGTTAAGAAAAAATTGAAAACAATGGAACTTCCATTCATTACCAGATTTACTAGTGGATCAACAAGAATACAGACAATATTAAATAGACATTGGTGCATTTTGAAGGGGGACAAATATCTTCAGAATATCTTACCTAACAAACCAAAACTTATACACAAAAAAGCAAAGATCTAAAAAGGAAATTGGCGTCTAGTGCACTCAAAGGTATAGTAATACTTCGTTTTATCTTTATTTTATTTTGTAGGCATTAAAAAAAACATGAAGAACGATATAAGTCTTATCTCTCAAACGCTTATGGTTTGTGAGATATTCACAAGCAAAGTTCCCTTCACTGACAAAAACGGTCAAGTCTGCCATCTAGCTGTCAGATTTGGAATCCGGTCCGCAGATCAACTGGTGGCTCTTCAGCAGATCCGATATCGCAAGATATAAAAATAATTATTTCATTGGAACAGATTAAAAAGTGTGCTTTCAAACCAGGCACACTTTGTAGACAATTCAAATGAAGTAGTTCTTGTTATATCTCGTGATCTCGGCTCTGCTGTAGAGCCACGGCCAGTCCACGGACCGGATTCCAAATCTAACAGCTAGATGGCAGACTTAACTGTTTTGGTCAGTGAGGGGAAACTTTGCTTGTGAATATCTCTCAAACCAAAAAGGTTTGAGACATAAGACTTATATCGTTCTTAATGTTTTTTTAATGCCTACAAAATAAAATAAAGATAAAACGAAGTATTACTATCCCTTTAAGATGACTAAGAATAAAACTCATCACTTATAGATGGAATTAAATCAAACTAAAGGAAATTCTAAGTGTGGCCATAATAGATGCATCACATGTAAATATTGTAACAAATCTGAGGACACATTTCAATCAAATACTACCAAGGAAGTATTCCCTATCAAACATTTCGCAAACTGTAACACTCCATATGTTATTTATATGTTGAAATGCCCTTGCCAGAAACAATACATTGGAAGAACTATTAGACCATTGAAGGAGAGGTTCAGGGAACACCGAAATAATATATATAAATCATCATCTTCACACTGTATTTCTAGGCACTATAATACACACCACCCAAATGATCAGGATGAAATACAAATAAAGGTTATTGACTATATTCCAGATCACCCAAGAGGAGGAGGAAGATTTCGCAGATTGGCCCAAAAAGAGACCTTTTGAATATTTAAACTGCAGACTATGACACCACAAGGCCATAATTAAGAAATGGACCTGTGGTGTTTCTAGAAATCTTTAAAATAATATCAGATAATATCAGAAAGCAGATATTAGAGACTTTCAAGTGACCAACTAATTCATTGTTTTACTTTTTTGGTTGAATTGACTAATTCATATTTTATTGTAATCAGGGCTTTCAATTATAAATTCAGTTATTACATATAATGCCACTATACCCTTCTGGCATTCTGTAGATTCGTGGGTTAATAATATAAATATTAGCCACTAAGAGGATACTAAAGGAACATATATTATATATTTTTTGTCCCTTATCCCTTGAACCCGTAAGTATTCTTCTGTCTTTTTCTTTTCATTTGTCCAATACCTTCATTCAGATATAAATTGCTTTATAGGACAGTTATAATCGCCTATGTTTTATTTTTATTCAAATAGTATATCAGCATAAACGATCATGTTTTTATTTTTTATTTTTTCCATTGCAAATAGGTTTACATACTCACAATCGTCAAATAGTTATTTCAATCAACGGATTAACAACTACAACTGTAACAGAATGTAAATGATGAAGTGAAACACGGTGTATATCATTTACTATGTATAACATTTAATGTTACATATTTTACTTGATGTTGAAAACTGAGATGTATGTTTGTCATCACTTTAACGGGTGACAGTAATATACATGTCTAGTTTGCATGAGATAAATTCATTGAACAGTGATGATGTTCTTTTTTGAAAAAAAAGATACATTTTCTATCCCACTATCCGGTACCAATGTTGTTATCACCTACTTTTTGAGAACACGAACTTTAGCGTAAATAGACGCAAATCAGCTTCTTTCTAAAGGGGTCGCGACTCGCGAATGTGCATTTTGTCATCCCTGCAGCTAGCCAATGATTGAATAGATGGAAGGATGATGAAGCATGCATTTGTGACCCCTTCATCAAGAAGTTGATTGGCTGGGAGATGTGGTTACTGCATGACACTAGGAGTGGGTGCAAAGTCAGAAAAATTGAACAGAGAATGGCCATATAAAAGCCAGTCTGTGTTCAGATCCCCCTCACTTTATCTTGAGCAACGGCCCAAGAAGGGAGATTTTTCTATTTGTCAGTGGTGGTGTCTGTAACAGCAATCGTTTATGGGCATTTACTTTTTTTTTTATTCTTTTGTTTTCAGACATTGAAAAAAAATTTAAAGACAAAAGAAGACTTAAAGAAGAAGAGGAAGGCAGAGGAAGAAAAGAGTGCAGAAGACCCCTTTGCACCTCCAAATTCAAGGTAAGTGTTTATTGTTAATGCTGTCGGGAATAGGCCACAAGATAGTGACAGCTTTAGGGGGAAATGAATCCTATGAGTGCCAGAGGGGTATGAAGCTCTGTGCATTGCAGAGTGTTGCATACTAGTGATGATCAAGCACCCCAATGCTCGGGTGTTCGGGTGCTCTGGCCGAGCACCCCCGGAGGCTCGAGTGCTCGGCCGAGCACCCGAGCCCCATTGAAGTCAATGGGAGGACTCGAGCATTACACCAGGCACCCCCTGCTCTGATGAGGGGAGGGTGCCTAGTCCATAGGAAAAGGGCAGAAAATGATGGAAACACCACAGAAATGGTTCAGGGACAGCATAGGGAGGATGTCTGGATGCATCTTGGACTCCAACGTCGCTGCTGGGAACGATGTTTCGCCCGTAGTACACCATTTTTACAGACTGACCGTAAAACACACAAAAAGGAAGATAAAAACGACTTTAGGCGAAAAATTGTTACCAAACAGTATTTGCTGTATATTTACTTGTATATCATCTGCAAATTCTGCAAAAAATTTGCAGAAGGGTGAACACCCAGTAATCCGTGTTGTCTAAAATGCGTATAACGCGTGGGTCACGGGAAAGGCAGCCTAACATAAAGTCATCCATGTGTGCCAGAGTACCAACAGGCAAGATTTCGCTGTCCTCACCAGGAGGATGACTCTCAATCTCCTCATCCTCTTCCTCCTCTTCTGCCCACCCACGCTGAAGAGATGGAACTAAAGTTCCATGGCTACCCTCTGTAGCGGAGGCAACCGTGTCTTCCTCCTCCTCCTCCTCCTCCGCCTCCTCCAATTGTCGCTGAGAAGACGAAGTGAGGGTTCTCTGGCTATCACCTTGTGTAAGCTCTTCCTCCCGCATTTCCACCTCTTCCACATGCAAAGCGTCGGTTTTAATTGTGAGCAGCGAGCGTTTCAGTAGACACAGAAGTGGGATGGTTACACTGATAATAGCGTTATCGCCGCTCACAATCTGTGTCGATTCCTCAAAATTGCGTAAAACCTCACAGAGGTCTGACATCCATTCCCACTCCTCACTTCTGATTAGAGGAAGTTGAACGGAGAGGCGACGACCGTGTAACAGCTGGTACTCCACTACTGCCCTCTGCTGCTCACAAAGCCGGGCCAACATGTGGAAGGTGGAGTTCCATCGCGTGCTCACGTCACACAGCAGCCGGTGAGCTGGCAATTGTAAGTGCTGCTGCAGCTTCAACAGGCCGGCTGAAGCTGTTTATGACTTACGGAAATGTGCACACACGCGGCGCACCTTGGTCAAGAGATCATGCAAATTGGGGTAGGTTTTTAGAAATCGCTGAACCACTAAATTAAATACATGCGCTAGGCATGGTACGTGTGTGAGCTTGCCGAGCTCCAAAGCCGCCACCAAGTTACGCCCATTATCACACACAACCATGCCTGGTTGCAGGTTGAGTGGCGAGAGCCACTGCTCGGTCTGGTGACTAATCCCCTGCAACAGCTCTGAGGCCGTGTGCTGTTTGTCCCCAAGGCAGATCAGCTTCATCACGGCCTGTTGACGCTTCCCCACTGCAGTGCTACACTTCTTCCAGCTACCGGCTGATGGGTGAGTGGCGCTGCGCGCAGAGAATTCGGAGATGGAAACGGAGGAGGAGGAGCCAATAACGTAGGTGCTGGCGGAAAACCTGATGGAGGTAGGGCCCGCAATCCTTGGCGTGGGTAGCACCTGTGCCATCCCAGGGTCCGAGTCGCTCCCAGCCTCCACGACATTCACCCAGTGTGCCGTCAGGGAAATGTAGCGTCCCTGGCCACAAGCACTTGTCCATGTGTTAGTCGTTAAGTGGACCTTCCCAGTAACTGCGTTGGTCAGGGCACGGGTGATGTTACGGGACACATGGTGGTGTAAGGCGGGGACGGCACACCGGGAAAAGTAGTGGCGGCTGGGGACTGTGTACCGAGGGACAGCTGCTGCCATCAGGCTGCGGAAGGACTCAGTCTCCACAAGCCTAAATGGCAGCATTTCGATGGCCAGTAATTTGGAAAGGAGTGAGGTTAGTGCTATGGCCTGTGGGTGGGTGGCTGGGTACTTTCGCTTGCGCTCAAATGCCTGGGGTAACGACATTTGGATGCTGCGCTGGGACAGGGAAGTGGATGTGGTCGATGATGGTGCTTCAGATGGTACAGGTGCAGGTCGGGAGGTATGCGGGCCTGCGCCTTCGACAGGCGATTGGCCGGCACCGAAAACAGGGGAAGAGGAGGCAGTGGTGTGGCCTGCAGACACAGATTGGCGATCCGGGCGTTCCTCCCACTTATTACGGTTCTTGGATGCCATGTGTCGGATCATGCTGGTGGTGGTGAGGTTTCTAGTGTTCATGCCTCGGCTCATTCTGGTGTGGCACAGGTTGCAAACTACAATTTTTTTGTCGTCCGCACTTTCCTTAAAAAAACGCCATACCGCGGAACAACTAGCCCTTGGCAAGGGAGATTTACGCAAGGGGGTGCTCCGTGGAACATTTGCGGGCCAGTTTGGTGCGGTCCGCCTTCTTTCTTTAGCCACACCACTGCCTCTTCCAGCCTGTTGCGGTGCTGCAGATGGCTCACCCTCAGGACTGCTGTCATCGCTCAGCTCTCCACCTTCCCAGGTGGGGTCAGTCACCTCATCGTCCACCAAGTCCTCCTCCACTTCCTCACTCTGATCATCCTCCTCATTTCTTGATCCCACCACATACTCAGTTATTGACAACTGTATATCATCCTCCTCATCAAGGTCTTGAGACAGTAATAGTGGTTGATTTGATGGCAACTGTGTCTCATCATCATCATCCACTTCCTTTGACCTTAAATGCCGATCCCCTCTGTCATCTTCTTGTGATTGGGTACCCTCTAGAGGTTGTGAATCAGGGCACAAGATTTCATGTTCCTCTGCAAGCGTGCTTGGAGAGAGGTTCAAATTAAGGATTGGTCATGAGACGAGCTCCTCACTATATCCCAGTGTGGGATCACTTCTTTGACCAGACCCTCTATGGTGGGAGGAAGGATGATCAGGGTGAGGATTATGTTGACCAGACTCTTGGCTACTGAGAGTGGACTTGGTGGAAGACAGGGTGGTGCTTAACCGACTGGAAGCAGTATCAGCTGAAATCCAACCGACCACCTGTTCGCAGTGGTCTGACCTCGAGAGTGATGTCCTGCGACGCCCTGTAAACTGAGACATGAAGCTAGGTATGATGGATGTCTTTCTTTCTTGTGCTCTGGCACCAGGCACAGTTTCTACGCGTCCTGACCCGCGCCCTGAACTATCAGGATCACGTCCACTTCCCCGTCCCTTTTTACCCGCCTTCTTCATATTACACGGAATATGTGCTGCTAATCTGCAACTTTGCACACTAAACAGAATGTGCTGCTAATCTGCAACTTTGCACACTAAACAGAATGTGCTGCTTATCTGCGGCTAGGCACAGTGAACGGAATATGTGACTTTTATTTTTTACACTTTGCACACTAAACAGAATGTGCTGCTAATCTGCAACTTTGCACACTAAACAGAATGTGCTGCTAATCTGCGGCTAGGCACAGTGAACGGAATATGTGACGTTTATTTTTTACACTTTGCACACTAAACAGAATGTGCTGCTAATCTGCAACTTTGCACACTAAACAGAATGTGCTGCTTATCTGCGGCTAGGCACAGTGAACGGAATATGTGACGTTTATTTTTTACACTTTGCACACTAAACAGAATGTGCTGCTAATCTGCAACTTTGCACACTAAACAGAATGTGCTGCTAATCTGCGGCTAGGCACAGTGAAAGGAATATGTGACGTTTATTTTTTACACTTTGCACACTAAACAGAATGTGCTGCTAATCTGCAACTTTGCACACTAAACAGAATGTGCTACTAATCTGCAACTTTGCACACTAAACAGAATGTGCTGCTTATCTGCGGCTAGGCACAGTGAACGGAATATGTGACGTTTATTTTTTACACTTTGCACACTAAACAGAATGTGATGCTAATCTGCAACTTTGCACACTAAACAGAATGTGCTGCTTATCTGCGGCTAGGCACAGTGAACGGAATATGTGACATTTATTTTTTTCACTTTGCACACTAAACAGAATGTGCTGCAAATCTGCAACTTTGCACACTAAACAGAATGTGCTGCTAATCTGCAACTTTGCACACTAAAAAGAATGTGCTGCTAATCTGCAACTTTGCACACTAAACAGAATGTGCTGCTAATCTGCAACTTTGCACACTAAACAGAATGTGCTGCTAATCTGCAACTTTGCACACTAAAAAGAATGTGCTGCTAATCTGCAACTTTGCACACTAAACAGAATGTGCTGCTAATCTGCAACTTTGCACACTAAACAGAATGTGCTGCTAATCTGCGGCTAGGCACAGTGAACGGAATATGTGACGTTTTTTTTTTTAAATCTCTGCCCCCCCAAACAAAATATAACTGCTGCCCCCACACACAATAGTCCTAAAAAGGACTTTTGGGTCTTTATTAGTGTTGAGCGAGCATGCTCGGCCGATGCTCGGATCGGCTCGAGCATCGCTCTGCTCGGCACATGGCGGTACTCGTACGAGTACCGCATGTGCTCGCCCACCATGTTTGGGTCTCCTCCCCGCACGTTTTGCGGCTGCTGCGCAGCCAATAAACATGCAGGGAGGCTCTGACATCAGTGTAATGCCAGCAGCCATGTTGGCTGCTGGCATTACACTGATTGGCTGGCCAGAACCCGTGGTCGGGTGCTGTATAGCACCTGACCAGCGAGTTCGGCTCAGTCTTAGCCAGGGAGAGATGAGGATAGGAAGGGAAAGTCAGTGTAGGGAGGAAAAAAAGCAAAATTGTGAAAAAAAAGAACCAAAAGTCCTTTTTAGGACTACTGTGTGTGGGGGCAGCAGGTTATTTTGTGTGGGGGGGAAAAAAAAAAGAAAAAAAAACATATATTCTGTTTAGTGTGCAAAGTTGCAGATTAGAGCACATTCTGTTTAGTGTGCACAGTTGCAGATTAGAGCACATTCTGTTTAGTGTGCAAAGTTGCAGATTAGAGCACATTCTGTTTAGTGTGCAAAGTTGCAGATTAGAGCACATTCTGTTTAGTGTGCAAAGTTGCAGATTAGAGCACATTCTGTTAAGTCTTCAAACTAAAATATCAAAGTCACATATTCCATTCAGTGTGCGTCGCCGCAGTTTAGCAGCACATTCTGTGTACTGTGCAGAGTTGCAGAATAGGAAGAAATACTGTTAAGTCTTCAAACTAAAATATCAAAGTCACATATTCCATTCAGTGTGCGTCGCCGCAGTTTAGCAGCACATTCTGTGTACTGTGCAGAGTTGCAGAATAGGAAGAAATACTGTTAAGTCTTCAAACTAAAATATCAAAGTCACATATTCCATTCAGTGTGCGTCGCCGCAGTTTAGCAGCACATTCTGTGTACTGTGCAGAGTTGCAGAATAGGAAGAAATACTGTTAAGTCTTCAAACTCAAATATTAAAGTCACATATTCCATTCAGTGTGTGTCACCGCAGTTTAGCAGCCTATTCTGTGTACTCTGCACAGTTGCAGAATAGGAAGAAATACTGTTAAGTTTTCAAACTCAAATATTAAAGTCACATATTCCATTCTGTGTGTGTCACCGCAGTTTAGCAGCCTATTCTGTGTACTCTGCACAGTTGCAGAATAGGAAGAAATACTGTTAAGTTTTCAAACTCAAATATTAAAGTCACATATTCCATTCTGTGTGTGTCACCGCAGTTTAGCAGCCTATTCTGTGTACTCTGCACAGTTGCAGAATAGGAAGAAATACTGTTAAGTTTTCAAACTCAAATATTAAAGTCACATATTTCATTCTGTGTGTGTCACCGCAGTTTAGCAGCCTATTCTGTGTACTCTGCACAGTTGCAGAACAGGAAGAAATACTGTTAAGTTTTCAAACTCAAATATTAAAGTCACATATTCCATTCTGTGTTCGTCACCGCAGTTTAGCAGCCTATTCTGTGTACTCTGCACAGTTGCAGAATAGGAAGAAATACTGTTAAGTTTTCAAACTCAAATATTAAAGTCACATATTCCATTCAGTGTGTGTCACCGCAGTTTAGCAGCCTATTCTGTGTACTCTGCACAGTTGCAGAATAGGAAGAAATACTGTTAAGTTTTCAAACTCAAATATTAAAGTCACATATTTCATTCTGTGTGTGTCACCGCAGTTTAGCAGCCTATTCTGTGTACTCTGCACAGTTGCAGAATAGGAAGAAATACTGTTAAGTTTTCAAACTGAAATATTAAAGTCACATATTCCATTCTGTGTTCGTCACCGCAGTTTAGCAGCCTATTCTGTGTACTCTGCACAGTTGCAGAATAGGAAGAAATACTGTTAAGTTTTCAAACTCAAATATTAAAGTCACATATTCCATTCAGTGTGTGTTACCGCAGTTTAGCAGCCTATTCTGTGTACTCTGCACAGTTGCAGAATAGGAAGAAATACTGTTAAGTTTTCAAACTCAAATATTAAAGTCACATATTCCATTCTGTGTGTGTCACCGCAGTTTAGCAGCCTATTCTGTGTACTCTGCACAGTTGCAGAATAGGAAGAAATACTGTTAAGTTTTCAAACTCAAATATTAAAGTCACATATTCCATTCAGTGTGTGTCACCGCAGTTTAGCAGCCTATTCTGTGTACTCTGCACAGTTACAGAATAGGAAGAAATACTGTTAAGTTTTCAAACTCAAATATTAAAGTCACATATTCCGTGTAAGATGAAGAAGGCGGGTAAAAAGGGACGGGGAAGTGGACGTGATCCTGATAGTTCAGAGCGCGGGTCAGGACGCGGAGAAACTGTGCCTGGTGCCAGAGCACAAGAAAGAAAGACATCCACCATACCTAGCTTCATGTCTCATTTCAGAGGGCGTCGCAGGACATCACTCTCGAGGTCCGACCACTGCGAACAGGTGGTCGGTTGGATGTCAGCTGATACTGCTTCCAGTCGGTTAAGCACCACCCTGTCTTCCACCAAGTCCACTCTCAGTAGCCAAGAGTCTGGTCAACATAATCCTCACTCTGATCATCCTTCCTCCCACCATACACGGTCTGGTCAAAGAAGTGATCCCACACTGGGATATAGTGAGGAGCTCGTCTCATCACCAATCCTTCATTTGACCCTCTCTCCAAGCACGCTTGCAGAGGAACATGACATCTTGTGCCCTGATTCACAACCTCTAGAGGGTACCCAATCACAAGAAGATGACAGATGTGAACGGCATTTAAGGTCAAAGGAAGTAGTGGATGATGATGATGATGATGAGACACAGTTGCCATTAAATCAACCACTATTTCCGTCTCAAGACCTTGTTGAGGAGAATGTTATACAGTTGTCAATGACTGAGTATGTGGTGGGATCAAGACATGAGGAGGATGATCAGAGTGAGGAAGTGGAGGAGGACTTGGTGGACGATGAGGTGACTGACCCCACCTGGGAAGGTGTAGAGCCGAGCGATGACAGCAGTCCTGAGGGTGAGCCATCTGCAGCACCGCAACAGGCTGGAAGAGGCAGTGGTGTGGCTACAGAAAGAAGGCGGACCGCACCAAACCGGCCCGCAAATGTTCCACAGAGCACCCCCTTGCGTAAATCTCCCTTGCCAAAGGGTAGGTGTTCCGCGGTATGGCGTTTTTTTAAGGAAAGTGCGGACGACAAAAGAATTGTAGTTTGCAACCTGTGCCACACCAGAATGAGCCGAGGCATGAACACTAGAAACCTCACCACCACCAGCATGATCCGACACATGGCATCCAAGCACCGTAATAAGTGGGAGGAACGCCTGGATCGCCCATCTGTGTCTGCAGGCCACACCACTGCCTCCTCTTCCCCTGTTTTCGGTGCCGGCCAATCGCCTGTCGAAGGCGCAGGCCCGCATACCTCCCGCCCTGCACCTGTACCATCTGAAGCACCATCAGCGACCACATCCACTTCCCTGTCCCAGCACAGCGTCCAAATGTCGTTACCCCAGGCATTTGAGCGCAAGAGAAAATACCCAGCCACCCACCCACAGGCCATAGCACTAACCTCACACCTTTCCAAATTACTGGCCATCGAAATGCTGCCATTTAGGCTTGTGGACACTGAGTCCTTCCGCAGCCTGATGGCAGCAGCTGTCCCTCGGTACGCGGTCCCCAGCCGCCACTACTTTTCCCGGTGTGCCATCCCCGCATTACACCACCATGTGTCCCGTAACATCACCCGTGCCCTGACCAACGCAGTTACTGGGAAGGTCCACTTAACGACTGACACATGGACAAGTGCTTGTGGCCAGGGACGCTACATTTCCCTGACGGCACACTGGGTGAATGTCGTGGAGGCTGGGAGCGACTCGGACCCTGGGATGGCACGGGTGCTACCCACGCCGAGGATTGCGGGCCCTACCTCCATCAGGGTTTCCGCCAGCACCTACGTTATTGGCTCCTCCTCCTCCGTTTCCACCCTCGAATTCTCTACACGCAGCGCCACTCCCCCATCAGCCAGTAGCTGGAAGCAGTGTAGCACTGCAGTGGGGAAGCGTCAACAGGCCG
Source organism: Rhinophrynus dorsalis (assembly GCA_037306005.1). Taxonomy (NCBI): domain Eukaryota; kingdom Metazoa; phylum Chordata; class Amphibia; order Anura; family Rhinophrynidae; genus Rhinophrynus; species Rhinophrynus dorsalis. The sequence continues at coordinate 175,274,217 of CM074726.1, forward strand.
TGCTGAAGCTGATCTGCCTTGGGGACAAACAGCACACGGCCTCAGAGCTGTTGCAGGGGATTAGTCACCAGACCGAGCAGTGGCTCTCGCCACTCAACCTGCAACCAGGCATGGTTGTGTGTGATAATGGGCGTAACTTGGTGGCGGCTTTGGAGCTCGGCAAGCTCACACACGTACCATGCCTAGCGCATGTATTTAATTTAGTGGTTCAGCGATTTCTAAAAACCTACCCCAATGTGCATGATCTCTTGACCAAGGTGCGCCGCGTGTGTGCACATTTCCGTAAGTCATCTACAGCTTCGGCCGGCCTGTTGAAGCTGCAGCAGCGCTTACAATTGCCAGCTCACCGGCTGCTGTGTGACGTGAGCACGCGCTGGAACCCCACCTTCCACATGTTGGCCCGGCTTTGTGAGCAGCAGAGGGCAGTAGTGGAGTACCAGCTGTTACACGGTCGTCGCCTCTCCGTTCAACTTCCTGTAATCAGAAGTGAGGAGTGGGAATGGCTGTCAGACCTCTGCGAGGTTTTACGCAATTTTGAGGAATCGACACAGATGGTGAGCGGCGATAATGCTATTATCAGTGTAACCATCCCACTTCTGTGTCTACTGAAACGCTCGCTGCTCACAATTAAAACCGACGCTTTGCATGTGGAAGAGGTGGAAATGGGGGAGGAAGAGCTTACACAAGGTGATAGCCAGAGCACCCTCACTTTGTCTTCTCAGCGACAATTGGAGGAGGCGGAGGAGGAGGAGGAGGAGGAGGAAGACACGGTTGCCTCCGCTACAGAGGGTAGCCATGGAACTTTAGTTCCATCTCTTCAGCGTGGGTGGGCAGAAGAGGAGGAAGAGGATGAGGATATTGAGAGTCATCCTCCTGGTGAGGACAGCGAAATCTTGCCTGTTGGTACTCTGGCACACATGGCTGACTTTATGTTAGGCTGCCTTTCCCGTGACCCACGCGTTGTACGCATTTTAGACAACACGGATTACTGGGTGTTCACCCTTCTGGACCCCCGCTACAAAGAGAATTTCTCATCTCTCATTCCTCCGGTGGAGAGGACAAGCAAAATGGTGCAATACCAGAAGGTTCTTGTTGAAAAATTGCTCCAAAATTTTCCATCTGACAACACTGGCGGCAGAGTACGTGCTACCTTGGCCAACCGAGAAGGGGAGAAAAGGGGAGCACACAGCAGTTCCGACAAAGGCAGGGCAACACTCTCCAAGGCGTGGGACACCTTCATGACACCCCGCCAGCACCCTCACCCTGATGCGCAACCTAGTGTCACAAGGAGGGAAAAGTTTTGGAAGATGGTGAAGGAGTACGTAGCAGACCGTGTCAGCGTCCTCAATGATCCCTCTGTGCCTTACAACTACTGGGTGTCCAAGCTGGACACGTGGTATGAACTGGCACTCTACGCCTTGGAGGTGCTGGCCTGCCCTGCCGCCAGCATTCTGTCTGAGCGGGTATTTAGTGCTGCTGGTGGCATCATAACAGATAAGCGTATCCGCCTTTCCACCGACAATGCTGATAGGTTGACACTTATAAAAATGAACAAGGCCTGGATTTCCCCTGACTTCTCCACTCCACTGGAGGAAAGCCCCGGGGGAACATAAACTCACTTTATATATGTTATTTACAATGATGGGAATACTCTGTATTCCCATTCACCCCTTCCACCCAAAAAACGGGTATATGGTTGACTCTTAATCTTCTCATCCTCCTCCTCCTCTTCCATATGCCCTGTGCTATAATTTTTATATAGGGCCAGCTAACCAGCGGGCCCTGTGATATAATTTTTATATAGGGCCAGCTCACCAGCGGGCCCTGTTTGACAATTTTTATATAGGTCAGCTCACCAGCGGGCCTTCTCATATAATGTTTTATTGGGTCAGCTCTCTAACGGGCCCTCTCATATAATGTTTTATAGCGTCAGCTCACTAGCGGGCCTTCGCATATAATGTTTAGGATGGTCAGCTCTGCAGCAGACCCTCACCCATAATGTTTTAGATGGTCAGCTCAGCGCACGTTTCCCTCTTAATCATGGCCTCAGTTCAATAAAATCAAGGAAATTTTTGGGAGAATTTGCCTCTGCGCACGTTTCCCTGTTAATCATGGCCTCACTTCAGAAAATCAAGGAAATTTTTGGGATAATTTGTCTCTGCGCACGTTTCCCTCTTAATCATGGCCTCACTTCAGAAAATCAAGGAAATTTTTGGGATAATTTGCAGATAATATACAAGTAAATATACAGCAAATATTGTTTGGTAACAATTTTTCGCCTAAAGTCGTTTTTATTTTCCTTTTTGTGTGTTTTATGGTCAGTCTGTAAAAATGGCGTACTACGGGCGAAAGATCGTTCCCAGCAGCGATGTTGGAGTCCAAGATGCATCCAGACATCCTCCCTATGCTGTCCCTGAACCATTTCTGTGGTGTTTCCATCTTTTTCTGCCCTTTTCCTATGGACCAGGCACCCTCCCCTCATCAGAGCAGGGGGTGCCTGGTGTAATGCTCGAGTCCTCCCATTGACTTCAATGGGGCTCGGGTGCTCGGCCGAGCACTCGAGCCTCCGGGGGCGCTCGGTCAGAGCACCCGAACACCCGAGCATTGGGGTGCTCGCTCATCACTAGTCTTTATATGTTGTTCAAACACACTTTTCTTCTCCCTACACTGACTTTCCCTTCCTATCCTCATCTCTCCCTGGCTAAGACTGAGCCGAACTCGCTGGTCAGGTGCTATACAGCACCCGATCATGGGTTCTGGCCAGCCAATCAGTGTAATGCCAGCAGCCAACATGGCTGCTGGCATTACACTGATGTCAGAGCCTCCGTGCACGTTTATTGGCTGCGCAGCAGCCGCAAAACGTGCGGGGAGGAGACCCGGACATGGCGGGCGAGCACATGCGGTACTCGTACGAGTACCGCCATGTGCCGAGCAGAGCGATGCTCGAGCCGAACCGAGCTTCGGCCGAGCATGCTCGCTCATCACTATTGCATACCCTTCTGGCACACAAAGGGTTAATTAACATTTGGTTTCACTTATGTTTTTTGGTAATTTGGATGTACTGATATGAGGCTTATGGTCCCATATTAATACATCCATGGGTCACTAGTGCTGGGATGCCTAGTTGCACGTGTGATTATTGTTTTTTTTTGTTGTTTTTTTTTTTTTTTACTATTTTCAATTACTCTTCAGTGGTTTTTAACATGCGTTAAGGCCTCAACGCCTAGGTTTGCTAGGCACTAAAATAATGCACAAAAAGAAAATTCCTTTATTGCGTTTTACTAACCACTGCATGTAATTGAACAGCAAATTTATATGCTGTTTTATTGTTCTCAGTGGGTGCTAATCTTGCTCCCTGTTGTGCTTTTCTGATGATTGGTAGTTTGTCACAGCGCAGGTAATAGTATACGAAACTGTCACTTAAATATACCGCCATTAGTTTGCTTTTACTAACAGTGGTAATTGAATCGAGCCCCTGATATGAAGAGGAAGAGAGAGTTGTTTTGTTCATTGTCAGTGCCAGTGAAAGTCGATGATGAGACCCTACATTTTTATCTGCATCCACTAGGGAGAGCTCATACCACTAATATTACAATTACTGTATATAGCATACTGAACTTACAGATAAAAAACAAAAGGCACCATTAGATATTAAATTGCATTTTAAATCTAAAAAAAAGCTGATCTTTTAAGACAATAATGTGGAATTATCTCACTAATTCCTATCCCAGCATGACTAATCAGAAAGATGGCCTCCTCAAAGGTTTCAGCAGTTCTAGTACATGACACATTAACTGCCATTGACCAGGTGACAAAGATGACCAGGTGACGGGTAGGTTGTTACATTCTTGTATGCAATATAATGCATTAAATTCAGGACAAGGGCAAAGTAGGCTGCATGCACCATATCGCCTCTTCTCAAGGCATCTATCAGGGCTTAAAATGTGAAGTCCTTTGCTACTAGCCAGACCTGAAAAGTTACTCGCCACTGCAAGCCATAACATACCCACCAGGGCTGAATTTCTACTCGCCAGGGCCGAATTTCTACTAGCCATTGGCTAGTGGCGAGTGGAAATTTTGAGCCCTGCATCTATTATGTAGCAGACACAAAGGCAACTTTCAGTGAATGGAGTACAAGCCATTTGTTGTTTATTTAATGCATCTGCAGCTGAAAAGGATTGTCTTTCAAAACTCTATATACACAAAGTGGCATGCCCATGGTATGAGGTACCCTGCTACTTTCCTTTAATACATGTGCAAGAGGTAACATTAGAGGTGATCTAATGTTGTAAGCTTTTGCTACCTACTATTTGAAGGAAAAGCCAGTGAGCAGTAACAGTCATATAGTCTGTAATAGTTCTGAGGGAATGTTGCCACATGCAAATTTGGTAATAAGCATTTCGGCAAACACCTTTAACCCTGAGTCAAGCCCAGCAATGTTGTTTCCTTAGTGGTTGTGCTCACAAACTATGCACCCTAGTCACATAGTTTAGCCACTATCCTAGATTGAATACCTCTGATCTGCGTCCTAGTAATCTGTTACAGCAAATAACCCTAAAATCCAACCCTGCCTTAACCTTAATACCTAAACCTAAATACAAACATATACTCTAACTCTTAGCAACAACCTCTAATCCTTATGCATGATCCTATAATTTACCACCTAATCCTAAAACTTAAAAACAAAAGCATGTCAAACTGTTGGCTTTATAGTCGTTGATAGATGGTGACTCCATCCATCAGGGCTGGACCAAGACTAGAGTGTGTTACCACTAATCTAAATGCTGTAGACTAATAATGAAAATCAGATGTTGCAGAACAGCTACTGCAAAATTCAGAAATATGTAGCAGTTAAGACGTAGGTGGAGGGATGTACAGTGGATGGATTATTTTTAAGACATCTTATTTTTGCTTCAAGAAATCTGTTTTGTTTTCAGCTGTGAACTGAAAAAAGCTAAGCTGTAGGATATCTGTGATGAACCAACTAAATAACTGTACTTTCTGTATTATCGGTGATTTGTTAATGTGGTAAGGGAGGCATTAAGAAAAAGAGGCTTTCATCGCCTTCTCTTGCAGGTGTGCAAGTAATTGTGGTCTGTGATGGTCTTGATTGCTGGGGTGTAATTGGTTGTTTTCTGCCATGTAAAGCAGAGGGACGGTGAATAGTGATGAGCGAGCACCCCAATGCTCGGGTGTTCGGGTGCTCTGACCGAGCGCCCCCGGAGGCTCGAGTGCTCGGCCGAGCACCCGAGCCCCATTGAAGTCAATGGGAGGACTCGAGCATTACACCAGGCACCCCCTGCTCTGATGAGGGGAGGGTGCCTGCTCCATAGGAAAAGGGCAGAAAATGATGGAAACACCACAGAAATGGTTCAGGGACAGCATAGGGAGGATGTCTGGATGCATCTTGGACTCCAACATCGCTGCTGGGAACGATCTTTCGCCCGTAGTACGCCATTTTTACAGACTGACCGTAAAACACACAAAAAGGCAGATAAAAACGACTTTAGGCGAAAAATTGTTACCAAACAGTATTTGCTGTATATTTACTTGTATATCATCTGCAAATTCTGCAAAAAATTTCATTGATTTTTCTGAACTGAGGCCATGATTAAGAGGGAAACGTGCGCAGAGGCAAATTCTCCCAAAAATTTCCTTGATTTTTCTGAACTGAGGCCATGATTAAGAGGGAAACGTGCGCAGAGGCAAATTCTTCCAAAAATGTCCTTGATTTTTCTGAACTGAGGCCATGATTAAGAGGGAAACGTGTGCAGAGGCAAATTCTCCCAAAAATTTCCTTGATTTTTCTGAACTGAGGCCATGATTAAGAGGGAAACGTGCGCAAAGGCAAATTCTCCCAAAAATTTCCTCGATTTTTCTGAACTGGGGCCATGATTAAGAGGGAAACGTGCGCTGAGCCGACCATCTAAAACATTATGGGTGAGGGTCTGCTGCGGAGCTGACCATCCTAAACATTATATGCGAAGGCCCGCTAGTGAGCTGACGCTATAAAACATTATATGAGAGGGCCCGCTAGAGAGCTGACCCAATAAAACATTATATGAGAAGGCCCGCTGGTGAGCTGACCTATACAAAAATTGTCAAACTGCGCCCGCTGGTGAGCTGGCCCTATATAAAAATTATATCACTGGGCCCGCTGGTGAGCTGGCCCTATATAAAAATTATATCACTGGGCATATGGAAGAGAGTCAACCATATACCCGTTTTTTGGGTGGAAGGGGTGAATGGGAATACAGAGTATTCCCATCATTGTAAATAACATATATAAAGTGACTTTATGTTCCCCCGGGGCTTTCCTCCAGTGGAGTGGAGAAGTCAGGGGAAATCCAGGCCTTGTTCATTTTTATAAGTGTCAACCTATCAGCATTTTCGGTGGAAAGGCGGATACGCTTATCTGTTATGATGCCACCAGCAGCACTAAATACCCGCTCAGACAGAACGCTGGCGGCAGGGCAGGCCAGCACCTCCAAGGCGTAGAGTGCCAGTTCATACCACGTGTCCAGCTTGGACACCCAGTAGTTGTAAGGCACAGAGGGATCATTGAGGACGCTGACACGGTCTGCTACGTACTCCTTCACCATCTTCCAAAACTTTTCCCTCCTTGTGACACTAGGCTGCGCATCAGGGTGAGGGTGCTGGCGGGGTGTCATGAAGGTGTCCCACGCCTTGGAGAGTGTTGCCCTGCCTTTGTCGGAACTGCTGTGTGCTCCCCTTTTCTCCCCTTCTCGGTTGGCCAAGGTAGCACGTACTCTGCCGCCAGCGTTGTCAGATGGAAAATTTTGGAGCAATTTTTCGACAAGAACCTTCTGGTATTGCACCATTTTGCTTGTCCTCTCCACCGGAGGAATGAGAGATGAGAAATTCTCTTTGTAGCGGGGGTCCAGAAGGGTGAACACCCAGTAATCCGTGTTGTCTAAAATGCGTATAACGCGTGGGTCACGGGAAAGGCAGCCTAACATAAAGTCAGCCAGGTGTGCCAGAGTACCAACAGGCAAGATTTCGCTGTCCTCACCAGGAGGATGACTCTCAATCTCCTCATCCTCTTCCTCCTCTTCTGCCCACCCACGCTGAAGAGATGGAACTAAAGTTCCATGGCTACCCTCTGTAGTGGAGGCAACCGTGTCTTCCTCCTCCTCCTCCTCCTCCTCCGCCTCCTCCAATTGTCGCTGAGAAGACGAAGTGAGGGTGCTCTGGCTATCACCTTGTGTAAGCTCTTCCTCCTCCATTTCCACCTCTTCCACATGCAAAGCATCAGTTTTAATTGTGAGCAGCGAGCGTTTCAGTAGACACAGAAGTGGGATGGTTACACTGATAATAGCGTTATCGCCGCTCACCATCTGTGTCGATTCCTCAAAATTGCGTAAAACCTCACAGAGGTCTGACATCCATTCCCACTCCTCACTTCTGATTACAGGAAGTTGAACGGAGAGGCGACGACCGTGTAACAGCTGGTACTCCACTACTGCCCTCTGCTGCTCACAAAGCCGGGCCAACATGTGGAAGGTGGAGTTCCAGCGTGTGCTCACATCACACAGCAGCCGGTGAGCTGGCAATTGTAAGCGCTGCTGCAGCTTCAACAGGCCGGCTGAAGCTGTTGATGACTTACGGAAATGTGCACACACGCGGCGCACCTTGGTCAAGAGATCATGCAAATTGGGGTAGGTTTTTAGAAATCGCTGAACCACTAAATTAAATACATGCGCTAGGCATGGTACGTGTGTGAGCTTGCCGAGCTCCAAAGCCGCCACCAAGTTACGCCCATTATCACACACAACCATGCCTGGTTGCAGGTTGAGTGGCGAGAGCCACTGCTCGGTCTGGTGACTAATCCCCTGCAACAGCTCTGAGGCCATGTGCTGTTTGTCCCCAAGGCAGATCAGCTTCAGCACGGCCTGTTGACGCTTCCCCACTGCAGTGCTACACTGCTTCCAGCTACCGGCTGATGGGTGAGTGGCGCTGCGCGCAGAGAATTCGGAGGTGGAAACGGAGGAGGAGGAGCCAATAACGTAGGTGCTGGCAGAAACCCTGATGGAGGTAGGGCCCGCAATCCTCGGCATGGGTAGCACCTGTGCCATCCCAGGGTCCGAGTCACTCCCAGCCTCCACGGCATTCACCCAGTGTGCCGTCAGGGAAATGTAGCGTCCCTGGCCACAAGCACTTGTCCATGTGTCAGTCGTTAAGTGGACCTTCCCAGTAACTGCGTTGGTCAGGGCACGGGTGATGTTACGGGACACATGGTGGTGTAAGGCGGGGACGGCACAACGGGAAAAGTAGTGGCGGCTGGGGAATGCGTACCGAGGGACAGCTGCTGCCATCAGGCTGCGGAAGGACTCAGTCTCCACAAGCCTAAATGGCAGCATTTCGATGGCCAGTAATTTGGAAAGGTGTGAGGTTAGTGCTATGGCCTGTGGGTGGGTGGCTGGGTATTTTCGCTTGCGCTCAAATGCCTGGGATAACGACATTTGGACGCTGTGCTGGGACAGGGAAGTGGATGTGGTCGCTGATGGTGCTTCAGATGGTACAGGTGCAGGTCGGGAGGTATGCGGGCCTGCGCCTTCGACAGGCGATTGGCCGGCACCGAAAACAGGGGAAGAGGAGGCAGTGGTGTGGCCTGCAGACACAGATTGGCGATCCGGGCGTTCCTCCCACTTATTACGGTGCTTGGATGCCATGTGTCGGATCATGCTGGTGGTGGTGAGGTTTCTAGTGTTCATGCCTCGGCTCATTCTGGTGTTGCACAGGTTGCAAACTACAATTCTTTTGTCGTCCGCACTTTCCTTAAAAAAACGCCATACCGCGGAACACCTAGCTCTTGGCAAGGGAGATTTACGCAAGGGGGTGCTCCGTGTAACATTTGCGGGCCGGTTTGGTGCGGTCCGCCTTCTTTCTGTAGCCACACCACTGCCTCTTCTAGCCTGTTGCGGTGCTGCAGATGGCTCACCCTCAGGACTGCTGTCATCGCTCGGCTCTCCACCTTCCCAGGTGGGGTCAGTCATCTCATCGTCCACCAAGTCCTCCTCCACTTCCTCACTCTGATCATCCTCCTCATGTCTTGATCCCACCACATACTCAGTCATTGACAACTGTATATCATCCTCCTCATCAAGGTCTTGAGACAGTAATAGTGGTTGATTTAATGGCAACTGTGTCTCATCATCATCATCATCCACTTCCTTTGACCTTAAATGTTGTTCACCTCTGTCATCTTCTTGTGATTGGGTACCCTCTAGAGGTTGTGAATCAGGGCACAAGATGTCATGTTCCTCTGCAAGCGTGCTTGGAGAGAGGTTCAAATTAAGGATTGGTGATGAGACGAGCTCCTCACTATATCCCAGTGTGGGATCACTTCTTTGACCAGATCCTCTATGGTGGGAGGAAGGATGATCAGAGTGAGGATTATGTTGACCAGACTCTTGGCTACTGAGAGTGGACTTGGTGGAAGACAGGGTGGTGCTTAACCGACTGGAAGCAGTATCAGCTGACATCCAACCGACCACCTGTTCGCAGTGGTCGGACCTCGAGAGTGATGTCCTGCGACGCCCTGTAAACTGAGACATGAAGCTAGGTATGGTGGATGTCCTTCTGTCTTGTGCTCTGGCACCAGGTGCAGTTTCTACGCGTCCTGACCCGCACCCTGAACTATCAGGATCACGTCCACTTCCCCGTCCCTTTTTACCCGCCTTCTTCATATTACACGGAATATGTGCTGCAAATCTGCAACTTTGCACAGTAAACAGAATGTGCTTCTTAACTGCGGCTACGCACAGTGAATGGAATATGTGACTTTGATATTTTACAGTTTGAACACTTAACAGAATGTTCTCCTATTCTGAAACTTTGCACAGTAAACAGAATTTGCTTCTTAACTGCGGCTACGCACAGTGAATGGAATATGTGACTGATATTTTACAGTTTGAACACTTAACAGAATGTTCTCCTATTCTGAAACTTTGCACAGTAAACAGAATTTGCTTCTTAACTGCGGCTACGCACATTGAATGGAATATGTGACTTTGATATTTTACAGTTTGAACACTTAACAGAATGTTCTCCTATTCTGAAACTTTGCACAGTAAACAGAATGTGCTTCTTAACTGCGGCTACGCACAGTGAATGGAATATGTGACTTTGATATTTTACAGTTTGAACACTTAACAGAATGTTCTCCTATTCTGAAACTTTGCACAGTAAACAGAATGTGCTTCTTAACTGCGGCTACGCACAGTGAATGGAATATGTGACTTTGATATTTTACAGTTTGAACACTTAACAGAATGTTCTCCTATTCTGAAACTTTGCACAGTAAACAGAATGTGCTGCTAATCTGCAACTTTGCACACTAAACAGAATGTGCTCTAATCTGCAACTTTGCACACTAAAAAGAATGTGCTGCTAATCTGCAACTTTGCACCCTGAACAGAATGTGCTCTAATCTGCAACTTTGCACACTAAACAGAATGTGCTGCTAATCTGCGGCTAGGCACAGTGAACAGAATATATGAAGATTTTTTTTTTTATATCTCTGCCCCCCCAAACAAAATAAACTGCTGCCCCCACACACAGTAGTCCTAAAAAGGACTTTTGGGTCTTTTTTTTAACAAACTAGCTTTTCTTCTCCCTACACTGACTTTCCCTTCCTATCCTCATCTCTCCCTGGCTAAGACTGAGCCGAACTCGCTGGTCAGGTGCTATACAGCACCCGATCACGGGTTCTGGCCAGCCAATCAGTTTAATGCCAGCAGCCAACATGGCTGCTGGCATTACACTGATGTCAGAGCCTCCCTGCACGTTTATTGGCTGCGCAGCAGCCGCGAAACGTGCGGGGAGGAGACCCGAACATGGCGGGCGAGCACATGCGGTACTCGTACGAGTACCGCCATGTGCCGAGCAGAGCGATGCTCGAGCCGAACCGAGCTTCGGCCGAGCATGCTCGCTCAACACTAATGGTGAATGCTTGAATGTAGATCTTGAGCAGTGAGTGTAAGTACAGCAGTGGTTACAATTGTGAACATTTATGATCCTCAGTGGAAAAAAAAGCTTGTCTCAGCAATTTAAAAGATGTTATTTTGGAACATAAAAAGGGACACATTGATGGTTACTTCAATATACGTTAAAAGTGTAGCATCGATAGATCCAATAGAAATGGTTACAGGAAAAGTCTGGATAGAAAGTTTCAGAAATGCATGGAGGATCTTGGTCTGGTTGATCCTTGGAGATCAGTGAACCCAAACAGACGTGAATATACCTTTCTTTTCAAAAACTCAAAGGTCCATATGTTCAAAGAGGTAGAAAAATAGCTTTTGTTATTTGTAACGACTTTTCAAAGTACAGTGTCTTTGGGATCATTAATATTTTCAGAGAGTGCTGGTTGTGATTGGAAATATGTTGTTTGTCCTGACTGAAATTGTTGTACATAATGACAAAATTGTCTTAAAAAATGTCTTAAAGGGATAGTAATACTTCATTTTAACTTTATTTTATTTTGTAGGCATTAAAAAAAACATGAAGAATGATATAAGTCTTATCTCTGAAACCTTTATGGTTTAAGAGATATTCACAAACAAAGTATCCCCCCCCTGTTCAACCAAATCAGAAGAGAGGTGCCCAGGTAGACTGCAGAGAGGGACAATCTTCATTTAAGATAATGGAAAAAGCTGAAAAACTTGTCAAGGGGGGAAGGGCTTTCATTGTTTTCATACAAAGAAAATTGTCCCCTTCTGTTATCTGTCCTGTCATACAACCAGACTCACATCTGAGAAGAGATGGCTTACACTAGGAAAAAGGGGCGGGGAGGGGAACTTTGCTTGTGAATATCTCATAAACCATAAAGATTTGAGAGATAAGACTTATATCATTCTTCATGTTTTTTTAATGCCTACAAAATAAAATAAAGTTAAAACGAAGTATTACTATCCCTTTAACTAACAACAAAAATGTCTTAACAAAAATTCTCACATTCAGAACACATTCCCTCCACTTTTTTCTTAACGTACAAATTTTGTCTTTTGAAAGACATTTTTTTGTCACTAGTTACGACAAATTTTCTTTTCTTCTATACAACACTGGAGAATAGTTTAGCCACACCCTTGCCCCGCCCATTTGCCTGTCAATTCTGGAGTTATGTCGTACATAACGGACATTACTAGTTTTTTGTCATATACTCTATAAAAAAAAGTCATTCATGCATTCAATTTCTTATTTTTGTCTTTCATACGTCAATTTTTTGTCATTATCCCTTTGAACATATGGCCCAAGTCTTGGTCCAGAATAGATTTTTTTTTTTTTTTAACGGATCAACATTTTTTGAGAGGAACTGTTGATTTTGACATATTCCTAGAGACCTGGTCAGATCATTGTTCAGTTGCCCTGAATTGTAATTTACAGACAGGAGATAAGATAACCAGAAAGTGGAGACTCAATGAGAGAATGCTCCTAAATAAGGAAACTAAAAATGATATATCACACTTTTAAAAAATTACTTTGATTTAGTGAAGTTAGTGATACAAATTTGTGGCTTGCCCAAGTGATGAGATGATTGATTAAATTAGCTAAATTAGATTAAATGTAGGACAGAACAAATAAGTTTACTTGAAAGTAATTTAAAGGAACTAATGCAAAGGCAGGCAATTCAACTAAGAAGATCGATCACTAGAAAATGTGTTAAAGAACAATTAATTATCTTACAAGATAAACAAGTCAGTAAGGAAATAGCTTGGTTTAGATTTATATATTATATGTGGGCAAATACGCTACATTCTTTTATGGCGAACCAGTTGGAACCAGTTGGAATCAAGAAAAGGAACTAACGCTATCAAACAAATAAAATGTTTGGGAACAAGGTATGAGTTCAAAGGCTAGTGATAGAGTTAGAGCATTTCAAGTTTTTTACGCTAATCTTTACAAAGGAAAAGGCAGTTTCCTGGAACAAGATATGAATAGTCCTATCTCTTCTTTGAATACACAGAATGAGGAAGGAAAAATTTATTTAAATAGGCACATTGATACGGATGAGACCTTAAAATCAAATAAAGGTTTAAAAAAATGGTTCTAGCCCTGACCCAGATGGCTTAGGAGATTTGTATTATAGAGTTTTTAGTGATGATTTGGCAAATAAATGTTTTAAGTCTATAACTGATAAAGGACAGTTGAATGGGGAAGCTAACTTGACATTTATAACAACTATAGAAAAACCCGGGAAAGACAATTTAGATATAAATAATTATAGGACTGTATCTCTGATTAACTCTGATAATAACATTTTAAAAACAGATAGATATGGAATATGTAGATAGATAGATAGATAGATAGATAGATAGATAGATAGATAGATAGATATGAGATAGATAGATATGAGCAGATAGATAGATATAGATGGATAGATAGATAGATAGATAGATAGATAGATAGATAGATAGATATAGATGGGTAGATAGATAGATAGATAGATAGATATGAGATAGATAGATAGATAGATAGATAGATAGATAGATAGATAGATAGATAGATAGATATGGGCAGATAGATAGATATAGATAGATATGAGATAGCTAGCTAGATATGAGCAGATAGATATAAGATGGATATAGATATAGATAGATAGATAGATAGATAGATAGATAGATAGATCGATAAATAGATATGAGAAAGATCGATAGATAGATAGATAGATAGATAGATAGATAAATTGATATAGATATGAGATAGATAGATATAAGATAGATAGATAGATAGATAGATAGATAGATAGATAGATAGATAGATAGATATGAGATAGATAAATAGATAGATGAGATAGATAGATAGATAGATAGATAGATAGATAGATAGATATAAGATAGATATGATAAAGATAGATAGATAGATAGATAGATAGATAGATAGATAGATAGAAAGAAAGAAAAATGCAGTTATTTCTCTCCAAAACAGCAATCATCTATTATATGAAATCTGTAACAGCATTACCTGGTGGTGGGTTTTCATAAGCTGAATATTGTGTCAATATTGCCTTTGTTTTGAATTAAGCATCCTAGGCATTATGACTACCTATTCTTTTAATCAACAAAAAACAGGCAAAAAATGTTTACAATATGCACTATTGTTGTCTTACCTTTTTTAAATTATGTAATTGATAAAGAACAGTTGAATGGGGAGTCTAACTCGGCATTTATAACAGCTATAGAAAAACCCGGGAAATACAATACTGATATAAATAATTATAGGCCTGTATCTCTAATTAACTCTGACATTGAAATTTTATCAAAAATACTAGCAATATGGCTGTGTGAATTTTTGCCATACTTAATTAACAAAGACCAATGTCGTTTTATTCCAAACTAGAGACAACATTAGAAGAGTCTTAAATTTATTTATTTATTTTTTTTGTGCACCGGTCCTGGAGTTACTGCAATACCAGGTCAATGCATGGAGTGGACAGAGCAAGCTCTTCTTCCATCTCCCTGTTCTAAAAATCCATTTAATATAAATCGTATTCAGGATCAGAATTTCAGGTCAAGGGAAAAAGGAAGTCACTTTTTGCATCACTAGAAATATTTTGTGTCATCTAGATTAGCAGATTTATTGTATCTTTGTTCACATATATTAGATCCCTGGATTATACCTAGATGGGTGGAATACTACACAACTCCACAATTGATGGCCAAAGGGGCGTGGCTAGGCTAAACTATTCTCCAATGTCATATAGAGGAAAACAAAATTTGTTGTAACTAACGACAAAAAAGTTTTTCAAAAGACACAATTCGTACGTTAAGAAAAAAGTGGAGGGAATGTGTTCTGAATGTGAGAATTTTTGTCTTTAGTTAAGACATTTTTGTCCTTAGTTAAGACATTTTTTTATCGTTCCATACAACAATTTCAGTCAGGACAAACAACATATTTCCAATCACAACCGACACTCTCTGAAAATATTAATGATCCCAACGACACTGTACTTTGAAAAGTCGTTGCAAATGACAAAAGCTATTTCGCTACTTCTTTGAACATATGATCCTAAATGTGCATATTTTAGCTATATAAATACAGAGAAAATAAAGATAATTCACAAGCAATTGCCCATAAGGTAACAGTTTCCTAGAGAAAGGAGTAAATGGTCTCACAAAATAGGAGGATATATTTCTAACATTAGATTGCTTGGTAATAAGAATAACAGTTGCAGCAAGTTAAATTATATTTATTGGACAAGAGTATTAGAGAGAATAAAACAGATTTGGCACCATGAATATGTGTGTGCTAATAAAGAGAATAGATCTGATCAATTCTTACTGTGTCTAAACAGTATATATGGGAAATTTAATGCAGGCTTAGCTTGTTCTTTTGAACATTTACTTTTTTATTGAGCTTTTAAAATTAAGTTAATTTTAAAGTAGCAGTAAACTTTTTTATGAAAAAATATATATTGTAGGGATTTTCCTATTGAGTAAAATAAGGGTACTCTCACTACCGAGAGATTTATATTTACAGTTATTACAGTTTAAACCCATGTTTTTTTTCTTTAGCAGTGCCCTTTAGGGGTCGAATTCTAATTAGATTTCCTCAGAGACATACAGTTCTCCATAGAATGTGATAGAAACTGCTGAGTCACTTCCTGTCAGTTAGAACTATCAGGAAGTAAACACAGTAAATTCACTTCCTGTCAGTTAGAACTATCAGGAAGTAAACACAGTAAATTCACTTCCTGTCAGATAGAACTATTAGGAAGTAAACACAGTAAATTCACTTCCTGATAATTTAAACTGCTATAATTTTGTGAATAAAACATCTGACACCAATTGGATTGACCTTGTTTTATTCAGCAGGAAATGCTCTGTAAAATATGTGTTTTCATAAAAAAAAGTTTACTGCTCCTTTAAACAAAATAATTTCTTTCTTTTAAAGTATGTTATGCATTATCTTGTTATTTTTAAACATTTAATAAAAACAAAGTTTAAAAAAAAAAAGCGCAACTGTGGGGTAAAAGCTGGAAATTTTAACCCCTTAACGACCGGCTCGTGCACGCGCGTCCGGCATTGGAGGACCATGGGGCATTTTTTTTCTTGCAATCTGATTCAGGGCTCCCAGTGTGGTGGGCAGTTGCACGGGGAGTCCTGAATTCCATGACGTTCCAGGACCTTCACTGGTTCTTAAATGCTGTACAGCCACGAAGGTCCGGGTACGTCATTGGAAACAAGGGGTTAAACAGAAGGAATTCAAACAGAGGGGAACAAACATTTATTAACACACTTTTTTTCTTTGTCTGCTGTTTAACTTGTAGTAACTGGGATAGTGGGCGGTAGTATAACTGTCCATGGGTGTCCGCAGGGGTGGGGCAAGAGGGGTCACTTGCCCTTTCCTACATTTGCCCCATAGATAAACATAGGGGCTGGGTGGGATAGCCATGTCTTTGTTAAAGTGATAACAATGCTTCACAAAAACAGCAGCTGCAATTAATCTTCATAGTATTTGGGCCATGGAGAGCATTATTTCAATACTGTCAGAGTTGTAGTTCAAGAGTAATTGAATGATAAAGTATCCCCCTCCCGCCCCTAGTGTAAGCCACTTCCCCTCAGATGTGGAATCTGTTCTCTTGACCGGACAGGTCACAGCAAGGGACAATCTTCTTACTGGGAACATAAGGAAATCCTTGCCCACCTTGACAGGTTTTTTAGGTTTTCTGTTATGCTCACTAAAGATTGTCCCTCTCTGTGATCCTTCTGAACAGTCTTGCCGCTACAACTCTGACAGTAGTGAAATAACACTCTCCACGGCCCAAACACTATGAAGATTAATTGTAGCTGTTTGTATTGTGAAACATTACTATCCCTTTAATTAAAGAACATTAACCTTACTATTAAAAGTTGTAGGGTGTGCCATGCAGCACATTGACATGAATGTTCTCATAGACTACTCATATGTGAATACGCTGGTGAAGAAGATACATTTTAAACTGTAAGTATGTTTGTGTTGTCTGTTTATTCAAAGTGTTATCTGTAAGGCACATGCTTTCTCCATGTTGTTTGCATTTTGTGATCTGTATGGGGTGAGAAAACTGAGATTGAGGAAATGTCTTGTTCTCTTTAGAGTGCTGTTATACAGTGACAAGTACAATGCAGAAGGATCTATTATAGGAGCGGGCAATTTGAGGCCAGCCAGTTTTAGAAAGGACTATAACTCCCATCATACCCTGCCAGCCGTTGGTATAATGGTAGCTGTAGTCCTGCAAAAACTGAGGGCCCCTTGTTGCCCACCCCAAGCTGTGAACTGTATGAGGATGACTTAAAGGGATAGTACTGGTTGCTTTTAACAATGTTGCAGATATTGTAGATATTAAAAAAAAACGAATTGATGTAAGTGTGGTCTCTCAAACAGGTATAGTTTGAGAGATAAATGCTTCTAAAGTTCCCCCCTCCCATCCCTTTCACAGACGTCAATGCTCTAGCTAACAGCATAATATATATGGAACGAGGCACTCATCTATGCTGAGAGCTGCTCCGGCCTCTGTCTCTCCTTCTCCTCAGGCAGAATGACAGGGCAGAGCGGAGCGCACAGAGAAGGGGAGAGAGAGGCCGGAACAGCTCTCAGCATAGATGAGTGCCTCGTTCCACAGTATTTTAATGTTTATATTTTCCTTCTTTAATGCCATGAATAAATGTGACCTTAACCCCTTAAGGACCATTGACATAACCGGACCATCACGCTGGTCCGGCATTTAAGGACCAATGACGGTCCTGGTACGTCACGTACTTTTACTCACCGCGTTCCTGCAGGAGCGAGGTGAGTAATATCAGGGACTGAAGTTTATCGCTCCAAGACCGGAAAGATCTCTTTGAGTCCCCCGTTCGGCGTGTGATCATATGTGATCAGTCACGAGGGACGGCACATCAAACCTTCCTATCTGGTCCTTAAAGGAACACACACACCGGGACCGCTGGACCTTAAGGGGTTAAGCCACTGAGCGCTTCCCAGACCAATGTAGAACAAGGGTAGGATGTCATCTGATGGTGTCAATATTATTGCTTCTTGATGTCAATGTGATCGGCGCATCCAACATGCGGGCTGAACATCAATGCAGCTCCATTTTAGAAAGCTCCATGAGAATCTTGCACTGTCATACAGTGAGAGATTCTAATGTCACCATTTTAACCATGGCAACATGCTTAATGTGTTATGTGGTCACACGCTCTTTCACGTGCGACCTTTTAAAAGTGAACCCCAAACACTAACCCTACACTACCCCTAAAATTAAAGTTAAATTGTTTCTAGTAATCCATTGAGACATTACATGTTGGTAGTCCAATGTGAAAATAAATGCTGGCAGTCAAGGGATTAAAAGTAATCTGCCGTGTTATTGAGGATTCTATACTGCTCGTCGACTGACAGGAAAGAAACAGTGCAGACATCTTTCCATAGTGACGTCTGCGTGCCTGCTCTGTCAGTCCCTTTTGGTACTGAACGGCTCCTAGCAATGCCTCCTAGAGCAGACTGGGACTGACAGCACAGGCGTGCAGACGTCACTATGGAAAGACGTTTGTGCTGTTTCCTGCCTGTCAGTCCAGCAGCAGTATAGAATTCTCATTAAAGAGATAGTAATACTAAAGTATTACTAATCCCTATAGTAAAGTCCTATTAAAAATACATGTATTGCCCCCGGCTTTTAAAGTTGCCGTAGTGAGTGCGAATTTTAGGCGGCTCTCCAGCACAGCCGCGATCGTGTTAATAAAAAAGAAAACTTTCATTGAAATGGTCTTCTAGGTGTGCTTGGTTTGCAAGCACATGTAGAAAACAGTTTTAGTGAAAGATTTTTTATTAATTAACGTGATTGCGGGTTCGCATCTTAGTTAATTGTATGAAGCAGCGCAGGAAATGTTTTTGTATTGGTTTATTTCAGCATGAGTATCTGTACATCACCAAATGCTAATTAATCTCTCAGTGCAGCAAATACTTTAATTAGCATATTATGCTGCATTTGAACAGATTGTTTTCTATTCTTTAAAAGAATTAATATCTCCTAAATAATGCATCTGCTGGTCTTTTGGCTTTCATCATATATAAGCAGTTTTGAATGACCACAAATACACAAAAGCAATTCAGGGCAAGAGATCTTCTTAAACACTGGTGGGGTTATTCACTAATGTGTGATAAAGAGGTGATAAAGTGAAGAGGACTTCTCCAGTGATATCACTTCTCCAGTTCCAGTGTTATTCTATGGAGCCTATGCACTAAGCTCTCCAAAACTTAATGGGATAGTATTGCCTGAAAATAATTTTATTTTATATTGTAGCCCTTAGATGTGTGTATATTGTGTTGTCTTACATGAAACGCGTTAGGCGTATGTGGATGTACCTCCAATCTTTGTCTGCAGGACGTGATGGATGATTTTAAAATAGTGGAAATAAATTGAAAGTTTTAATTATATTGGAGTGGTTACTTTGCCGAGGTGGTTCCTTGAGCGCTCCCGTCCAGCGTCCTCTTGTTTGTGGAAATCGCTTGCTACTATTTACGGGGGCAGCACCGGACCCACCGGACCCTATAGTCAAGGAGTGAGTATTTTGTTGTTTAATGTATTTGGATTCCAAGAATCATTTAGTAGCAACCGTTAATTCAAGGTGGTGGTCTACAAAGTGTGCTTGCAAGCCAGGCACATTTTATAGACAGTTCCAATTAAGTAGTTCTTTTTAAAGATTGTGATCTCGGCACTGCTAAAGAGCTGCCCGCTGATCTGTGGACCAGATTCCAAATCTGTCCACTAGATGGCACACTTGGCTAAAACAGCCTGGAAAAGGGAACTTTACTTGCTAATATCTCCCAAACCATAATGGTTTGGGAGATAAGACTTATATAATTTTTAATGTTTTTTTAAGGACTACAATATAAAATAAAATGATTTTCAGGCAATACTATCCCTTAAAGAAATCTTAGTGAAATGGCTCCATAGAATAAAATAGGAACTGGAAAAGTGATCTCCACTTTATCACCTCTCTATCCCGCCTTAGTGAATAACCCCCAGTTGTTGTCATCATTAGATCCTTTTGTGAAGCTATTCATTCCTTTTTGATGGGAACCAGAATGTATTTTATAATTTCTAGCCAATATTGTCCATATTGTAACAGTGAGATCCACATATCAAGGGATCAAGGAACAGCTCAAAAATAAATAAATATAACTGAAGGTTGTTTCTGCTAATTGACATGTGATGAAATTGCCTCTTCTCTAGTGTTGAGCGAGCATGCTCGGCCGATGCTCGGATCGCATGTTGGCTGCTGGCATTACACTGATTGGCTGGCCAGAACCCGTGGTCGGGTGCTGTATAGCACCTGACCATCGAGTTCGGCTCAGTCTGAGCCAGGGAGAGCTGAGGATAGGAAGGGAAAGGCAGTGTAGGGAGGAAAAAAAAAATTGTGAAAAAAAAGAACCAAAAGTCCTTTTTAGGACTACTGTGTGTGGGGGCAGCAGGTTATTTTGTGTGGGGGGAAAAAAACAAAAAAAAAAAAAAAAAAAAATATTCTGTTTAGTGTGAAAAGTTGCAGATTAGAGCACATTCTGTTTAGTGTGCACAGTTGCAGATTAGAGCACATTCTGTTTAGTGTGCAAAGTTGCAGATTAGAGCACATTCTGTTTAGTGTGCAAAGTTGCAGATTAGAGCACATTCTGTTTAGTGTGCAAAGTTGCAGATTAGAGCACATTCTGTTAAGTCTTCAAACTAAAATATCAAAGTCACATATTCCATTCAGTGTGCGTCGCCGCAGTTTAGCAGCACATTCTGTGTACTGTGCAGAGTTGCAGAATAGGAAGAAATACTGTTAAGTCTTCAAACTAAAATATCAAAGTCACATATTCCATTCAGTGTGCGTCGCCGCAGTTTAGCAGCACATTCTGTGTACTGTGCAGAGTTGCAGAATAGGAAGAAATACTGTAAGTCTTCAAACTAAAATATCAAAGTCACATATTCCATTCAGTGTGCTTCGCCGCAGTTTAGCAGCCTATTCTGTGTACTGTGCAGAGTTGCAGAATAATAAGAAATACTGTTAAGTTTTCAAACTAAAATATCAAAGTCACATATTCCATTCAGTGTGTTTCACCGCCGTTTAGCAGCCTATTCTGTGTACTGTGCAGAGTTGCAGAATAATAAGAAATACTGTTAAGTTTTCAAACTCAAATATTAAAGTCACATATTCCATTCAGTGTGTTTCACCGCCGTTTAGCAGCCTATTCTGTGTACTGTGCAGAGTTGCAGAATAATAAGAAATACTGTTAAGTTTTCAAACTCAAATATTAAAGTCACATATTCCATTCAGTGTGTTTCACCGCCGTTTAGCAGCCTATTCTGTGTACTCTGTACAGTTGCAGAATAATAAGAAATACTGTTAAGTTTTCAAACTCAAATATTAAAGTCACATATTCCATTCAGTGTGTTTCACCGCCGTTTAGCAGCCTATTCTGTGTACTCTGTACAGTTGCAGAATAATAAGAAATACTGTTAAGTTTTCAAACTCAAATATTAAAGTCACATATTCCATTCAGTGTGTTTCACCGCCGTTTAGCAGCCTATTCTGTGTACTCTGTACAGTTGCAGAATAATAAGAAATACTGTTAAGTTTTCAAACTCAAATATTAAAGTCACATATTCCATTCAGTGTGTTTCACCGCCGTTTAGCAGCCTATTCTGTGTACTCTGTACAGTTGCAGAATAATAAGAAATACTGTTAAGTTTTCAAACTCAAATATTAAAGTCACATATTCCATTCAGTGTGTTTCATCGCCGTTTAGCAGCCTATTCTGTGTACTCTGTACAGTTGCAGAATAATAAGAAATACTGTTAAGTTTTCAAACTCAAATATCAAAGTCACATATTCCATTCAGTGTGTTTCACCGCCGTTTAGCAGCCTATTCTGTGTACTGTGCAGAGTTGCAGAATAATAAGAAATACTGTTAAGTTTTCAAACTCAAATATCAAAGTCACATATTCCATTCAGTGTGTTTCACCGCCGTTTAGCAGCCTATTCTGTGTACTGTGCAGAGTTGCAGAATAATAAGAAATACTGTTAAGTTTTCAAACTCAAATATTAAAGTCACATATTCCATTCAGTGTGTTTCACCGCCGTTTAGCAGCCTATTCTGTGTACTGTGCAGAGTTGCAGAATAATAAGAAATACTGTTAAGTTTTCAAACTCAAATATTAAAGTCACATATTCCATTCAGTGTGTTTCACCGCCGTTTAGCAGCCTATTCTGTGTACTCTGTACAGTTGCAGAATAATAAGAAATACTGTTAAGTTTTCAAACTCAAATATTAAAGTCACATATTCCATTCAGTGTGTTTCACCGCCGTTTAGCAGCCTATTCTGTGTACTGTGCAGAGTTGCAGAATAATAAGAAATACTGTTAAGTTTTCAAACTCAAATATTAAAGTCACATATTCCATTCAGTGTGTTTCACCGCCGTTTAGCAGCCTATTCTGTGTACTGTGCAGAGTTGCAGAATAATAAGAAATACTGTTAAGTTTTCAAACTCAAATATTAAAGTCACATATTCCATTCAGTGTGTTTCACCGTCGTTTAGCAGCCTATTCTGTGTACTCTGTACAGTTGCAGAATAATAAGAAATACTGTTAAGTTTTCAAACTCAAATATTAAAGTCACATATTCCATTCAGTGTGTTTCACCGCCGTTTAGCAGCCTATTCTGTGTACTCTGTACAGTTGCAGAATAATAAGAAATACTGTTAAGTTTTCAAACTCAAATATTAAAGTCACATATTCTGTGTAAGATGAAGAAGGCGGGTAAAAAGGGACGGGGAAGTGGACGTGATCCTGAAAGTTCAGGGCGCGGGTCAGGACGCGGAGAAACTGTGCCTGGTGCCAGAGCACAAGAAAGAAAGACATCCACCATACCTAGCTTCATGTGTAATTTTACAGGGCGTCGCAGGACATCACTCTCGAGGTCCGACCACTGCGAACAGATGGTCGGTTGGATGACAGCTGATACTGCTTCCAGTCGGTTAAGCACCACCCTGTCTTCCACCAAGTCCACTCTCAGTAGCCAAGAGTCTGGTCAACATAATCCTCACTCTGATCATCCTTCCTCCCACCATACACGGTCTGGTCAAAGAAGTGATCCCACACTGGGATATAGTGAGGAGCTCGTCTCATCACCAATCCTTCATTTGACCCTCTCTCCAAGCACGCTTGCAGAGGAACATGACATCTTGTGCCCTGATTCACAACCTCTAGAGGCTACCCAATCACAAGAAGATGACAGATGTGAACGGCATTTAAGGTCAAAGGAAGTAGTGGATGATGATGATGATGATGAGACACAGTTGCCATTAAATCAACCACTATTTCCGTCTCAAGACCTTGTTGAGGAGAATGTTATACAGTTGTCAATGACTGAGTATGTGGTGGGATCAAGACTTGAGGAGGATGATCAGAGTGAGGAAGTGGAGGAGGACTTGGTGGACGATGAGGTGACTGACCCCACCTGGGAAGGTGTAGAGCCGAGCGATGACAGCAGTCCTGAGGGTGAGCCATCTGCAGCACCGCAACAGGCTGGAAGAGGCAGTGGTGTGGCTACAGAAAGAAGGCGGACCGCACCAAACCGGCCCGCAAATGTTCCACGGAGCACCCCCTTGCGTAAATCTACCTTGCCAAGGGGTAGGTGTTCCGCGGTATGGCGTTTTTTTAAGGAAAGTGCGGACGACAAAAGAATTGTAGTTTGCAACCTGTGCCACACCAGAATGAGCCGAGGCATGAACACTAGAAACCTCACCACCACCAGCATGATCCGACACATGGCATCCAAGCACCGTAGTAAGTGGGAGGAACGCCTGGATCGCCCATCTGTGTCTGCAGGCCACACCACTGCCTCCTCTTCCCCTGTTTTCGGTGCCGGCCAATCGCCTGTCGAAGGCGCAGGCCCGCATACCTCCCGCCCTGCACCTGTAGCATCTGAAGCACCATCAGCGACCACATCCACTTCCCTGTCCCAGCACAGCGTCCAAATGTCGTTACCCCAGGCATTTGAGCGCAAGAGAAAGTACCCAGCCACCCACCCACAGGCCATAGCACTAACCTCACACCTTTCCAAATTACTGGCCATCGAAATGCTGCCATTTAGGCTTGTGGACACTGAGTCCTTCCGCAGCCTGATGGCAGCAGCTGTCCCTCGGTACGCGGTCCCCAGCCGCCACTACTTTTCCCGGTGTGCCATCCCCGCATTACACCACCATGTGTCCCGTAACATCACCCGTGCCCTGACCAACGCAGTTACTGGGAAGGTCCACTTAACGACTGACACATGGACAAGTGCTTGTGGCCAGGGACGCTACATTTCCCTGACGGCACACTGGGTGAATGTCGTGGAGGCTGGGAGCGACTCGGACCCTGGGATGGCACGGGTGCTACCCACGCCGAGGATTGCGGGCCCTACCTCCATCAGGGTTTCCACCAGCACCTACGTTATTGGCTCCTCCTCCTCCGTTTCCACCTCCGAATTCTCTACACACAGCGCCACTCCCCCATCAGCCAGTAGCTGGAAGCAGTGTAGCACTGCAGTGGGGAAGCGTCAACAGGCCGTGCTGAAGCTGATCTGCCTTGGGGACAAACAGCACACGGCCTCAGAGCTGTTGCAGGGAATTAGTCACCAGACCGAGCAGTGGCTCTCGCCACTCAACCTGCAAGCAGGCATGGTTGTGTGTGATAATGGGCGTAACTTGGTGGCGGCTTTGGAGCTCGGCAAGCTCACACACGTACCATGCCTAGCGCATGTATTTAATTTAGTGGTGCAGCGATTTCTAAAAACCTACCCCAATGTGCATGATCTCTTGACCAAGGTGCGCCGCGTGTGTGCACATTTCCGTAAGTCATCAACAGCTTCAGCCGGCCTGTTGAAGCTGCAGCAGCGCTTACAATTGCCAGCTCACCGGCTGCTGTGTGACGTGAGCACGCGCTGGAACTCCACCTTCCACATGTTGGCCCGGCTTTGTGAGCAGCAGAGGGCAGTAGTGGAGTACCAGCTGTTACACGGTCGTCGCCTCTCCGTTCAACTTCCTGTAATCAGAAGTGAGGAGTGGGAATGGATGTCAGACCTCTGCGAGGTTTTACGCAATTTTGAGGAATCGACACAGATGGTGAGCGGCGATAACGCTATTATCAGTGTAACCATCCCACTTCTGTGTCTACTGAAACGCTCGCTGCTCACAATTAAAACCGACGCTTTGCATGTGGAAGAGGTGGAAATGGGGGAGGAAGAGCTTACACAAGGTGATAGCCAGAGCACCCTCACTTCGTCTTCTCAGCGACAATTGGAGGAGGCGGAGGAGGAGGAGGAGGAGGAGGAGGAAGACACGGTTGCCTCCGCTACAGAGGGTAGCCATGGAACTTTAGTTCCATCTCTTCAGCGTGGGTGGGCAGAAGAGGAGGAAGAGGATGAGGATATTGAGAGTCATCCTCCTGGTGAGGACAGCGAAATCTTGACTGTTGGTACTCTGGCACACATGGCTGACTTTATGTTAGGCTGCCTTTCCCGTGACCCACGCGTTGTACGCATTTTAGACAACACGGATTACTGGGTGTTCACCCTTCTGGACCCCCGCTACAAAGAGAATTTCTCATCTCTCATTCCTCCGGTGGAGAGGACAAGCAAAATGTTGCAATACCAGAAGGTTCTTGTCGAAAAATTGCTCCAAAATTTTCCATCTGACAACGCTGGCGGCAGAGTACGTGCTACCTTGGCCAACCGAGAAGGGGAGAAAAGGGGAGCACACAGCAGTTCCGAGAAAGGCAGGGCAACACTCTCCAAGGCGTGGGACACCTTCATGACACCCCGCCAGCACCCTCACCCTGATGCGCAGCCTAGTGTCACAAGGAGGGAAAAGTTTTGGAAGATGGTGAAGGAGTACGTAGCAGACCGTGTCAGCGTCCTCAATGATCCCTCTGTGCCTTACAACTACTGGGTGTCCAAGCTGGACACGTGGTATGAACTGGCACTCTACGCCTTGGAGGTGCTGGCCTGCCCTGCCGCCAGCGTTCTGTCTGAGCGGGTATTTAGTGCTGCTGGTGGCATCATAACAGATAAGCGTATCCGCCTTTCCACCGACAATGCTGATAGGTTGACACTTATAAAAATGAACAAGGCCTGGATTTCCCCTGACTTCTCCACTCCACTGGAGGAAAGCCCCGGGGGAACATAAACTCACTTTATATATGTTATTTACAATGATGGGAATACTCTGTATTCCCATTCACCCCTTCCACCCAAAAAACGGGTATATGGTTGACTCTTAATCTTCTCATCCTCCTCCTCCTCTTCCATATGCCCTGGGATATAATTTTTATATAGGGCCAGCTCACCAGCGGGCCCTGTGATATAATTTTTATATAGGGTCAGCTCACCAGCGGGCCCTGTTTGACAATTTTTATATAGGTCAGCTCACCAGCGGGCCTTCTCATATAATGTTTTATTGGGTCAGCTCTCTAGCGGGCCCTCTCATATAATGTTTTATAGCGTCAGCTCACTAGCGGGCCTTCGCATATAATGTTTAGGATGGTCAGCTCTGCAGCAGACCCTCACCCATAATGTTTTAGATGGTCAGCTCAGCGCACGTTTCCATCTTAATCATGGCCTCAGTTCTGAAAATCAAGGAAATTTTTGGGAGAATTTGCCTCTGCGCACGTTTCCCTCTTAATCATGGCCTCAGTTCTGAAAATCAAGGAAATTTTTGGGAGAATTTGCCTCTGCGCACGTTTCCCTCTTAATCATGGCCTCAGTTCTGAAAATCAAGGAAATTTTTGGGAGAATTTGCCTCTGCGCACGTTTCCCTCTTAATCATGGCCTCAGTTCTGAAAATCAAGGAAATTTTTGGGAGAATTTGCAGATGATATACAAGTAAATATACAGCAAATATTGTTTGGTAACAATTTTTCGCCTAAAGTCGTTTTTATTTTCCTTTTTGTGTGTTTTATGGTCAGTCTGTAAAAATGGCGTACTACGGGCGAAAGATCGTTCCCAGCAGCGATGTTGGAGTCCAAGGTGCATCCAGACATCCTCCCTATGCTGTCCCTGAACCATTTCTGTAGTGTTTCCATCTTTTTCTGCCCTTTTCCTATGGACCAGGCACCCTCCCCTCATCAGAGCAGGGGGTGCCTGGTGTAATGCTCGAGTCCTCCCATTGACTTCAATGGGGCTCGGGTGCTCGGCCGAGCACTCGAGCCTCAGGGGGTGCTCGGTCAGAGCACCCGAACACCCGAGCATTGGGGTGCTCGCTCATCACTACTCTTCTCTTTAAAATATTGATATTGCTTAAAGGTGATTTCTAAACATAGTGAAATAGAGCTCTGATACCTTAACATTTAAGTTTATTACTAATGTTTAATCTCCCCTTTGTTTATCTACAGTTTAATTATGACCGTGAACCTATATTTAAAGCAGAACATGATCTTAACCATCCCATTACTCTTCCTTGTATTCCTTCTCTCATTTTCCTGGAAAAGATCAGACATTATTTCAAGTAACTTAAAAAGTAAAAACAATCATATCTCCAAGAGCACAGATCTGATCATGTCAGATCCCACAAAGAAGGGTGAGAAAGAGTTACTCATTCTAGTTTGGGTCTTTCCTTTTGGACAGCCCTTCCCATTAAATAATTGCCAGAGAGTTTATGGTATCTCTGGGTGTAAGCTGACAGCAGACAGAACTTTATATAATGTATCTGATGCAGTTGTTGTTCACCATGTAGATGTCATGTATAACAAAAATTCTTTGCCTCAACAACCAAGACCTAATTACCAAAGATGGATCTGGTTCAACATGGAACCTCCTTTGATTATAAGAAACCTGCATTTCCTAGACAATTTAATCAACCTGACTTGGACATTTCGCCAGGATTCTGACATTTATAGTCCTTATGGTCGGATTGAAGCATTGAGAGAGCCACAGAATTTTACTATTCCAGCCAAGTCCAAGCTGGTGTCCTGGGTAGTCAGTAAATGGTATCCAGGTGCTCCACGCATTGCTTATTATGAGGAGCTGAAGAAACACATTCCAATTGATGTTTATGGAAAGAAACACAAGAAGCTAAGCAGGGATGATTTCTACACGACTATCTCCCAGTATAAGTTTTACTTAGCCTTCGAGAACTCCATCTACAAGGATTATATCACTGAAAAATTTTGGAGAAATGCACTTGATTCATGGACTGTGCCTGTTGTGTTAGGAACATTTCGTAAGAACTATGAGCGTTTTATGCCCGGGGATGCCTTTATTCATGTTGATGATTTCCCCAGTGCCAAAGAATTGGCTGAATTTCTTTTGGTGTTGAACAAAGATGATGAGAGATACAGGAAGTACTTTAACTGGAGATCTCACTACCGTTTGTGGGAAGAACGTGGGTTAGACCGTCACTACTGTAAAGTCTGCAATGTATTAAGACAGGCTCCCTATTATCAAGTCATCCCCAGTGTGGCCAGATGGTTTCTGGAGGATGTCTAGATGCACAAAGAATATGAAACTCAAGTATGAAGCATGATGATGTTAAATATTTTCTTGTGAATGTCCCACTGAGTCACTGTTTTAAGTCACCAGGATCTGAAAATATGTACCATGAAGTTCATTTTCAAATAATATGAATAAATAAAGATGAGCAGTGGTCAATATGAGGTTTTAAATAAAATTATGTTCCATGGTGCCTTGAAACAACAATACAGTATTCCACAGAAAGTGTATTCACAGATTTTGAGGGCTCCAACTGGACATCCTGCAGTAGGAAGAAGGTAGAAGAAGGGTCCATGTCTCTTTTACCAATCCATAAATGATGTATTTTAAGTAAGCACTAAGCATAGTCATGTATTTGACCACATCCCTCCTAGTAGGATTGTGCGGGTGACAATGTGATAACCAATGGACAAAATTAAAACAGAAAGTGAGCATGACGTGCAGTTCTGGGATAAACTAACTAAACTAGGGGTGTGGATGTTCGGTCCCTGAGGTCAACTGACAGGTCAAGACTTATGGATAACCATGATTAAAGGGATAGTAATACTTAATAATTACTAATCCCTGTATTGAAGTCATATTACAAAGAAATGTATTGCCCCCAGTGTCATCTCTCAAACCTTGGTTTGAGAGATAATCGCTCCTAAAGTTGCCCTCTTCCTCCTCCTTCCCCGCAGTCAGCGTTCTAGCCGACTGCAGGGAAGCCTGTCGTACAACCGTCAGGCGGCTCTGCAGCACAGCCAAGATCGCGTTAATAAAAAAGAAACCTATCACTGAAATGGTTTGCAAGCACACGTAGAAGACCGTTTTAGTGAAAGATTTTTTTTTTATTAACACGATCTTGGCTCTGCTGCAGAGCCCCCTGATGATCGAAAGACCGGATTTCCCTTCAGTCAGCTACAATGCTGACTTCGGGGAAGGGGGAGGGAGGGGGTACTTTAAGAGCGATTATCTCTCAAACCATAAAGGTTTGAGAGATGACACTGGGGGCAATACATTTCTTCTTAATATGACTTTAATATAGGGATTAGTAATTATTAAGTACAAGTTGAACAGCCCGTTACACGGGCCACAGTGCCACTGCCACCCGGTCGTGGAGCAGTCACACGCAGCAGAGACTGGCCGCACCACGGATGATACAGAGCTGGACGCTCCTTCGGAGTGCCCAGCTCTGTATCAGCTGCAGCATGGGCAGTCTCTACTGTGCACGACTGCAGCATGTGCAGCAGTGTGTACTGCGCATGTTGCAGCGTTACACACGATTTAGCGAATTATTATATAGGATTACTATCCCTTTAAACACAAGTGAGTTAAAGGGTTTGTAGTGTCCCATAATAATTTAATGTTAATTTGTAGATATTAAAAAATAAATTATCTGGAGCAAGTCCCATCTGTAAAACATTAATATTTTTAGAGATATAATGTTTTAAAGTTCCCCCCACCTTCCCCATGCACTTACATCACCTGTAAAGCTGACAGAAGGAGATCTTGGGACCAGCCAGTGGCTCTTCAGCAGAGCCGAAATACAGCAATCTAAAGAGAAATACTTCACTGGAACAGTCTACAAAGTGTGCCTGGTTTGCAAGCGCACATTGTAGACCGTTCCAATGAAGTATTTATTTTTTAAATTCCAGTATTTCGGCTCTGCTGAAGAGCCGTCGGCCAGTCCCAAGACCAGATCTCATTCTGTCAGTTTACAGCTGATGTTAGTGCAAGGGGAAGGAAGGGGGGGGGCATTAAAATGAGGCGCCGTAGGGTCACCTGACTCGAATCCCCTTCTGTCAGATTTACAGCTGACATCAGTGAAATGGGAGGGAGGGGGAACTTAAAAATGTCATATCTCTAAAAAAATTAATGTTTTACAGGCAGGACTTGCTCCAGATAATTTATTTTTTTAATATCTACAAAATAACATTAAATTATAATGGGACATTTCTAAACCTTTAGTCAGTGGCTCACTCATTATGACTGATCCATCTGTGCTCAAGCAGGGAGATCCTTAAATCTTTTCCTGTTGGTAGCCTTTGAGGACCAAACTTAGACTGTCATATGAAAGAAAAAAGTCCCATTGATTTAAATGGTCCCTAACACCTTTAATACTCTGAAATCTTTATCACATAGCTTGGATTATGCATGCGTACATATGCACGCACACACACACACACACACACACACACACATTAACATTTCACTTGAATCAATAATAACAATGGCACACTGGAGTATAGTAACATGTCTATTCAGTGAATGCAGTTAGAACAGCTACAGGACCCAGAGGGGGGAGATTGTTGGGAAACTTCTAGTGCAGTGCATTCCAGACAAACAGATATTCTCAGACATCTTTACTTTATACTAACAGTACATGTTTCACACCTCATGCCTGCAATGTTATATACAATCGATGTCAGATATGTAAGAGGTAAAAGTCTGTAGTGGATCACAACATAAAAGAAAACAACCATTAAAAGAATAACAATCTGTATAATAATTCACTAATATGTGTGTAACGCCACAGTCATGCGCAGTAGACACTCTGTATCAGCCGTGGCGCCGGCAATCTGTACTGTGCATGACTGCCCCGAGATCGGCTGCCAGAGGCACTGTGGCCCGTGTAACAGGCTCTTCGACTAGTAATTACATAAAACATTAAAGGGATAGTAATACTTCATTTTATCTGTATTTTATTTTGCAGGCATTAAAAAACATGAAGAACGATATAAATCTTATCTCTCAAACCTTTATGGTTTAAGAGATATTCACAAGCAAAGTATCCCCCCCCCCCCGTTCAGCCAGATCAGAAGGGAGGTGCCCAGGTAGACTGCAGAGAGGGACAATCTTCAATTAAGACTAGCAGTTTGGGACGGCGTTGCCCGTCATGTTATGCAGGAAATGTTTCTTTTTTTTAAAATAAATGTTATGATAGTGAATTATAGCGTAGGGTGTACGTGTCAGAAAGGTACACACAGTGATAGACAGAGACACATGCAACACACACATATACACACACATGCACTGACAACACAAACAGTGACACACAGCTGCAAATCAGAACATAAATACATACAGTGTGAGCAGTGTAAGAAACATACCTCCCAACATTTCATATGGCCAAAGAGGGACACTTGTGTTTTAGGTGGTGTTACTGGGGGCGTGGCTGGTGGTGTATTTTAGAGAATTTTTAACCCTTTGAGTGCCAGGGGGTAAGCAATGCATTGCATCCCCTCTGGCATTGAAATGGTTAAGTTACTCTTTCTGTAAGTGAATGATTTAGAAGAAGATGAAAGTATTTTTTTACACAGACTAATTTAACAGATATATACAGAAGTTTATTCCCACATTACTGTGGGTTTTATTGATGTGGAGGAATCTGATACACCGGGATATACATCACACAGTGTGATCTCCTAAATAGAGGAGCAGAGGGATTTGGGTGTCAAACAGGGACTGTCCCTCCTATACTGTATAGTACCAGTCCTTATACACAGACACATGCAGACTGTATACTATACAGCAGAGGTTCTCAGCCCATGCCCTCAGTGGCCACTAACAGGCCAGGACTTAGGAATTTCACAGC
This sequence comes from Rhinophrynus dorsalis, assembly GCA_037306005.1. Lineage (NCBI taxonomy): Eukaryota > Metazoa > Chordata > Amphibia > Anura > Rhinophrynidae > Rhinophrynus > Rhinophrynus dorsalis. The sequence goes on from CM074726.1 coordinate 175,306,292, forward strand.
TAGAACACAAGTGTGTTGATCAGAGGCTCAGTCATATTGATTAACTCACCTGTGCTCTTAAAAGGAAATTCTAAAATCCTGGCCTGTTAATAGCCACTGAGGGCACAGATTGAGAACCACTGCTATACAGTGCCAGACCATTGTAGAGAATGTTTAACCCTTTGAGTGCCGGGGGGTAAGCAATGCATTGCATCTCCTCTGGCACTGAAATGGTTAAGTTACTCTTTCTGTAAGTGAATGATTTAGAAGAAGATGAAAGTATTTTTTTACACAGACTAATTTAACAGATATATACAGAAGTTTATACCCACATTACCGTGGGTTTTACTGATGTGAAGCAATCTGATACACTTGTACATTAGGCTGACCAGACCTCACCTTTAACCAGTGACACATATGAAAAATGCATACTGCAGGGCTGCTTTGATTTTGGTGCACTCCTGAAATATGCTTATTTCCTATGTGTCCCCGGTTAAAGGTGAGGTCTGGTCAGCCTACTGTATATACACCACACCGTGTGATCTCCTAAATAGAGGAGCAGAGGGATTTGGGTGTCAAACAGGGACTGTCCCTCCTATACTGTATAGTGCCAGTCCTTATACACAGACTGTATACTATACAATGCCAGACCATATATAAATAGTTTGTCATACATGCTATACAGTGAGCTATGTACAACATGGAGATGATTGCAGGAACTGGCACCTCTACTTACAGACAGACTGACAAACAACCTGCTCTCTTTCTCTCTCTTTGTGCAATATATAAATACAGTCACATCCATGTCTCTGCCATTTACCAGCTCAGCTGAAGCCTTGCTCTGCACTGCCTGATCACCTCTCTGCCGTTGTTTCCACTTTCTCAGCAAGCCAGTATCCTCCTGCTGATTGTTTAGAAATCAGCTCACTTGTAGTAATTAGCAGAGCTGTGTAGGCTCAAAGACAGGGAATGAAGAAGCTGCATAATACAGACTGGACCATGGCCTTCCAGCTGTAGCTTGAACATTGTTCCCATCATCCTCAGCGTGCGTGTGTGTATATGTGTGTATGTGTCTGCTAGTGTGTGTGTGGGAGGGCATGTGCATGTGTCTGTGGTGTAGGAGTGTGTGGCAGCCATTTTTTTTTTCAGCCTTAGATAGTGGTGGGCGGGCTGGATAGTGGGGGAAGGCCAAAAATCACACTCCCACAGAATCACCCAATGGCAGCAGTAATCCTTTTTACTGCCGCCCCTGGGTGTGTTTTGCCAGGCACAAAGTCTTCTTTTATATATATAAGAAGATAAGGGAAAAAGCTGAAAAACTTGTCAAGGGGGCAGGGATTTCATTGTTCTCATAGGAAGACGATTGTCCCCTGCTGTTATCTGTCTGGTCTATGGACTGGATTCCACATCTGAGAAGAGATGGCTTACACTAGGTAAAAGGGGCGGGAGGGGAAACTTTGCTTGTGAATATCTCTTACACCATAAAGGTTTGAGAGATAAGACTTATATCATTCTTCATGTTTTTTAATGCCTACAAAATAAAATAAAGTTAAAACTAAGTATTACTATCCCTTTAAACACAATGAATTCCTGGTTACTACTGCAATACCATCAATGTATTCATACAGATATATTCAAATATATACAAACAAACGAAGCCCTGCGCTCCTCCACACAACAGTGCTATAATGTGCCCTGTGCTGAGACTCTATAATAACTCTATAGAAATAAAATTGAGGATTTAGTTATGTTTTGGCCAAAATATAGGTTAGGTAATCACTATATATTGAGGTACCGTTACGGGGTTGGTGAGCTTATATCTTTTGGCCAAAACATAACTAAATCCTCAATTTTATTTCTATAGAGTTATTATAGATTCTCAGCACAGGGCACATTATAGTCTATTGTGTGGAGGAGCTCAGGGCTTCCTTTGTTTGTACTTGTACTTTAAGCCTCGGCTTAATTCTTGGGGACTGAAGAACCCCCTTAGTCCTTGTAGCCTTCTATACACTAGTTATTAAAGGGATAGTAATACTTAAAATGTAAAAAAAAAACATATGTTTTAGGGTTTATCCCGATGAGTAAAACAAGAGTACTCCCACTGCTGAAAGGTGTTTCATTCAAAAATTAATTTTCAAAGTTGAATTTTTTAGGTGCAATATCACAGTGGCCTGAAATTGTACAGTGGCGCTGTTGCTAAACCATCGTATGGAGATTTATGGTCCCGGGACCAGTGCTGTCCATAGGATCGTGTAGCAACAGCGCCACTGTACAATTTCAGGCCACTGTGATATTGCACCTAAAAAATTCAACTTTGAAAATTAATTTTTGAATGAAACACCTTTCAGCAGTGGGAGTACTCTTGTTTTACTCAGGGGGATAAACCCTACAACATATATTTTTTTACATTTTAAGTATTACTATCCCTTTCATTAT